>JAOUQW010000009.1:17042551-17065465 GCA_028565825.1 Olivaichthys viedmensis | reverse complement strand
TGAAACATTATTATTATTTTTTATTATTCGCACAATTCCTTTTGAAGGTACTGTGAATGCTGTGATTTCGAAAAAATAATAATAATGTTTCAAAATGACTATTTTCTGTAGACACAATATTTTTGTGACCTAATCATCGAAATTTGTCGAAAAATTGAGTGTCGGCTTTCCAAAACATACTTTCAACAGCTTCTCTAAATTAAGACGACATTTTTGCCTTCGGTTTTATTCTTATTGCTCGTTAAACAATAGCGCCTTTGTTTATTATCGTGCGCTGTTATTATTCTAATAGCGCGACGCTGTTGAATTCTCGACTCTGATTGGTCGGAAGGTGTGGCTTCATTTCCCGCACGTGCTCCCACAGCAGTCACGCGTTTCTAATACGTTTGCTTTCTATAGCAGCAACGCAATCACGCGGACTTCACATATCGATAATGTAAACCCAACAATAAACAGATTTAAAGAAAAGAAAAAAAGTGTTGTTATTTAACAAAGAGAAAGGTATAATCATCGCAGTGGTGAAGCTTTCAGTAAAGCATACAAGTATACTCAAAAACCTTTTTCGCATAAGTGTATGCTGCATCTTAGAAAGTAGTTTTTGGCCGGAGCGATGTTTCAATCCTTAAGTCAGTATTGGTGCAGGACGGCCTGTGACATTATATTTATAACGAACTCTGTTTGCTCTCCTCTCACGTTCACAGACGCATTAGACACGTTGTTTATCGGCGTCTCCTGCTGCTGTTTCATGGGTTAGACACATGGGGGCAGTAGACACACATAGATCTATAGTGCATTCCGGGTCGTTACTGATGATTCACATTTGGAGAAATGCAAAGGAGGAACCCTTGTTCAATGGACGTTAAGTGAATCATCACTGGCTTCAGTACAGTGTCTGTTTTGGAAGATACAAGGAGCAGCCCATGTCAGGGTGTTTGTTTGAGCAAATGCATTTTGAACAAATGCAGTTTGTTGGAACACAGGTCATTGTTTTTAGTAAACCATGGAAGAGAATAAGAGCAAATTGTCATAGTTCAGTGATTTTTGGAGGGTAACTCAATACTGTGTGTATGCAGAAACGCACCCCCTCACCATGACTCGATTACGTTGCCAGTGTTGCGCTCCTGAAGCTGTGCCCTCTGAAAGGCTTGAGAAACTGGGGTTGGAAAATTGGCATTAAAAATTCATTATATCAATTAATTACTACTAAGTGGTTCAAGTAAGAAGTAAAAAAAAACCTTTTCACAAAACTCCCCAGAGTCCAGAGATTACATTTTTAGAACTAAACACATTTGCACCAAACCAAGCAATTACAGCAATTACAGACACACCTGAGGGAAACTGTCGTGCTATTTTCTATGGGCCATTTTAGATTAGAGTGTTTACACGGGCTGTTAAACAAGAGCCTAAACTATGACTGCTCAGACTATGTATAGCCTATTTTAAGAGGCATTTAGCTTTGCTTTAAAATGTGTAATGAAAGAAATCATGTTGAGGTATATTTAGGCGAGTCATCGTTGTTCTCTGACTGACAGTATAGTTACTATGAGCTTTGGTACCAGAGCAATTTAAAGTCTGAAAACCTGCACAAGCATTTGTTTAAACTTACTGTATTGGTTCTTTTCATCTAATGTCTTTGTATTAACTGTTGAACATATAATAGAGTTTTAAGTAACGATGTACAGCTCAGTTCATGTATTATTTGCCTTGTAAAGTGTAATTTATTATTCAGCATCTTTCTTAACAGGTCTGTAAAGTGAAGGTTTACATTCCCCCCCCGAAGAATCCTACAAATCTTACACTCTTTGCCATGAGAGCCTAAAGGACACTGCCTGTTATCTGAAAAGACTTTTAGCAAAAAGTTTGTTAAACTATAGAAAGGATGATAAATGGTTCCCATGGGTCTTTCCAGGTTATGATTATATGTCCCAAACGAATGCAATGCCTCCACCAATAGATGTGTTAAAGCATTTGAAATGTTCCCAAGTCTTACAAAACCCTCAAAGCTCTCTGGTCTGTGCAGAACCGTGTTTTGGATGTCAGATCTAATTCGTGCCCAACCACCACGAAATGGGCTTATTAAAAGTTTAACAGATCAGTCAGACCTGCATTGAATTAACTCACTGAATTACAGGCCAGGTGGCGAAAGACCGACGTTTCTTTATTTCTTTTACCTCATCCGACACCAGCTAATAGAAACTTACTTGAAGCCAAAATTGATTTTGTGCTAGAACCCATGGGTGATCTTAGAGGTTTCGGTACTCTAATTGAATTTAAGGTGTTTTTTTCTGAAGATCAAACACTTTCTATCACAGTAAACCCAGGTAAAGAGATCACACACATACTTCTCCGCATTGAATTAACAAACATATCAGAATGTTAAAATACGTTCCCTCTTATGCTATGCAAAGTCCTTGTATTGACTACTAAACTCAATTTTCATGAGAAACTCTCACTGTTACTGACTTCTGCAGTAATTGTATTCTATGTGCTGAACTGTATTTTGGCTGATCAAAACATTTTATGATTTTATTTATTCTTCTTAGAAATCTAAAAGATGTGGCCCTCAAGTGACGCAGGCCCCCGAATGGCGCAAGAGAAAATTGTTCACCCTAGTCAGGAGATCGCAAGTTCAAATCCCGATGATGCCACAGCCATCCATAGCGAAGTGTCCAAGAGAGCATAATTGGCCCTGTTCTCTGGGTGGGAAGGATTATTCTCTCTCCCCTGTCTATCAGAGCGACATGTGAGTTCATGCATATGGAAAAGGACAGTTAGCGCTTTCCTCCAAGTGAGTTCAGCTGCCCTGTGACGTTGCATAAGCCGCAGTTCGAAAAGATGCAGTAGTTGGCGGAAGCACGTGTTATCCCTCACCCTCCCCAGTTGGTAGCTGTTGTGCGATAGGAGAGAACTAGCTAGTGGGTGGGAATTAGCAATGACCAAATTGGGAGAAAATTGGGTAAAAATAAAAATAATCTAAAAGATGTAACTTCTGATAATTAAACATTTAGTAAAGAAAAAAAAACAATTACATCAATAGATAAGTCACCTGGAATCAAAGGCATAGGATTTTGTTAGACGTCATTAAATTTGTGAGGGGAAAGAACTGTAAGACTGTAATGTTCTTGATTTGGAATGGCAGGCTTAGTTTAATCACCCAAGATGCAGATGACCTAAACAATTATAGATTGATCATTAGCATAAATAATTTCTCAAAGTGTTGATGCTACACAACTTGCAACATAAAAAAAATCTATGGTATTCCTGTTGAGAAAAAAGCCATGATTGAATGCCATGCTGTTCCAAACTGGTTTATGCTGGTTAGTGCTGGTCCGCTGCTGGTTTAGCTGGTCAGTTAGCATGTTGACTGGCAAAATCATCCTGGTAAAATAATCCTGCTGGCTGCTTGCTTGCAACTAGATATCAAGTCTAAAGGTCAGAGCTGTTTTTTTTTTCTTCAGCAATGTCCACAATTGTAGTGTCTGTATTTTAAAACAATATTTACATGTACGAATGTACAAAAGCTGTCCATTCTTGTAAAATTGAAGAAAATACATAAATAAATCAATTAATCAATAAATAAATATAAGTAAAAATGAATTTGGTACCCACTAAATTGAATCTGTCTGAGCTGGCATGATGCTTGTCCGCAATATTTGTCAAAATGTAATAAGAAATCATTCTGGATTTAGAGGAATTGTAAATGGAAATGCTTTCTATCAAAAAGTCTAACATTGCTTAATGTAACTGAAAATAGGCTTGTGTTCAAAGGGGATTTCATTTAATTGCTCCAGCACATCAGTTCCACTTCGGCGATCACAAAAGATGACTGACTGGGTTTGCCATGGTTCTGTGGTTTCAAACTGAGCGGATTTTTATATGTGTCCAAAAATTACATTTTGTAATAGGTGTTGACTCTGGTCATTAAAACTGGAATTTATGGTGGCTGTTCCCATCTCTGTCTGTCTTTTCTCTCTGTCTCTCGCGCTGTCTGTGTGTGTGTGTGTGTGTGTGTGTGTGTGTGTGTGCGCTTTTCTGCTTTCGTTAAGCTGCACAAGGCAAAGAAGAGGTTTCATCTCGAGAGCTTCAGAGATGGTCCCTGTGCACCACGTGTGAAACATGCAGTAGGCGGAGGATTGTGCTTTGCTCTACCAGCCATGTTAACACTTCACTCTCCCAAAGCTCTGCTCACTTCCATTACAGCACACGCCAGCGAGAGCGGCTCTCTCGCCCTCCTTTGTTTAAAAGACAGCTTTCTGTGGTTCTTTTTTGAAGAGGTATAATCTCCATATCAATGTTTGATGGCGGGTGTGTACGCAAGTGCAACTTGCCAATGGCCTTATTTTTTATTTATTTGTTATTTATTTTTTATTCCTCGGACCACAGGTGGAACGAGGGAAGGCCAGTTTGAGTGTTATCACAGGTACACAGTGCCACAGGGGAAGAGCAGGAGAGAGATATGATAGCCTTGCTCAACAGTGGGAGATATTTCCAAAAGAGCAGGCATGTTTTTTCGAGTCAGTGATGTGTCTCACTCCAGGCTGTCATTGTAGGGCACAAATGAAGCAGTGTGGCTTGGTGATAGAAGGCTGAAAATAAGAAGAAAGAGAGCCTCGAGTGAGCACGTTGCTGTGTCTATCTACTAAAAAGCTTGAGTTATTTTACCACTGTCTATTGCCACTTATTGCACAGCTCTACGAGGCAATATAGAACAATAAAATAACAAAACAATATTTGAACAAAGATGTTTATAATCTGGTCTGAAAGGCAGAAAATTATAAATGTGATGTAAATGCTACAATTCTTTGTCTAGACAAACTGGAATGGGAAAACGTCAGAGGAGTATTTAAGAAATATAAAAATAATTATAAAAGAGCACATTTATTCAAAATGCCTTTTATAATTTGTCTTATAATTTATAAAACACTGTGGAAAAATCAATGTTTTAACATGTTTAATGTACTACCTTACCTACCTAATGTGTGGAAGGAACACTAACTTTGCACAAATAAGCAATAAAATTGTATTTTGAATAAAATAACACAGTAATATGTTTATTAATATAGAGCAAACGGCTTTGACTAAATGTCTGCAGCAATAGTGTACAACTAACTGATTCATTTGTTTTCCATAAATTCTGCATTTAGCATAATTTAGCTTTATTGACAGCCTGACATATTCAAGGCGTCCTTCATAAAGTTTCAGCAGGTTTCAGAGATCCGGTGACTGTTGGATCCAGATCAGTTTCCATAGCACACCTAAACTCAATGTCAATAAACATGTTGTGTTGGTTGTTGACAAATAGGCTTAACTACAAAATATTTGGTAACACTTTATTATTAAACATCGGATGATTTTAAGGCTCCTTGAAACCATAAAGTGTTACCAAATAGGTTGTAGTTAAGCCTATTTGTCAACAACCAACACAACATGTTTATTGACATTGAATTTAGGTGTGCTATGGAAACTGATGTGTTCATGGGGCTACATAAAACCTAGATAATCATTCCTGACAACTGACAGGATTCTACACGAACATTTATAAAGACTTATTCCAACAGGCTTCAACTGTCATAAAGACTGCTTTCGTCAATTTTGATGTAAAGTTGACATAATGGCTGAGTCAGGTGATAGATTTCTGTTGTTATGACACTTTCTGGGCTGACTTACGTTAGAACGTCATGACAACTGACTTTGTAGTTCAGTGTACTTGTGGTATGTCAGGGTCACATAATGATGATATGACATGCCAAACATTAAAACCATGCTACCATGCTAATACATAACTCTGTCATTACGGGATCACGACACTGTCATAAATTTTCATAACAATCTTATAAATAATAAAATGAAACTCAGTTTACTTAAGGACCAGTGAAAATATTCCTAACTCTGTAATTATGGTCTAATGACGTTGCCATAGGGTTTCATAACAATCTTATAAAAAGTCAAATGAAACTCACTTTACCTAAGGGCCAGAAAATATACATAACATAAGTATTCATTAAAATTTCATAAGCAGAAATATACCAGAACATACCAGAAGTACACTAAGCTACAAAGTTAGTTGTCATGACTTTATAATGTAAATCAGCAATGTCATAATGCAACTTTATGTCAACAAAACTCTATGTCACTTGACTCAGGTGTTATGTCAACTTGACATCAAAATGAATGAAAGCAATTTTTATGACAGTTGAAGCCTATTGGAATAAGCCTTGATAAATGTTTATATGATTTTATGTTAGTTGTCATGTAGCCCTATGCACAACATCCTTAAGTAAGGTGTTACCAAATATTTTGAACCTTTAGGAATCACTTCTTGCTTTCATACCTTTGGCCTGGAGTGTATGTAAGCTCGGGGAAGGTCTACGGCTAACGCATGAAACCAGATGGAAAAGGGAATTTGCAACCTAACAGTTTTCCCCTGCACTTTTCATTATCCATTTTGTATTTGCACAATATGTGCTTCAAAGACCCATTCTTCTTGGAACCTACAGGGCATAGTACATTTATTTTCAAGAAAATGTCATCAAAAGAAGCGGAAATGTCATTATTGCACTTCTAAGATGTTGGAACTTCTATAAAAAGACTTGCACTGTGATTTTTGCCAGGTAGCTGCGAAAACACAACACACTGTAGTCCAGTGATAAACATATACAGCTAGTAGCTTTCAACCATCACTGTTCGTGGTTTCAAGGAGGCTTAAAATTTGTTTCATATCTTCAGATTGGTGATTTTTCAGAGGCTTTATGTCTAACCTTTGCGAAAGGTTCACCCATCTCAATTACCCTCATACACAGTATGACGCAGTTTGTGTGAGTCAGTATAGACTTATATTGCATGGATAGCATGAACCAGAACAGTCGAAAAAAGTAACAAACACCAGGCATATCTTCAACCCTGTTTTTGTTTATGTGTGCTTGTTTGTGGAATTTATACAACAGGAATTTGATTAACAGTGACACTGTTATTGCTAAAGTACAGCTGGAGGGAATAAAGGCTTTAGAGTGGGTGTACAATGCTAGCTCACTGCACTCCAACCAAACCCCATTACCCCCTGACCTTGTGTTTAGAGTTTGGTAAATGGATATAGTTCTATTACACTTTAAGAGAGTGCAACAGAAAGATGTAGCTTTGAGGAGTTGACCCTTGCTCCTGAACTGATGCTGTATTCGGTCCGACAAGCCTGCGGCACATTCTTAATTATTTCTTACTGATGGCCTAATCCATCAAGTGAAACAGTCTCGAAGACTTCCAGAGTAGACAATCAGAGGGGAGTGTAAGGCAGATTGGAGGCAGCTGGGGTGGAGGGTGGATGGGGGGTGCTTCTGTATTACAATAATTCCTTCAGTGCTTTATGGGCTCTGGCTGGGTAAAAGCTGCTTCTCCGCTAATCTCAGCCCCTGCTGGCAGATATCAGTTGTGCTTAAACAATACAAAAGAGTTGTGAGAGGCAAAGATATTCCTGAAGCACTTTGATAGCTCTAAATATCCAATAACGCGAATAAGAACAAGAAGAATTATCAGCCTTATTTTTTATGGCATAATATCCTACCGAAGTTCTTCCGCCAAAATGAAACCTTGATCTAAAAATATGCTGTAATATTCTGTGTGGTTGATTCCATGTTAAATCCATTCACTTGAAACCCATGCACAATGAGCACCTTTTCCAATATGTCAGGGTACAGAGAGAAAGAGAGCGAGAGAAAGAGTTATATATTCAACACAATTATGAGACAGGTCGAGATAAAAAGTTGGTCATACATATTCACATCATGCCATTACACTGCCGATGGCCTTTGAAACACTGGAACAGTGACATTCTTTCCTGACTGTTCTATCTAGTTAAGATCAAATGTTACAAAAAGGGTGTGAGGAAACCTAACAGCACTCTAAAAATTCAGTGTTATAGCCAGTCACATTCAAGGTTGCAGTTAGGTTCTAAGTTGGTGTACTTTATCTTTCAAACGATTGCCTTCAAACTGTGTGGCTATATGAATTCTTCATGGGGTTGGATTAGATGTGTTTGTGTATCTCATTTATTTGTATAAGTTTGTCACATTTGCTTTATATCCACTTGGGTTTGCTCTGCAGTATCTACGTATATCTTCAAAGTAATTTTGGTCAAATCTGTTGATGTGCAGCAGAAGCTGTTCATTTCAAAGCACCACGCGTTTTATTTCAGCATGGTTGCTTATGTGCTAAAGTGGGGTAAACATAGTTGCATATACATCACTCTCCCTTATTTTATTTTGCTCTCAACACGTGCAGATGTTTTTTTTTAAATTACAGCTTGGGAATGGATCTATGCCCCCATTTCTCTGCAGCCCTCCAGTGCCTCACTCTTCTGACTCTTCTCTCTAATCACACCAATATCAGCAGCAGTGTAGGGATGCTCGATTGTTCCACTCCACTGTGTATGGGTGTATCTAAGTGTGTGTGCGTGCGTGCGTGTGTGTGTGCGTGTTTGTGTGTGTGTGTGTGAGTGTACATGATATGCGATAATGGGGGGAATGACACCTAGGAGAGTCAATACACAGCTCAGGATGGATGTCTTGTAGCTCTGCTCCGCGTTTCTAATGCAAACCAGAGTGTACCATCCAGGCATCATTTCCTCTACCACAATATTTCTTTTCCACTTTTCCATTTTTCCCCAAGATTAGTTCCTGTAGATTTAGTTGCACTGAAATTGGAGATGCCAATTACAATGACAGATGCAGATCACAGGGCATCTTTCTACATGCTGACATCTAAGAAGAAAAACACTACAGCATACAAGGCACAAACAATGGAAATAAAGGTCTCTATTAAGACTTACTTAAAAACAACACAGTCAAAAAGTAATCAGATTTCACTTTAGGACATGTTCTGAATAATTAACAAGACTCTAAAGAACCTGTACTCAGTTAAATGGTTGGTTATAATGCTACTGAAACCTACCATACATCTCCACCATTAATAGTTTAATTTACTTGAGATGGTGCACAAAAGAGAAATGAATTATAGAACCAGTAATAACAGAGCATTTATATAAGTGTTCTTTACCAACATAGTTGACCTAAATCATGAACAGGCTGATTCTCCCATGGGCTACTGTTTAAATGTACAGCAACATCTACAATCTATTGCACTGAGCACTGAGAACACTTTCCATATTAAATGAATTTATATTGTTTATAGAGTCACGATTTAGTTACCAGCCTTTGTAAAGAAATTAAGAATGTGAAATGAGGATTGGTTGTACACCTTTGTTTCCATTGCAGTCGATATCCAAATTCCGAGCTCCCTATTCATGCACATGGCCTTGCACTCACCCTGCGTAGGTGGTGCAGTTGAAGAGTGGGGACACCAGCAGCCCTTCAGTCAGCACCCCTGAACTAGAGTTTCATAGGAAATGATTAATTTAGCACAGATAGCTCAGTGGATCACTAGACTCTTCCCTTTACCAATGCTTAACTACCGCCACTCGCTTCATTTATCCTGCCACATTATTGATTAATTCATGAACCTTATTAAAGTTTCAGAGACTTGCCAACTCTCCTTCACTATTCTTGACCCTCCAGTTAATCTTTGTCCAGTATCACAGCAAGTTCCTTTGGAAAGTGCATGGAAAGAAAATAAAAGCTCTTTAGGAGAAGATAGGGGTGATAAACCAGTGTAACCTCTGACGACAAGCCACTTGAGTCTCAAGCATCATTATCCTCTCTGAGACTCATGGATCACACACAAGGTTACTCTGGCATCAGCTGAAGGACTTAATTAGGCTCCAGTACGACATAAGTATTCCTTGCAGTGGAATACAGTTTAATGTAAGCTTGTCACATACTGTATACAATTATGCCTTTAAAAAGAGGGTATACTGCACACAAACTCCATATTTATGCCAACCATTTAAGTGGTTAAAGTGAGAAAGGCTAATTTCTGTGCTATTGTTACTGCTCAAGAAATGAAAGACAGAGGAGAAAAGCCATATAATGACCACTATCATTTTTTACTCAGTGTCTAAATGTGACAAGCATAGCTCTTATCTCAAAAGTAACAGCGTGCCATTGATGCTGAGTAATGGCTTAATGGCCTGAAAGAACTTCTACTTTATTCACATGCTTTTTATTACTGACTTTAAGATTCTGCAAAATCCACAATTATCATAAATTGCATTCATTTCTCTTGAACGATAAAACTAAAACATTTCTCCAGCCCACCAAGCTCTTATATTCCCAATCCAGTGCTCCCTCCCACCCAGTGTTATTAATCTTAGCATTTCCTAGACAACTGTTCATGCAGGCTACTGTAACCTGCATGTAGCAAAGAATAGAAAACACTCCTTGACCCATCACACCTTACTAATAAATAAGCAACAGAGACATCAGCTATCCTCTATCACATGCCTGAATCATCACTCCTACACTACTCACACATAAGTATTAATGTGAAACCATTCAAGAAATGGAATTGCGCAGGTTTATTAATTTCCTCCCCTCCATTCCAAAGGCCCTCAGTGCAGCTATGACTCTGGTCCTCCCGTGAACCTCTGGCATAAGGAGGAGGAGGCTGAACATGGCCTATCATGCTGAGCTCTAACCCTGTGCTAAACTAATGAGAACTGTCTGGCTGCAAACAATCTGCATTCATCATGGCTTATCTGAGTGGACCACTGCCTTGAGCGTGCATAGGGGGAAAATTTGGGATAAACAGTGGAATATAGGGTAGGAAAAGATATGTGTACCTGATCTGGGGTTAAGGTCCAGAGAACTTGGTGGAGGGGACTGTGTTTTTCAGAGAACAACCAGAGACACGATGCAGTAGCTCTCTGTGCTATAAGACAGCATGTAGCAGTCATCAATCATCTGCTTAGCAGACTCTCACAGGCTAAAGCTGCTTTCCATCTGTTCGAACTCACAGTTGCTTACACACCCTGGTTCTGTTCATGATCGTAGGACTGAGGCTGGGCTCAAGGGCATGGCATCCTAAGTGATGAAGAACATGCATTGTAGGGCTGGCCCGAACAGCATTTTACAGGCCTGGAATACTCGTTGGAATTTCCGAACGAGTATTTGAATACCGAAAACCATTCTTAAAAGCAATAATATTTACATTTTATAATTAACCATAATTTTAACTATGTTTGTTACTGCAGTTCAAAATATATCCAGTAAGCAGCTGATTTCTACTCTCATGTGGGCGGTCAGATATGAAGCTTGTGGGACAAAGAGAGATAACATTCAGAAAAACTCAATTAAAGGTCTTAAACTACAATGGAATCAGGAGCCTCGGGTTTGTGGATTAAGCACATTTTACACCAGAACCGATGCGGCATGCGCAGCACACCGCAATCAGCCCACGATGCTTTTCATTTGACACCGGACGCTGCTCGCGTGCGTCAAATACATGGGGGAGTGGAACATTAATTTCTGTTTTCATATAACGTGCAAATATCTGTATGTTAGTTTATTATAAAAATGCATTGCCACTGTGTATAATCACATAAAGTTCGTTAATCCAGTAAGATTTTCACTCCTACGCTCTGTGCGAAGTTTGAATTTTAATTAATATTAGAAAATAATGAGGATGGTTACAAACAGAAATAACTGCGGGAGCGGGCAGGATTGGTCAGAATTCCTTTGGGAGCAGGCGAGAGTGGGATTCAGAAAACAGTATCGCGCACACCTCTAGTTTAGGCTACAATTTTTGTGGCTTAAAAAAGACGAAGCTTCTGCCTAAGACATGCTAATCGTGATAATTCCAAACAAGTTAATTCGGTTCTTCGACTTGAACTTGATTAAAATAGCCAGATTGAGTTGTCTGACACAACTGCACGCTTCAAGTCAACGACTGGCTAATGAGGATGGAGAGAAACAGCTCACTTCTTTTCACCGGCAGAAGAGGAGCTAATACTATTAGAAGGTTATGAAGAACATAAAGCCATGTAGTACAGCAAAAACAGCTGTGGTGAGAAATGAAGGGTGGCAAAAAGTAGTTAATAATTAAATGCCTAATTATTTTATTGTTAGATTGGATTTATTGCCACTGTATCATTGGCCTACTCTTGCATCTCACCAGTCTTTATATGATTTGCTTTTTATTCCTAATGTCAGAGCCAATAGTGGGGCTAAGAGGACATGGGAACAGGTAAAAATATAGTATAAGAACATTTTACAAATGGTTATTTATTAAAACATGTATTGAAGCAACTGAAATAGTATTGAAACTGTATTGTATTGAAACAACGTAAATTTTCAACAGTACTAGGACACATTTTGCTTTAAAATAAAAAAGAATTGTAGGGGCGTGACCAAGGCAGAGCTAGAATTGGAGTGAACCAATCAGGGGGTGAGGGAAAATCAAGAATATTGAGTACAGCAGTGATCACCAACCTAATTCAGCAGGAACAGGGCTGGTGATCGCTGGTGTACAGGATTTGCATTATACAGCATATCAGATTGCTATTTCATGGGTGGATATTTTAATTGAGATTTATGAACTTTAATGTGCTGACATTTGTTAAAGGATTAGATTAATAATACTGTGCAAAATTAGAGATGTTCCCTGTGGCACCGATGCAGAAATTTAATTAGGGTTTAAAGGTGTAGCAGTTAGAAACATTTCCCAAATGGCACATTATAATATTAACAGTTTGGCTGTTTGTTTGCTTTTTGCTTTTTTTCTCATATTTGACAAAAGATGGAGACTCAGGTGGGCTCAGGTGGAGACTGCTTCAGTAAAAGCTTCAAGAGCTACTGTATGTTGATACATGTTAGTCACTGACTCTCATGTAATGTTGTCAACAAATTTGTTAGGACCTTTTTATGCTTTTTGAATAAATAAAAAAATCCTAATTCTGAACCTTTAATTTTTTTAAACTAAATATCTGATTTCACTGTGACTTAAAGGCTTGAATCATAGTGCAGAATTATTTTGGGCAATCATCTTAGTGTCTGTGACTACAATAGTGAATCAGTATCATACTGTGAAGACACGTTGAAGGTACTTCAGGGTGACTTTCATTGCCTCTTAGAGGAGCATAAATCTTGGATAAGAAAGATGCTTGGCCTTTAATGCTGATTACATCTCCTACTTCGATGTTTGCATATGAGCTTAATTACTCACTTGAGGTAAGGATTTGCACCTGGAGAACACTTTTGGAGAGCACTAGCAGGTGTTCCTATGTGTTCTGGTATAGAAGAGAAGCAAAGAAAACACAGCTGACCTCTAGATTCAGTACTGGACTGTTCTCATTTTAATGCGATTCTCTGAAAGGAGACAATTCCCACAGCTGGGAGTAGTTTTGATGTAGCTTTACAACAGTCCCTCATGTCATAGCATATGGAATAAGGCTAGTAATGATAAAAAAGAGATCCCATATGCAGTTTTCCCATATAAAGTGATCAAAGGAAATCACTTTAGAATGGATCAACAGTCATGATGCTAAATTGGTGTCTGGGAAATCGAGAAAGTTGTGTTTATAAGAGCAGACAGAAAACCCTCCCAAAATTAATTTTTCAACTTCCACCTACCCTCCCATTGCACGCCACTAAATTATAGATTTTGTCCTTGAAGAGACAAGCTGAAGCTAATGTGCAAGTGGTGGCAGTGTGATTATTCCTCTATGCAGTTCTCTATAATTGACATGATTTTCTTTTTGCCTGAAGGGACACTAAGCAATACCTTATCTGCACTGTGATGAACAGCCTGCAAATGCAAATTAATGAGTGCTTTGAAAGGTACATCCTTCAAAGGTAACTATGTGACTCATTTTGAACAATTTTATTTCACTTTTTACTTTTCCAGGTTTGATAGTAGAAAAAAACAAGACACTTGTACAGGCGTCTAGAAAAATGGTAAAATAAGATTTAAAAAAAATAAAAAATCCATCTATACTTCCCATAATAAAGTCACTGTAATTTCAGATTTTTAATTTGTCACTTAGAGAGGAAAGACCTTTTTCTTTATCATAATTTATTCTTGAATGACATACATTGTATCTATGAACAAAGCTTCTGTGAAAACACAACTTTTATTCCAGTAATTTAGCTCTAGTAAGTCAGTCATAAATCCCAGTGTTACTCTATAATGTGCTTAAGTAATTGTGATTCGACCCTGACAATATCATTTTAATTGCATGACCTATTAAGATACTGGCATATTTCAATTATGTACATGCATTAGAGTCCCCTACTAAGCCCTGGGAGGAACAGAAGTTAACTTTTATTTAATGACACATAATTCATGTAAATGAACTTCAATTATGACATTGCCGCTAAAAATGAATCAGCATGTGTTTCTGTCCTCCCCTTTGATTTGATGTATTGGCACAATAAAATATTTTTATCAGTTTTTTTTCCATTAGGATAGGTTTACAGCACTGAGTAGAAATGAGACTACAAAAAGAGGAATGAAAACATGAATTATACATAAATGAGTTGTTAAAATAATGAACATAATAAAACCATGTGCACAGAGAAAAGTATAATGTAGAGTGATGACATGCGTAAAGAAGGCAAAACTTCTTACAGTTGAAGGTTCGTCCGTTTTTCTTTCTGAGTTATGATGAAAATGTCTTCCCAAACTCAGTTTATGCTCTTGATTTTCATCAAACTTTGTTTCATTGAAAAACCCAGAGAAAACATATAATTTAACAACAAACTGATGAAAATGTTTCTGTTTATCTTGACCAGTCCATAGCACAGTTCACATAGCATGCAGTAATTGAATTATTGTGATAAATTCATATCTTGTCAAGTGGTATGGGTGCAAGAGATTAATGAAAAATGGATAACATACCTTTAACACACTAAATGATTCAAACAAGCCTTCATGCCACAAGGTACCTTTCTTTTCATGAAGCCAAGAGTCTGGACCAGTACAGTTCCCATCAAGCCAGTTATGCTTTCTGTCTTGAAAACATTTGGGTAGATTTGTACTGTTTTGTTTTATATTTTATATCATAAATGTGCTATGTGCCAGAGAGACCCTGGATCTCAAGCTTCCATGCATGAATTTCATCTCATAACAAGCTCAAATATGTGTCTCATCAGTGATGGCTCATGCCGCTCTAAGATCTGCTGATTCTGTTGGGCAAAGATGAGCTCCCTTTTCTAAATCAGGAGACACAGCAGCTTCATAATTAGATTTGCTTTCCATGCAGCTTAGGCACATTCAATCTAATCTATTTATGCATTCCCTTTTTCAGGCTTCATTGAGATTCTATTGCCTCATATTTGCACGTCGGCTGTCAAAAACCTGCCTTCTTTTTCCTCACAATTTGAGGCTCATTTTGTGAGCTGAGATGGGCAATGATTGCCCAATGGCCTCATCCCGAATGCAGTGTGATGGAACTTCAGACGCTTCTCATTTGGTGTAATTCTTGCATGGAGGGGATTTAGAGGAATAACCCATAATCACACATACGCTCAGAGGCCATTTAATCTGCACATGGGCCCAGGGGCTACGGGGTGGTCGTGGGCCCTATGGGTCTAGTTAATATCCATAACATAAGTATAACGCAACCCAACAAAGCCGAGTTCTCTCCCGACTAATATGGACAAATTACACAGGCCATAGTAGGCCCAACAGGGATAATAATCAGCAGGCTCAATGCATATTCAGTAAAACCATAAATCTCACCAAAACAACCCAGGTCTACAATAAGCTATAGTCTATGGCAGGGGTATTCAACAAACATTTGTGAAGGTCCAGTTGCGTACAATTCCTTGCTTACAAAGGTCCGGATAAGCAAACTAACATGACTGAATGGCGACAACAGAAACATTTGAATGCATAACCATTAATGATTAGTTCATGGCTACTAATGAAATAAAATAAGACACATCAAATATGTTTTTAAAATTTGTTCTGATTTTAACACCTTAAACATTCATTTACACACTCTTGGGCTGTAAAGGATTAATTTGTTCAGTTGTTATGTTTTTGTTTCGTAGCGGCGCTTCACGTTACAACTTTTGACTAGTGCCATGGACTCTGAGCACATGAGACACACCGGTTTTAAACTTGAAGCAGGAAGAATAAACGGGTTGGATAAGCCGCAAAAGAGAATCTGCTACTGAAGCCGCCGCGCTGGTTCATGTTTAGAAAGCTAGACTCGCTAAACTACTATTTTTCCATAACTACTGTATTTTTTCAAGTGCTCGGTCCAGTCCGCTGAAATACTTTGCTGGGTCCGCATCCGGACAGCGAACCCTGCTCTATATCAACATCAGAGTAAGGTGGCTCACTCTTTATTGGTGCATAGCAGATGGCACTCTGTTGTTCACAATTGAGAGTTTGGAAAGAGACCGCACTCTGCTAGTATTTTTCACTGGCAGAGTGGAGAGAGAATAAGCGTAGCGCGATGTCAACATTGGGGAAAATGGAATGAAGTTTCCTTCGTTGATTAACCGATCTTGACACCTCAGACTGTGGTGGTGAATTAAACAATCTGGATATTTTTGGGATCAATCAGAATCAGAGCAGATCTTTCGAATAAATCTTGACCAATCAACGGTCACGAAAAATGAATGACATATGTAAATCATAAAAAAAAAAAACCCTAGCCAATCAGAGGCCCTGAATTATTCGTGACCCCTGGGCTGAAGCCCAGGTGAGCTCGTGCATTAAATCGCCCATGCCATATGCTGGCTAGTGAATGTCGTGGCTTCTTGGTAATATATGCTGTACCTTGGATGAGAGAGATCACAGCACATACCACAGCAAAATGGCTGTATGGCTACTCTGCTTGAAGTTTTTAAGGACCAAATAAGGATAATAACGTTGAAGAACTGGGGAGTGAATAATATATAAATATCGGCCTGTGTTTTGGCAGCTGGTAGCTGGTCAGATCAAGCTGGATTTTTCAGCAGGGTATACAGGGTGAACCATATAGGAATAACAACCCTTTTTATAGACTGCATTAATATACTACTATTTAAAATCCTTTGCAATTGACAACTGCCTAAAGTCTGTTACCCATACACTGTAATGAAGCCACTGTTTGTTCTCACCAGTGTTTTCATCTTGTGCTAAACTCTCTGAGGTCAGCTGGCTGTATTCTTCTGTTTATTGGAATCTTTGGCACATCAATGACTACTGAGTTTAACGTTCTTGCTTTTTAATTGTGCACCAAACTAATTTTTGACACACCTAATGTTTTTGAAAATGTCTTGAAATGTGAAGGACAATGTATAATGGTCCTGTGAATCTTGTATGGTTCACTAACAGAGATGTAAATACCCTTAAACTTAGACTGTTTTATTTCAAATACACTGTACTGAATTACAGAGCCAAAAACAACAAAAAGGTCTCACTGTCTAAATACATATCGTCGCTGTCCAATGAAAAACATCTCCAAAATTCCAATTTTTCAGGAACATGACAAAACACTTTTTCATGTCATTAATCATACACAATGAATCAGAAATTGATGGTGTGATTTGTCAGCTTTTCATTGGTCATTTAGATGTTAACTGCTGTGGGGTAGATAGAGGTTTTTGTCCACATTTCATATATGATAAAAAGTAAAAAATGCAAAAAGTGGAGATACATGTTTTTCATTGGACAGCGACGATATGAACTGCACTGCATACTGACTGTTCTAATTTGAGTGGAAGATAAAACCTATGCAGTTTAATGTAAAAGTAATTGTGTATTGCACAAAGTTGTACATTTCAAATATTTAAAAATTTGTTTCCAATATAAACCATTGGGGTGGGCTGAGTTTCCCCAAACAGATAGCTCAAGTATCATTTTTAACACTCTTTCTAACAGTTGAGAAACTTATAGAGACTGTAGGCAAGCCAAAATGAAAGCTTAGATGCTTTTGGGGAACTTGACACTTGTCAGTCATATTTCTCTACAGCCCAGGCCTGTTCTTGAATTCAAATCGAAAGTGTTTACTAGATTATTCAGTATTTGCATTTATGTTGTGTTTTGAATACACATTTATCCACACAACACAAACACAAACTTAGTCAATACCGGACAATTTTACACAGACATTATTACAAATTGAAAATGTCCACCGTAATAGATTTAAGTTGAAGTGAATAATTACGTGTTGTTCCTTTCAGGTCAATTTTGGGATTCCTTTTACATTAGGTTAAGCAAGACTGAAGGCACACCAAAATCAATAGAAAGTTATTTTGTATATTAACCATTTTCTTTTACTGTGTGAAATCAATTTCAATACATGAATAGATAAATATATCACAATAATAAGTAAAGTAACAAAAGTAATGTTAATCCAGTATTTAGATCAATTTTTAATTTTGTAATATTTCAACAAGCAATTGACTGTATCGGCCCTATCGATTACGTGGATACATTTAGGATAGAAACTACTCTGAGATACAGAGTTTTTAATCTAAACTGAATTACTAAAAAATCTAAACCTTGGAAACCTTACCTAAGATATAGATATTTGCTTTTTTGTAACCATTAATAAACTCTTTTCATCACTAGTGGGCAGCTTTTTTCCTTCTCACTATACCACTGCAACAGAAGAAGATGAACTGTCAGTAGTGAATTGAATCTTTTTTTACTTTAATATCAACAGAATATAAAATGTATGGAGAATAGGCTCTTGAGGAGTGAGATATTTCTTTAATAACTGAATACATTTTGTGATAGCATATTGCCAGCCCACGGAGAGTTTATTTCCTCATTAAGAAATTCAAACACTTAAGTACGCAATTCAATGGAGCTAATAGCTTTAAAACTAAAATCTGGGACTGACAAAGTAGAGAGAGTATAGTAAAAGTTAGTCTCCATACATTTTTCAGACATTGTCTATTGCAGGGGAGCCCAAGCACAGTTTGGTGATTTCCCTGCTTAAAGACACTTGATGCAATTCAGCAGTTAATTACCTGGTTTAGTGGGTGCCTTTGAGCAGAAAAGTCACCAAACTGTACAGGACTTCAAGCCATCCAGCAGATGGGCAACTCTAATCTAATGGGCAAAGTCTAGAATGTAAATCTTGAACATTCAGTGAAAGTTCTTGGTTAAAATATATTTACCCTATCATTGGACCGTCAAGGTGAAATAATGTCTAAGTAGTAGAAATCAGAAAATCCTGTCCCTGGAGATACCATTAATGCATGTTTCATAGCATATTTTTTTTAATTACTGTACCTGCATTCATGACCATAACATGCCTTTTATGATTGTAACAACACATATCGTTAAAATTGCATTCTTAGAAAAACGGTTAAAAAAGGGAACCCTTAAGGATTCTTCGGTTGTTCCGTTGGGAAAACCCTTAAAGAACCCTAAAATAGAGTGTTTCCCTATCAGAGAGAGTTCCAAATAGAAACCTTTTAGGAAGCTAAGAATTTGGGAAGAGACCTTCAGGTATCTTTTTTTTGTTTGAGTTATTGGAGATAAGATTCAGCTCTGTTGATGTTGGTTGGCAAGAAAAGGTTAGAAGTGGTGAGTTTTGCTTTGAAGCTAGGCACCTCAGCTCAATGAAACTTTTCTCCCTACACGTTCTACATATTAGATTAGACCAAGTAAATTACACAGAAATCAGGACTAAAAAAAGATCATGAGAAAAGGGGCCAGACTGGCAAGGATACTGTCTAATTAACCTGTGTCGCTTTGACTTTAAGAGTGCTGCTTGTCATTGTTGTCAGGCTTGTTGTTGCCATGACCTCTAGTGTCTTAACCTTGTCCACTACACTTAAATTCTCATCTAGTTAGGGAACTGGCAGGACTCATTAGGAGGAGCATGTTAAGTGCCAAGTTTTTGTGCGACTAAGGTTCCTTTATGGGAAGGTTAATATGCCACTGGCCAAAGGTCCCCAATTACTTTTCATCCAGGCCAATCTCTGTGGATTACTATGGACTGGGGGACTGTCTAGTAAAAAGCCCACATGCTAACTCAAGCCCACAATAATCTATGCCTCCTCAGTCACATTTTTGCAGAGCTGTAGCACTATTTCAACAAAAATGACTACAACACTTTGTTTTACAGTCCCCCAAATTCTAGGTATAAACCGGGTAATTGTGTGGTACAAAGTACTGGGTAATTTTTTCGGGTAACAAGATGGTAAGTACTAAGACATTTTTACTAAAGTACACTGAAATGCCAGACAGGTTCTAGTTATTAAGCAGGCAAGTTTGTACCACACACTTACCCAGTTAATAACTAGAACTTAGGGGACTGTAAAAGAAAGTGTTACCATTATTACTACATTATTTACCTTGTTCATATAAACCTAACATGATGCCTTTGTTTCTTTTCAGAGTCCCTTCAGCAGACTGTAAAATGGTCACATGTTACTGCAGTTTTTTCAATGGTAGCCATTTTGTATTAGCACCAGCTCCTGGCACTCACAAGCTCTTGTGACACCTGCTGAGGAAACTGAAGCCGTTGGCATTGTTAGTCCTTAGCAGAGAAGAAGCTAAGAATGTCTCCAGGTGAAACCATGAAGCTCAGCTGTTTATCGGCTAAGCTTTCCTCTGATTCAATTTCAAGAAGAAGCTCAATAAACTCTCATGTCACACTCTTGACATGGAAAACTGTGAACATATGGTAATGTTTTGAGTTTTATTTTTCTCCTATGACTACTCTATTTTGTTTCACGAAACGGTTGGCTAAGGTCATAGTGCTAGTCTCAGGAATTTGTGTGTTGCTTTGCTAAGTAAAGATTATAGCTAAAATGGATGGCGTGGCAAACACTGCTTTTGCATTATCAAATCCTCTGTTGTGACCGTAGACCTTTCTTACTTGTGAACTGAATAGCAATTATGCTGCTGTGTCCCCACACATGACCCTTTCCTGCTTTGCTTCCTCATTAGTGGCTGTGTTTCCAAAAGGAACTTCATTAGTAATCTATTTTCTCCTGCACTCTCTCTCCTGCTTTTTCTTTTTTTTAGTTTTTAGGTCTCTGTCCATCCTTATATCTTTCTCTTCTCTCTCTCTCTCTGCCTTTTCCTACACTTTTTTCTTCTTCTTTATCTTGCTCTCAGGATATACACATACTCTGCAACCTACACATTGTACATTCTGTGTGCTTTGGACCAGGCTAGAAGATATCCCTCCACTGCTGAGCCAATTTAGATTTAAATTGGATATTCTTCACCCAAGGTCTTTCAGAATGCCCTTAGTAAAATAGGTAAAGGAAAAGGTGAGCCCACAGTAGCAATACCATAAATCAATAGTGGTTTTCAGAAGATGCATCAAAGGTCTCTTAGTAATGATGTAGAAACACAGGGCTGGATGTTTATTCATTATTTGACTATGTTTGTCTATTGTCTGTTACAGACCAGTGGATATAATTTCTGATATAATTTACCGATACGTTGTTTCAGCACAGTCATCTTGCTATAATGTTTGCCTACTATAAATTTAGAGAACCATGCATTATGCATGATGTGGTTTACAAGGACACCTTTAAGACAAATACTCCCAGTTCATGTTCATCGGGTCTTATTCAAAACAGGATCTCCAAACTAGGATCTGCAATTACCTCATTCAGATACAACCAAGTGAACAATTGCACAATTAATCTAAATGCTACCTGTGACACCCCCAAGCTACATGATGCAATTCAAACCAAATTACACCAATTAGAGGCAGGTGACAGTGCTCGGCACGCTTACTCAGTCTTCCTCCTCTAATTATTTATTTTTGGCATGTAATTTGTTGTAATTGAAAATGTCAGGGATAAATGTGACCCACAAACAAAGTGTGGCTAATTATTGTTGCACCATACAATGGCTGCCATGAGAAAGAAATTAGACATGGATGAAGTGCTTACCCAAAACATTATTATAGGGAAGAAATACTGAGAGCAGGATCATGGTGACTTTGGAAGAGGAATCTGAGAGAATATGCCTCAGCTGCACAAAGAAAGCCAGCACTACATTTCCAGACATGTGGAAGTGGAAACACTGTCACGGTTTTTACATTTTAATGGCGACTTTGATAACTTTCATACTTTTTGTACTAAAAATCCTTTTACAACTAAACCAGAGACTGTGCATGTCCAGAAAAGCAAGCCATCATGTAATGTCTAAAAAACGTTGACATTCAAGGTGTTCTTAATTTCCTACAGGTACCATTCAAACTTGCTGGAACCATGTGCGTGAGGACAAGTGAAACATCTGCTGGCCTATTTTTCCAATATATGTACAGTAGCACAGCTGGTCTCATCTCTCTTCAGTCATTCTGCAGGTAAATGTAGATGCCCATTATTCAATCCAGTGCTCCAACAGGCATGTAATTACCGCAGGGTCTGCAGAGAGCCTCAGTGAACTTGACAACACGCAGAGCAGATAAAGACACAGTACTCAAGGAGAAAATGGCAAGACTGTGTGCAGAATACTTCCCACCAGCACCATGGAAATGTACATACAGGCCCCATTATACGGTAGAGATGAAATGATAGTGTAGGATTATGCATGTGTGAAAAGAGAGATGGATCTTCGTTTTATTCTACCTCCATCTATATGAACTTAACGACTTCAATTTGTCTGGTCATCAATTCTCCATAGCTCTGTAGTGCTCTATAATGTAACTGCATATTGTGTCTCTTTTACATTTCCAAGAGCGGAAATACACATTGCAATATAATCAGCTCTGTACGGTCCTTAAGGCTTTCTTGTGGCTCACCTCTAATTACTGTGGCAAACCAGACTTTGTCAGTGCAAGAATCCTCTGTGTTTGTGTCTTGTTCAATACATTCTCATGAAAAACAGGAACAAAAAAAGTATTCATACAGCTTCTGAATCCAAAGCATAGACACACTGAGTAAATATATATATATATATATACACACTAACCGAGCACTTTTTTAGGAATACTATACTAATATTGGGTAGGGCCTCCCTTTGTAGCCCATCTGCCTCAAGGTTCAACGCATTGTGCATTCTGAGATGCTTTTCTGCTCACCACAATTGTACAGAGTGGTTATCTGAGTT
>JAOUQW010000009.1:17017458-17032037 GCA_028565825.1 Olivaichthys viedmensis | reverse complement strand
ACTTATGAAATGCTTGTAATTATACTTCAGTATACCATAGTAACATCTGACAAAGAGATCTAAAAACACTGAAGCAGAAAACTTTGTGAAAATTAATATTTGTGTCATTCTCAAAACTTTATTGTAGTACAATTCTGAGCGTTACTCTGTTTATTTGGTTACGACTCTCGATTCGGATTATCGTGTTTACGATTCTGCCTGCCCCTTCTGATTTGTTTGCTATCTTTCTCTAGCTTGCTCTGTGTATGACCCCAGCTTTGTTTACACTACTACGAGTACTGCCTGCTGTGTTTAATAAACACCTCTCCACTTGGATCCAACTCTCTGTTCAAGTCATTCCTTACAGGAGACTTCGCCGTGAAATGGATCCAGCAGAGTTGGACGCTCGCATGGTTCATCAGGAACAACGCCTCGAAGAGCTACTTCAGCTAGTTCAGAGCCGGCTACTGTCACAAGTGGAGGCTGCTCCGCCTATCGCTACACCCGGAACAGCGGCGGCAGGTGAAGTGGCTAGCTCCTCTCCCTCTTTATTCATAGCTCCTCCTGAACGCTTCGACGGTTCCACGAATCAGTGTAAGGTGTTTCTCTTGCAATGCTTTTTGTATATTTTGCATCACCCCGAGCGCTTCTCTTCTGAAATCGCCAAGATTCATTTTGTCATCTTCTTCTTAACGGGAAAGGCTAAAGACTAGGCCATTGCTTTATGGTCGCAGGAAAGGTCTGTTTTGACCTCAGAAAGCCGTTTCTTGGAGCAATTCAAAGCCCTGTTCGATCACCCCACTACCCCGAGGGATGTCGGAATGCAAGTCTGTGAAATTCGCCAAGGCCAGCGTTCCACCGTCGCATACGCTATTAAGTTTCACACGCTAACAGCTGGTAGCAGCTGGAGTGAGCCGGCACTCCTCACTGTGTTTCAAAGGAGGCTCTCCCCAGAAGTACAAACGGAGATGGCCTGTCGAGGGGAGGCTCGCACACTCGACCAATACATGCAGCTAGCGATCTCCCTAGACAACCTACGTTAACGGAGATGGGGGCTGGTCACCACCACATACACCCCACCTTCTCCCAGTCACGAAGCACAGCCAGCGGAACCCATGCTGCTAGGTCGCACACAGGTAACACAAGAGCAGAGGCTGAGATGTGTTCATGAAAACCTGTCTCTCTACTGCGGTCAGTCTGGGCACAGGCATTTCTCATGCCCCTCCTGTCCAAGCAGGGCTGGAACCACCCGGGTGAATAATCCGCTAGGTTCACAGTTAGAAAATCGAGCACTATTACTCACCATAAACCTATCCTGGACTGACCAATGTTTCAATGTTTCAGCACTAATTGACTCTGGAGCTGCTGGAAATTTCATTAGTCAACGGCTGGTCACAAAGTTACAACTCCCCAACTCTCCTATCTCCCCGCCATTACAAGTTAAGGCTTTAGATGGACATCTCATCGGCAAGGGAGGTGTGGTCAAACAAATGCTTCCCTTATCCCTTCGGATAGGCGCCTGTCACGAGGAGGAGATCTCCTTTCTCCTCATCGCCTCCACTGACACAGACATTATCCTTGGTTACCCCTGGCTAGCCACTACTGCATCTCACTCCCCTGCCAAACCACTACAGTGGAGAGCCCCTCGTCTGACCTGGAACCAAACATCCCAAATCAGTATCAGGATCTAACATAGGTGTTCAGTAAGGTAAAGGTGGCATAACTACCCCCTCACAGACCTGGGGATTGTGCCATTAATCTCCTCACCGACTCCACACCTCTAGGGAGCCACATTTATCCACTGTCAGAATCAGAACAGGCAGCCATGGAGGAATATGTCAAGGAGGCTCTCCAGCAGGGATTCATCAGGCCATCCACATCTCTCTCCGCAGCCGGCTTCTTCTTTGTGGAGAAACGTGGAGGAGGCCTGTGGCCCTGCATAGATTATCGAGGCCTCAATGCCATTACTGAGAAGTACCACTACCCTCTGCCCCTAATCCCTGCCGCCATTGAGCAATTACGGGGTGCCAAAATATTTACTAGATAGACCTCAGAAGCGCATATAACCTCATCAGGATCAGGAAATGAGATGAGTGGAAGACAGCCTTCCTGACCACTAGGGGGCACTACGAATACAGGATCATGCCCTAACTTGGAGTTACTTGGAGGAATTGAAGACATTTGTCAATTTCTTTTGTAGTTCCATATACCAAAATATACCAAAACTATTCAACAATCTTGAATAGTCATTTTATATGTTCATTTAATTTGCATTTTAATCATTACCTATTTATCAAATTATCTTGTTAATGTCATTCATATGAATTTCAAATAGTGTTCACATTTTCTTTTAAGAAATTATTCATTAGGCCAGGAATGCACTTTTAGTAACAAACATTACTCAATCACAAATAGTGACACATACAGCACCAATAATGTATTTTTTTTTTTTTTTTTTTTACAAAAATACATATAAGCATAACTGTTATGTCAGGCATAGCAGGAAAACATTTTTATAATCCAAAATGTAGACACTGCTTTTTGCCTGCCAATGTAATTGGACATGAGATGTCACCAAGTCATCCTAAAGCCTTTTTTTCTTATCTAGTTTTTGTTGAAACAAATTGACTTCCTCTTTCAGTTTGGGATGAGTCTATCAGTAACTGTCTGGGGGCTGCATAAGGCACACTGACTATTAAGCAGAGGTAAAGCACCAAAATGTATCAGCTCAGCCTGTCACTGCATTGTAATTTCCTGTCATGCCGTTGCCAAGAGTGTTTTGTCACCACAGGGCTTCTGCATAAATCTTGAGGCGCATACACATACAGTGAGAGCAGAGCTGGCTAACATCAGAGAGGACTGGCATGCAGACAAGTTACCAATGTGCTCTCAGCGGTGCCACCCCCATGCCAGCTTTGTGCTATTGTTTGTGTTCAGAGTGTTGCCTGTGAACTTGTCTTATACAATACTTCTCAGAAAGGAATTCTTACAGCTCACTCAGTGCTTGCCAAGGCCATATGCTGGAAAGAAATAAAAGTCCCTACTGGCAGCACACTTGCCTATGCAGCACTTTTACAGCATGCCATGAGCTTGTGATATAAGGATTCTTAGAACCTCTTTTAAAGAAATTCTTAAGGAATTGTGTGTTTTTTTTTTTTTTTTTAGCAAAATATGGATGGTTTTTATAGTGTTTCAGTCAGTTACGTTACATTCTACACTGTCATGTCCGCAGACTCACACGTTTTAACCCTTATCACCATCCACTCACTGTGTTACCATAGTTTATGGACTCATGACTCATGTCTCTCACCTGTTTGCCACAGCCTCTCGTGTGTCTTAGCCCGTGTTCCTGGCTGCACCTGCTCCGTCTCTACCCTCTGCCCAACAGCCCCTGAAAACCCTGCCTAGTCACTTGCTGGGTCATCAATTCCCCTGGCTACTGTGCCTAAACCTTGGGCCTCTGATGCTGGACCCACACCAGTGTCTGATCCCCTTCAGGCAAGTGAATCTGTGCTTGTTGAGGAACACACCCTGAGCTCCATGACCCTGTCTTAGAGGCAAATAAATTGTTATTTGCTAGTGGTTTTATCACATGTCTTAGGTGGGGTCACTTGTGGTGTGTTCTCTCTAGAACGCAACTGTGCCTCCTGACATCACTGGGTTATCGAGCCTGGTCTCCTGACGCACATGACATACCGACTCCAGATGTGGTGCTGCAAGGCTCTCTGACTCCATCATTGTCACAGCCAAGGGCCATTCTACAAATTTCTCTCTGTGGGCCCCCTTTCCACTTCTTCAAAATGCAAACTTTGTATTGCAGTACCCTTGAGGGCCATCTCCATCTAGGCCCCCTGGGTGATGCACCTGGTTATGGCCATGGACTCTAGCCTGGTCACTGTTAGCCCTATTGGTGTCTCTATTTCTATTGTTAACCCTAAAGGTACATCCACTATTGCTGTTAGCCCTGTCAGTGCTCCTGTCTCTGTTCCTAATCCTGAAAGTGTTGACTTATGCCATGTCCTAGCTTTTGTTCCTAGCTCTGCTGATGTCACTACTACTGTTACTAGGTCTGTTAAAACTACATTTTTGTATCTAATTTTGAAGATACCTCTAATTTTGTTTGTTATATGGGGATACAATATTGCTATGGTTTCTAGTTCTGAGAGTGTTTTTGCTTCCATTCCTACTTCTGAAGTTGTCTCTGCACCTGTGCCTGGCTCTGTCCGAGCCTCTGCTGATGCTCCTAGATTGAACTGTTGTGTGCTCCTAGCTGGCTCTGTTTCAGTTCCTAGCTTTCTGTACCTCAGTCTGACCTACTGGGTTAGTCTATGACTCTGTTAACATATTTACCTCTACTTCAGTTTCCGTTCCTTCTCTTAGATCAGCCTCAGCTTCTATGTCTAGTCTCTGCTTAAGCCCCCTAGCTAAGCATGTATCTGTTTAAGACCTCTCTGATACAGCCCTTAATGCAATCTCTGCAGTTGATCATGTACCGTCTGTATAAATCATACACTTGGTTCAGCTTTAGGCAGTTTATACTGCTGGAATAACCAAAGAATTAACTTGGATTTTACTCTTTGGTTCAGTTCACTCATGGTTCAGCTCTTGACTCTAATTATACACCTAACTCAGTCTCTGCTTTTGTTATATATCTACCTTTGGGTATGACACTATTTATACTTTTAAATCAGCTTCTTTCTCTGTTAATGCTAATTCCGCTCTTGTTTATGATTTGCCTTCTAACGCAGTTACTGTCCCTGCTAATGCTCCTCGGGTTACCTCGGAACCTGTCTCTAAATCAGTGTTTGTGCCAACCCCTGTCTCTGACTATGTGTCTTTCAACCCTTGTCTCTGATTCTGTATCTGTCTTTGTATGTCATCGCTAATCAGTTTCTAGTGTCAGGAGTATCCCCTGAGCTTTCTCCCAGTGTCAGTCCCAGCCCCCGAGCCTTCCTCAGTGTCAATCACAGTGTCGGCATTAGTGCATTTGTAATAATTAGTTCATCCATTTCATTTTAATTTAAGTTATGCTTGTGTTAATGTGACTCTGAGACGTGTTACCTAATTTTTCCTAATCCAGCCTCCAGTCCCTTGTTTCCCAAGTTGTGTGTTCACTATATTCTTGTATTACCTGGAATAAACTTGAGTAACATAAAAATAGACCCATCACACTGTTATGAGTCCTCCCTGTATTGTGTTTGTCTTTGGAACTGCATTTCATATGTGAGACGAAGTGCAACAGCAAATTTTCAGATCTGCACAAAAAATCCCTTTAATGAAACATTTTATTCAATCCGAAATAATCTAACTTCATGTATAATCATGAAATCACGATGAAATAGTAAAAGAAAATTCTCTCAGATTTAATGTAAATTAAAGCAGATAACACCATCATCGCTTTGTCATGTCAAGTCACTTGACTTGATTTGACTTGACTTTGCCCACCAGCCAGAAGCCTGTCATTAGGCCAATTCTCTGATCTGCTACCAAACAGATCTAATGGCACTCATGTAGCAGAAAGGCTAGCACAGATGTCTGACCTGGCACCTATGTGCTCTTCTGATGCTCCATTTTATCATGGAGTGGAGGGTGCAGGTGACTAGCAAGGGCCCATTGATATTCAGCAAAGAATTTGTCCATCCACCCAGCTGAAATGATACTTATGAAAACAGTACCTTCTACTCATCTGCACAGAAAATGTCTTATTTATTCTTGAAGTAAAACAAAAATGACTGCATTTCTTCACTTTGACACTGAATTTGTCGAAGACGATGTATTCCGTTCTGCTTGTAACCTGTATGGTCAACACTGATAAGTAGCTATTCATACATATTATTTTGAAAACTGCTTGGAGGATTTGAGGCGCAAATTACTCAATATGGCCTCCATTATTTGTGACAATTGTCTTTGGGCCTTTGACAGACATCTTGCATGGTATATGGATTAGGCTGGATTGACAGCGCAGGCCGTTCAGAGGGGCAGTGTGTCCATTAGCATTCGGTGACATTTTCCCATGTGCTTGGAAAACAGGAGTAGCCATGTAAACAAAACACCATCAGCCACCACGGCAAGGAGAATGGGGAACAAAATGCAATGTAAAATGACATTATACATTGGATGGCCTACCAGAAGTGCATTTTAATGTGGAATGGGAGGTCAGTCTTAGCTCAGCTAAAACAAGAATAGAGAGAGATAAGAGGGAAGGGTGTGAAAAGGTGACCGAGTGTGGGAATTTAAAGAGAAGTTTAAGGAGAGTAGTTATCAGTGGAAAGTTATTGGGAGCTGATAACTACTTACATTGAGTACAAAGTTAACCAGGAGAGTTGAGCCAAAGGCAAAAAGATTCGATAAGGCCTAATCTCTGGCATAAAAGGTCCACAGACATGCACAAGATCTTAATAACAACAACAACAGACATGTACTGTCTGGAAGACTGAAAAAGACTGACTTTGTACAGTCGGTTTTGTAATTCCATAACAGTGTTCCAAAATATTTCCATGGTTACCTGTCCAGATTTTTTCTTCACAATCAAATAATGGATGAATAACTGTAAACAGAAACATGGATAACTGAGGTCAAATTTCCAGATGGATGGGTATTTTTTTAGCAACTACTGTCTCTTACTGATTATTAAAATTACTTAAGGTGAAAATTAACTTTAAAATCACACATCCATGCAGACCCGTCTGGAGGCAAAAAGATGACAGACCTGCATCTCTCATGAAACAGAAAACATTCCCCATGGTTTTCTGAGGCTGTGCAGCAAACAACATAGAACACATTGTGCAGATACAGAAATCCTTTGTGCTGGTGCAGATTCAGTCCACTCTCTCTTTTCAGTCCAATCTCCATTTTCTGTTTGGCCTGCATTTATAAATACTCCCCCCCCCCCTATTTTTTGTGGTATTAGCACTGTGTATGAAATAGCACGCTTGCACATGCATGCTGTAAATGTTTTTGTTTTGTTTTTCATTTTAAACGTATTAAGGACTTAACTGACTCGTGCCTACACTCCCCCTCTCTTATTCCACATATAGAGCTAATATTAATACTTTTGGCTTGTCATTTTTTGAAGGCTAAGATTCTGAAATTTGGCAAGGAAGACACGACAATTTTAGCCATGTTTCTCATCTTCATTAGCAGTTCCCAGTCATATCTGATAACATTCCTTCACATTATAAAATAGGGCCAAATAGAATATATGACTATACAATAGAATTTTCAAAATAGGCACCATTGATACTCTTTTGTGCTAATTCAGCAGACAGACTCTCATTCAGTACAATCAAAGCTACTGCTATCGTCATATTACATTTTTTAGACTCTATGTTGGAGAATGTTTGTATTAAAGAACTAATCTCACAGATTTCAAGCAAACATTACATGCAACACTAAAGAAACCCCAAGATGCTTAAGTTTTTCTCCAATGAGATTTGATATTTGACATAAACCATTAGCACTTCAGTGTCTCACTAGGCTGAGTCCATAAAACACCAGTAACACCCAATATATGAGCTGTTTCTCCGCTGAACAAACATGGTGCACATCTGCGAAAAGATGGAGCTACAGAACAAATACCAGTGAGCCACAGGGACTTGCAGTTCATCACCACACAGAGGAGGATAAAGGAGTCTAAAGCAGATTGTTCTAAAAAACAGTCACTTGGTCACAGTATGGTTCAATAACCTGAACAGTATTTGATGACCCGGTCTCTGATGTCAAGCAGGTAAGTACTGACATGGAGCAGTGTTGCAGTGAGTTGACTTACAATGGCAACACTTCAGTATAGGGGGTCATATATTAGACATGAATTCATAGCTAATAAGTGTGCATATACAGTAAGTAGTGAATACAGCAGCTTATTAGTGCTTTATTTAGAGCTTTATTTATTGTTCTCATGCTCTTACCTTATATTATAGGTGTTACCTGCTTCTTCTTAATAACTACTGTTTCTGGAAATGTATGTGACCCTTAATGTAAAGTGTTACCAATTTTTTAAATGTTTGACAAATACTCATATGAAACTGAAATTTATCTAAATATCCTGTTTACAAACCACAACTATAGGGTTAGGGTTAGCTCTATAACACCTATATTGTGAGGTAAGAATATGAGAACACCAAATGAAGAACTAATAAGCTGCTAATGCTGTCAAATAGCTCCTGTATTTACTACGTAGATGCACGCTTATTAGCTATGAATTTATGTCTGATATGTGGCCCTCTATACTGAAATGTTACACTTACAACATATTACAGCCTCAACAACATGAACACACACGCATGTGAATTCATCTCTTAAGCACAAACAAAAACATTTTCTGTGAAAGACCACTGGTAACAAACACTAAAGTAAAATACCTGCTTTTTTATTATTGTTTTATCATTAGTTGTAGGGATGGCACAAAGAATTGGTGATAAATTCAAAGAAATACAGTGAAAGGAAGCCTAAACAGAGCACAAAGCAGAGTACAATGATGGTACGTCAGTACAGGAAGTTGGCTCAGAGTCAATACACTCTGAAACTATTCATTTTTTGCATTGCGTACAGAGAGAGTAAACATAAGGGCAATGGAGGACCATGTCACACTATCAATATTAAAAGCTGTTGATTAGCATTATTCGCCTAGGAGTGATCCAAAGAACTTTGATAATGTCACGGTGTGTAGCAGAGAGGCAGGACACAGGCGCAAAGCCGTTTCGATGAACAGACATTTATTAAACATGAACTAAACTAATAGCATACATACATGCACATGCGACAGGACACACAACAGAAAACAACTTGAGACAGAAACATGGGGATACTTATAGGGGAACACAAACAAGGAACAGCTGGTAATTAACAGAATCAGACGAGACTAACACAACACAGAGTACTGAGCTCACACATGGCAAGCGTCGCCATGGCAACTGCCACATGCAGGGATGAGGGGCGGGGGGGACCCGGGCCCATGGAGCCAACGTCCATGTACGGGTGGCGACACGGAAGCAGCCAGAGGGCCAGGCGACGACCTCGGTCTCGCCGGCAAGCGTAGGAGCAATGACATCTTTGCCGGGATCAGGAGGCAGGACGGCGTCGTCGTCCCCGAAGCCCGGGGGTGGAGTGATGACGTCCTTGCCGGGATCAGGAGGCAGGACGGCGTCGTCGTCCCCAAAGCCCAGGGGCACAGCCATGACGTCCTCGCCAGGATCAGGAGGCGACGAGACGTCGCTGTCCTCGAAGCCTAGGGGTGGAGCGATGACATCCTCTGTGGCGTCAGAGGATTCGGCCATGCCTCCTGCGGCGTCAGGGAACTCGGCCATGCCTCCTGCGGCATTAGGGAATTCGCCACGCCTCCTGCGGCATCAGGGAATCAGGGAACTCCGCCACGACTCCTGCGGCGTCAGGGAACTTGGCCACGCTTCCTGTGGCTCCCGGCACGGCCCTTGCGGCCGTCATCAGCCCCCCCAAAAGAATTTCCTGGGGGATTTCCTCTTCCACTCCGGAGAGGCTCGTGATCCATGCTGGCGGTGCCGGGACAACCGCTGCGGCCAACAGCATTCCCCATACCACGTCCAGTGGGGAGTTTTTTGGCGGGAGGCGGGTCCAACAGCCGCGGGAAGAGCCACCCCAGGATGGTGGCGGTGAGGGACTCGACCTCCCATTGCTGCCACTCGCATTCACGGAGCCACTCATCCTGGGTGGCTTCATTGGTTGCGGGGGCGAGCCACTCCCTCGCGTTGAGCCATGCGCTGACAGCGATGAGGTATTCACCCCTTTGCAGCAGCTCCTCCTCGCTGTACTCGCTCAGGAGGCGATGCAGAGAACGGCTTGCTGTGTCCATTCTTGGGTCTTCTGTTCTGTGTAGCGGAGAGCAGGACACAGGCGCAAAGCCGTTTCGATGAACAGACATTTATTAAACAAGAACTAAACTAACAGCATACATACATGCACATGCGACATAAAACACAACAGAAGACAACTTGAGACAGAAAAACAGGAATACTTAAAGGGGAACACAAACAAGGAACAGCTGGTAATAATTAACAGAATCAGACAGGGCAGACTAGACTTACACAACACAAAATACTGAGCTCACACGCAGCGAGCGTCGCCGTGACAACCACCACGCGGTCACGTGCGCCGCCGCGAGGTGGCGTGTATGTGACAGATAATAGCATTTTATAAGCTCTTCTGGTAATGACAGATATTATAAGCAATGAAAAACACCTTGGTATTCTTCTGAGTGAATATGCACCATACGGTAAGGTAATGACTTAAACACAATGTTTTATAACCAGGTGTTTGGGCAGGAAAAAAAACAGAGGCCACTTTATAAAGTACTCTAATGTTATTTTATCTGAGCTCAGAGATAAATTAGTGAAAGTTAACTAAGTGCATGAAAATGCAAAAACATTTTGACAATTATATACACTTTTGGTACCATCTAAATAGCTCAAATTAAAATTTCGAAATAACCTTAAAAACTTTTTAAGTTTGATGCCAAATAGCTGATGCAGTTACTATAGTCATAAACATCATTTGCAAGGTTGGCAAACAAATATCAAAGTGTTTTTAATGGGATTGTGCATGCAGCATTGAGGTAACGGGTTTCTGGCCTACTATCAAAACCTTGGCTCAGATGTGAGACTAGGGTTCCAACTAAATTTCTACAGGAAATAACTAATAAATATCTTGGCAGCAGCTTCTTCCATATCCTCTGCTTTTAACACCTGATGAGATTTAAACTGCCCCTAGCATTTATTTTTTCCTTCATGAATTTTGAAGATGCTTGGGAATGACTGGACTTATACTCATGAGACCAGTTGGTATTTTTACATTTATTTTTGCACATATATACATCTTACACAATAACAAATATGTATCAGACATTATTAAACTAATAAAGTGTGTATGGATTCTATAAAGGAAATGCCATGAAGGTATGCTGTTGACTATACAGATAAAATTAGCGGATGAGTTAAAGTCTTTCTTATTTGCCACAACTTGCTAAACTTTGCCAAAACACTGGCTAAATATTGAGTGACAAGGGCATTATTTAGTAATAGCAGTATGGAACGTTGAGTTAAGACTAATTACTAAATTCGTTTAGATTCTTGAGTTACCAAAACTTTATTATTTGTAGTAGTCATGGGCAAGTTAGCCAAATGGAAACAGTATCAATATTGGCCACTTTGTGTTGTCCTGCTATAACAAGCCATAACCAAGGTAACCAAGACTATGAGCTAAGTGCAAGTTGCAAATAAAACTCACATATCGCTCTTTGGTGTCTTTACTGGTTTTAGAGTGTCATTTGGTTAATGTAGTTAATGGCTTTTACATTTTTCTTCTTATTTGACATATAGCAGGGAGTGTAAATTGACCTGAGCTCCAAAATCACCTGCAGTGGCCACCAGCAATTTTCATATGTCCTGTAATGACTGTCAGTCATTGTGCTCTGGTTTGTTCACCTTTATGCATTGTATCTGTTTCCTAACACACCTATTTTACACTGCATATACCAGGACATATATGTGACTCACACTGACAAAACCAAGGCTATGGAGGTCTCATGTTATATTAGTACCATTTGGCCAGTACTTTATTGTTCGATTTAAATTCTTTCCCAGTTATGATGTGAAAAGAAAACCAAGATACCAAGAATTAGCTTATAATGGGCCTCTTCAAATGTTCATGTAGACATAAACACAACCATAATATTTTTCTGTGTTGCACTGACATACTGATGACCAGGGAGCTTTTAAAGATTACAGGAAGTATGAAGTTTCTGTTACTGCAAGGCAACTGAGCCACACATACTACTTATATTTTGAATGTTGATTTAATAAAAGGTAAGACAGGTAAGACAAGAGGCCATTCATATAGAAACTTCTGAATTCAATTTAAAATTTTCAAATTCTCGGCTTTGTAAGTGGAAAGTCACATACATGAGTTAATACTGCATTTTTAATGTTGAACCCTAAATCTTGTGCTTCCTGTATTCATACATAAACATTTCATACAAACCTTGATTAACAGAGCTTCTTTACATATACAAGTTTGTTTACATTTACCAAACCGACTTAATCAATATGTTTCCACCCATTTTGATATTTCAGCAATGCAAGGGAGACAACAAGAATTAAAGAAAGTTAAAAGTCATAACAGTTTTAACATAAAAAATAAGGAACAAGACACAGCTGCTCAAAACATTATTCATAACCGACAATATACGTAAATGTTCTTTTCTTTCTTTCTTTTTTTTTTAGAATATGTTTTTAAAAACCAGCTGGTTATGGTTACTCTCAGGTAAATTCTTCCACAGTTTATTTTCACAGTTTGTGTAAAATTGGAGAAACATTCTCTCTAGTGTAATAAAATATTTTATTATTAATATCTTTTTTTTTTCTTTCAGAATGCACATTGTTCAATATAAATGGCAGAGGTGTGGGTAGGGATAGTGGGCCTCATTCTGCGCAGGCTCTGCCACCTGCTGTCACCTCCTTGGTGTTGTGTTTATCTCTAAGGCCCACTTGAAGAGAATCCGTGTAAAGCAATGACATGGCAGGCTGCCTGCGTCCCCGTGTACCTTTCCAGCCAATATCGCAGGAACCTGCCAGTTCTTAAGACAGCACAACGGCTATGTGACACTGAGCGCGGTCAATAACGAGAAACGTTTCTGCTCTTGTGGTAGAGATCATGGCTACTTATGTTAGGAACTTTGCTAAACTTGCAAATCACAGACAGGCTTTTGTGCTGACTTCTGGAACCATCTTTCATCTCCACTGTCATGGTTGTGCCATTCAAATCAGCACTTGAAGGAGCTAAATAATCATACAAAATAGCCCAAGGGTGACATTAGAAACATTGACGTTGCGCGTTTGGTGTTAATGGCCAGGCTCACGATTCTGTTCATAACCTGAAGGCACTTTGTATTTCATGGCAGAAAGTGGCTCCAAAGTTGTCAATGTTCTGGCCGAAGTGAAAAGAGGAGGAGAGGAAATGCTTGTTCTCAACATTTTCTTGACCTTCTCTCGATCTGCACTTCCTCTTCTCTACTCTCCCCTCTATCCTCCTCTATCAGGCGCTCTTCGACTCCTCTGGCCTGGTCTCCCACCCCTGGCCTGCCACTAGGGGATGTGAGCACAGTGTTGGAAATCATAATAGGCCGCTAGTCAGGTTGGGATATAAAGCAGATATGAGTAGTTTTTGTTTTTTTTCACAGTTTTTCATCTGTGTTCTAAAAGCACCAAGCCAAAAGAAGGTTAAATCCCATGTGTCAGGGCTGGAGGTGGAGAAAAAAGCTGATGAGATCTAAGTATACGATGAAGGACAGGAAGGATGAGACGCTGAAAGGTGTTCATAGTAAAGAGCTAGGAACAGAGCTAGGTGATGGCAGTAAACTGCCATCACCCTTCAATTCTCCACCTTTATCAAATGAGTTTTTTTTTACTGCCAGCTGGCAAAATTGTCCTTGTGCTTTACAAACTGTCCTCGGATCTGTGTGGGAGCCCTTCAGATGAGCCCTGCCTCATGCTACTCCATTAGTAAGCTGCTCTCATCCAAGTCCCTGGGAGCATCTTACTGCGACAGAGTTTGCAGATTGTTTTCAATAGATACATTTGCAAATCCTTATTACTTTTTTGTGTTGGTTTTTCCTTTTTTTTTTCATGATTTTATGTCTGATAATCCATGTTGAGACAGTGCTGTGTCCCTCTCAGCAGTCTGAAAGTGTGAATCTTTGGTGATTATATTGAGGGTACGGGGTCACAGGCTCAGACACCACCAGTCTACACCCAGCAAGGTGGTCACCTATGACCTTGAAACAGTGTGAAAGCCAGGACAGGGCATAACAGCCATATATGTGTCACTCTGAATGGAGCCTTCGATCTGATATCTGATGACGAGAGGGGGAAGGGAGTAGAAGGGAGAAGCCAACACACAGACAGAGGTTTAGATTTTGATCAAATAAAGGAGTCACTTCAACTACTTTAGATTTGTGAACTAATGAAATGCATTTGTCATGAAATCCTCATGTCTCATTTCCTTTGAAAACTTATTTATAGCCAAAACATATTAATCAAATGATAAAGATTTGCCGCATAAGCCATGAGAGACTGAAAGATTGATACAGGAACAAGCCTGGTTTAGCTGAGAAAAGAAAAGCCAAGCCATTTAGCCAGGCCATTTGCTCATGGATTTCAGCAAAGATCAAGCTGAGAGGAACAAAATCCTTATTTCCCTTTCAATAGCCTCATCAATTCCAGACCATTACTTGTCTTGCTTTCCATTTTCGCTCTCTGTTTGTCTGCAAGTGCAATTACAGAGCTCTACTGGGCACAGCTAGTGCTAGCACTCACACATTAGTGTAATTTGGAGTCATTACTAAAGTGATGTCTCGTTAATACATACGATTGGATGGAGGGTCAGGACACTCCCCCTCCTCCAGAGTGACATCATCAATTGCGATGTCTCCCTCTATTCCTGGACCTCGGATGCCTTCAAAGATCACCTGTGTAAAGGCAAGCAAAAAAACAGAACCAACAAAACGCTGCAGCCTAACCAAATGCTAGAACCTGCAATGTTCAAATTCAATGCAAGGCCCAGTTTAGCTGAAT
>JAOUQW010000009.1:16992275-17009674 GCA_028565825.1 Olivaichthys viedmensis | reverse complement strand
TCTCGTTCTTTATTCAGCACATTCTGTATCTGTGATGAAGTTGCTGTTCTCTCTCAGTGAACAAAGCTTTATGTATTAGTCTTCTGATGGTGTGCTCACTTTTGGTCTGCCTGATTGTGCTTTGGATGATTAAAGCAAATGTATTATTTATAACATCAGCTGCTTCTGCATTCCCATAAAATCCACGATCACCAGTGTGCCTCCTTCCTGACCTCCTCCTCCCTCCCCTTTCTATCAAAAGCCTCTTTGTGGAAGTGTCAATATAGGGAGGTCAGACTGAATCTCTGTTGTAACTGGCAAGCATTTCTCTCTTTTAAGTTGCTTTTAAAATCATTATTGCCTGTTGGGGAAATTTTCATTTCAACTTGGAAATTACACAGACTAATCTGTACGGCTGAATGTTGTCCAAATTGAACTGCTGAACCTAGCATTTGGACCAGGAAGCTGCTGATTACTTCATTTAAATGCATATACCTTACCAGCAAAATAAAGTATAAAGTACTTGTGACTGCAGAGCTGATAATGGTTGCCCATGTACTGAGGGTCGAATCTGTCCCGTGTTCGGCTGCCGTACATACCTTGCTTTGAGCCGCTGCGGTCTCCGCTGGGCCCTGTATTGGGAGTGTATTTAGTGTCGCGCGTGGCGGCGCTATGTCTTGTCCAATCAAAGTTGTCGTTCTTGTCCTGAGTGAACATGCAAATGGGGTCCTCCTCGAAGCTGCAATGGAATTCCCCTGAGCAGGGAAAGAAGTCATCACTCTCAATAGTTCAAAACACACCTGACCAGACGCAGTTAAGATGCTTAGAAGGACATCAGCATTGATGATCAGGAACTTAATCATGTATAACTTCCTTAACACACTGACAAACCCTTACAACAAAATCAATGAAACAGCCCGAGCCACTGATGAAGCATTTAAAGAACTGTCTGCCTTTTTTTGAGGCATCGCTGAGGTGCTATTGATATTCCACTTGAGTGGCTTACGATAAATATTCATTGATTTTATTCAAACATAGCTGGGAGCAGTGTGGAGTGGTGACCTTCAAAGAGAGGAGAGCTGGGTTTTTTTTTTTTTTAAACCCAGGTAGCACTCAGCACAAATCACTGCCTTTTGTTTAAGGCAGTCCAAGAGGCCTGACTCTTGTCTCTTACCCACTTTCATGCCTGAAGACTTAAATGGGGGCATTGGCTTGGCAGCACTGCTAACACCTCTTTCTCCTCTATACCATAATGGGAGAGAAGGATGGAGGAATCACACATAAAACTCACAAATGGTGCAAGAGAGGAATACTTACTCAGATGTGGGTTAATGGGAGCTGTAAAGAGAAAAGGGAAAACATGTTTTAAAAATAGGCAATTATTTTAATCCCCATCAAAACACAATATAAAGTTTCATCTCAACTTTAATCACTTGCATTATAAGGCCCAGAACCATGTAATATGTAATGTTATCAATTATGATAGAGTCTACAAATGTTTAAAAAAAAACATTTTACGACCAATTTATTAGAAAAGCACAACAACATACAGTAGGAATGTCCTTTTATCCCTCAATATTTGGCTCTGGCAGGCTGAAGTTCATATTCTTAATATATTTTGGCATGCATCCTTCGCTTTTCAACAGTTCATTGACAAGTATATTTTTTATTTACAAATTAACATAGAAAACGTTCTCTGCTGAGGACCATGTTGGACTGATCCTTGAAGCGTTGAATCAATAATTCAGCACAATGAATAAAATTTTTACTGACCTCCTGATATTAGTCAAGCGTTTGCTATTCTGTGCACAAATCAGAATACATACAGCACAGAGTGAAGCATTTCCGCGCTGTGTATTTACAAGGGCATACTCATGAATTTCAAAGCAGCTACTGCTCATTATGCAGTTCCCGCTAGTAACATAAGAAGGATACATCCACAAAAAACAAACTAAAGGTCAAGGGTACAAAACGCAGTTTGTTTCAGTAAGTCAGATAGCTCACAGTAATTTCTTTCACAGAGTAAATGCAATCTAAGCTGTCAAGAAGATGCATGGGCTTTTTCATGATCGATTCCTGCCATGCTAAATAAATGTGGTGCATCAGCTTAACCCCAAATGGCATGATTTATGAAATGCTTTGGGTCATGGAAAGAATTGATTTTAATTCACTCGATTAAACTAGCTAATAAGAAATCATTCCCACAAAGCAAACATGTGTAAGGGAATATTGGTTAAGATCTCTGGCTCGGTCTTGCAGAGAAACAAAACAGTGAGAGAGGAAGAAAGAGAAAGCTATAGGAGAATGTGTCCTTCGTGCCAAGATTTAAAATAATTAAATAATGAAATCTTTAAAATGCACATTCCATTACCATATCTTAAATTTCTTTAGCTAGAACTCGCATGAGAGAGTATGACTGATCTGTCCTGTCCACATGCTATTTAAGAGCAATGAAAAGAGAAACCTATGAAAACAAATATATGAAATATACTTCCATTTTGATCCAATTTAATACATAGCAGTCACGTTTTTTGACAGAGGTAAAATAATGATTCAGAATAACGTTACATACCGTTCGGTTCTCTTTTATTGTGAGCAAATGTACCAACTCCACTATGAGATAATCTAGAGCATATGTACAGCCACCCACACAGACATTACTGCAAACAAAACAGCCTAAAGTGTTATATCTAGACCTGTTCCAACACAGAGGACACATTGTGTATTCTTCACAACAGCAAACTCACACAAACCAAATTTACAAGGTTAGGACTGGGGACATGGCTGCAGCTTTTCCAGCCGCATTATTTGTATGATCTACAAAAAGAACTTGTGAGATCAAGTTCGCCATTACATACCACACAGCGATCTTTACATTTTGTCAGCATTATGTTGCTGTACGACTACTATAGCCTTGGTTTGAATCTTAAGGAACCATTCAGGAGGTAAAAAGGGTTTTAATATTTAAACAGGTCCATTCAGAATCCCACCATAACCCGAAGAACTTTTTGTTTGAGTATTGAATGTAATTGTTGCGAGTATAGCATTCACTTAATGACCCTGTCCTCTTAACTTCAGCAACAGAGAAATCAACATAAGTATTTAGAGAACTCGCAAGAATTATTACAGAAACAAGTCACTACAGTGGATTTATGGGAAAACCACTGCAATATGGTCATGCTTATCAAATTCATTGGTTTGGCTCATCCAGATCTTTTATCTAAATCTCTGCTGAGATCAAGACATACTGTTACGAAATGTATTATTACAGAGGCAATGCATAGAAACCATTGTTATATTACATTATTTTCTTTTAAATATGCAGGAATTAGACATAACTGATTAGCAACTAATAGCAAACATAAAAACTAAATAAATGAATAGAACTACATAAATAAATAAATGAATAAATTCATAATTAATTAATAATAAATAAATATATAATTTGATAATTATTTACAAATACATGTGACAATATATAAATAAGTACATTAACCTAAAATCTAAAATGAGTATTTCTGTATTTAATTCTATACTCATTTGTCCCCCCCCCCCAGTTTTACTAATTAGTGGTGTGTATTTATTTCCCTATATATATTTATTTCCTTAATCACTGATTTATCTTTTTTTTTATTTTCACATTTATTTATTTTCTCCATTATTAATCTCTGTATTTATTTATTTTTTGTATTTTCTTGTCCTTATGATAATCTGTCAATCAAAGTGTCAATCACAGTGTCTGCTCATTCCTATTGGTTAATTGATATCAGGCTGTGTAGATCTATTGAACATACTTTGCTTAAGCACCACTATAGTACACTAAAGGCTGCGTAGAAGGCAACATAGTCAAGGATTTGAGACTCTTGGCTAAATCTGTCTGAAAATAACAGTCTGGATTATTTACTCGTGTGGAGGCTTTGTGCTGACAGTTTATTCCAGTTTGCAAACCAAACTATATAATTCTGTTAAATAAGTCAAATTTTAAAGAACCGATTTCAAGTAGGAAACGGATTCACAAACATTTGTTAAAGCCTGATAAGTGGGTTGATGTAGTGGAAAATATGGTTGATGTGGCGCTAAAACTACAAAAGACATCATATTATTTTCAACCAATCTCAAGCAATAATCTTAATAATAGGACCACTGCTGACTGGATGTTATTTGGGTGGTAAAGCATTCTCAGCACTGCAGTGACACTGACATGGTAGTGTGTGCTGTGCTGGTATGAGTGTATCAGACACAACAGCTTTAGTGGGATTTTAAAACACTGCTGGGTTGACAACAGTCCACTAACTAGAAATATCCAGCCAACAGCGGTACTGTATGTTCAGAAAGTGACAGTGATGAAGGGCTAGAAGACAATTAACACAAATGCATGGAAACAGATGAGCTCTAGTCTTTAACGGTACACCTACAAGGTAGATATGTCTATTAACTTGGCCAGTAAGTACACAGTGTTTACAAAACCCCAACAACACTGCTGTGTCTGATACACTCATTACAGCGCCACACATTCACCACGTCACTGTCACTGCTGTGCTGAGATGGTGGTCCCTTTCTATTGATGGACGGAGTATTGGTGTCTGTCAAATTGTGAATAGCAAAAGATATAGGCTACAGTCTGTAATTGTATACCTACAAAAGTGCATCTATATGTAGGTATACAATGTAGCTATACTATATGTTTACCTGAAAAACAAAAAAAGCCAATGAGTATAGATACAAGGTAAACTGGCAACTGAATGTATATAAAGTTAATTAACTAACTTTTAAAGTCGCTGTAATTGATGTGGGAAGACTTGGCCACTAAAGGAATTCACCAAAAACATGCACACGCATAGTTCAGTGGCATCATGATGTAGCTTTTGTTCCATTTAAGTCAAACTTGTATCATGAAAATTCATATATATTATACAAAAAAGCTATTATACATTCGTAGCAGTTGTACAAGTTTCTAAATGGAAACTGTAGGTATTTTATGACCATGAAAAGAACAAGTCAATAAATGTGGGACAACACAATAGCTTTCTATAGTGCTTGATCTTTATGTTTCTTTTTTCAACTTATGCTTCCGGTTTAACAAAACTCTCTACTCGAGTTTATGGATTTGCACTGAATGTTGCATTCCCTAGAAATGTCTGGAAAAAAAAGAAAAGCAAGCCACCAAAATTGATGTAACTACTGACCATTGAATGCAGCGAAGGACAGATTATTATCAAAAGACTCTTTTTCAGTCTGCGGCTAAAGGCTTAGATAAGCAAGGACACAAACAGATGGCGTGACTTATTCTAAACGGCTGGTAGGAAGTCTTAAAAAACACCATGTGCCAAATAATGCACTTTACATGGACAAAGAGAGAGACCACTACAGTACTGTGTGACAGCACAGAAGAATGTCATAAGCCCTATTGACCAACCTGTTGCAGCTTCTGAAGCAATGACCCACAAAGATTCCTATCATTCAAACAACAAAAGAGAGAAGACACTGCTTTTGGACAATAATAATAATAATAAATAAAAAAAACCTATGTGTCAGTGCTTACTGTTCCAGCCATCATCTGTATGATTATTCCTTATCAAAACCATTTCCCTCTTTCTGAAAACCACCAGAACAAAAAATACTTTGCACTCATCTTTTCCCTCTACACAGGAATCATGCCAGAAAAAAAAGCTATCTTTGGCTTGTTGGCAGCATCAGAGCATGCATTTCAGGAAGTAGTGTGAGACTGTGTGAAGACAGTGCTGTCCTAGTTATGGTGTTGATCTGGATGAGCTTTTCTCAGCAGGTAGACAGACAGAAGAACGAAAGCTTCTTTGGGGAACAGACCCTTAAACACCATACAGCTTGATCACATAAGGCCAAACCAATCAATATTAAAATTAAATTTTTATCCATTGTCATTAGCCATTTAAAAACTTATTAAGTTGTGCATGTAACAGACATTAATCCTCATCATAGTACTTTAATCGCTTTGCTTACTTGTAAGGTGCCACCGCCTAGTGACCACTCACACTTCTTTGTATATCTACAGCAAATCCTTAGTATAAAATGTTAAGTAATAACCTCCTCAGAAGCCTCTAGCTTCTCTGTGTGAGGCTGTAGTCTGTGTGATGTGTTTTCCAATAACTCTCTCTCCTGATTTTATCAACATGCTGGCAAATTGCCATTTTATTTTTTGTTTACTTCAGTTGTGACATGAATAAGCTGAATAATTAACCTTGGAGTTAGATAAGTGAAGAAGTGCTATTTTTAGGATCATCTGTCAGGGTCCAGACGGAAGTGATGCAAGCGCGGGCTGCTGGCCTGAAGGCAGGAGACAGTGAGGATCAAAGGGTTTGGTTAGAAGAATAGTCGGGGGGCAGGCTTTAGGTCAGTCGATCGGCAGACAGAATGTAGTAGGCACAGGCATGTTCGTTGTCAAGAGATCGGAGTCACGCATGGGAAAGCAATCCGGGAAGCGCGTTGTATGTCCGTTATTCATTGGAGCGATACTCAGCAAAGTCTGTGTGTATTTGTGGGGTTTATATCATGGGAGAGTGAGTGCTTTCAGGTGTGTTTGATTCTGCGCTGATGCGATGAGAGGCAGATGCGAGCGATCAGAAGCTCGGCGATTGCGAACGCGGAAGTAAGCCGGTCGGCTCGCAGCGCTCAGCTGGGGAGCGCGGGGATTCTGGGTTGTGCAGTTCGGAGTGGCTGGTGCGTGTGTGACAGAACCTCCTCAAAGAGCTCACTCTGTGAGCCCGCCCTGGGCCTCCCCCTGGACCTGGGTGCCAGGCGAAAGGGGTACCGTGCGTGAAAGGCCCATACAAGAAGCGGCTCTAGAATGTCACGTGCGGGCACCCAGCTCCTATCCTTGGGGCCATACCCCTCCCAATTCACCAAGTACTCCAATCCCCTAACCCGTCTCCTGGAGTCCAAGAGAGCCTGGACTCCTATGTACCTCTTCCTGCAGCCATGATGGACAGGGAAGTCCCTCGTGGAGAGCCAGACACGGTCCCCTGGGACGTAGACGGGAGCGTCTGCCCTATGACAATCCGCGTAGGCCTTGGTCCGCCGTATGTTTTCTTCGAAGCCCCGATGGGTCTCGCCCCAGACCCCCTCCGCTCGTCGGAACCACTCGTAGACAGCGGGGGCGCCGGTCTCGGCCGCATTCCAGGGGAGCAGGGGTGGCTGAAAGCGACCGCAGGAACCATCCGACCTCCTGGTTCGCCCTATCCACCTGGCCGTTAGCCTGAGGATGATACCCCGAGACTGACCGTCACACCCAGTTTCTCCATGACACCACTCCACACCCGGGAGATGAACTGAGGCCCCCTATCGGATCCCGAAGTACCGAAACACATGCTGGAAGAGGCACTCAGCCATGCGGAAGGCTCCCGGTAGGGCTGGGAGAGGGATCAGGCGGAGGGTCTTGGAAAACCGATCCACAACGTCCAAGATGACAGTGTTTCTCTCTGACGTGGGCAGGTCCGTGATGAAGTCCACTGCCAAGTGGGACCAGGGGCGTTGGGGCATGGGCAACGGCATGAGCTTCCCGTTCGAAACGGCTGGTGCATGTGTGACATCATCATGATGGTAGCAAACATCCGTTAGATAAGCGATAAGATAAATGCAAGCACCATCAACTTTTAGGATGCCTCTGAAATAATGTCTAACTCTTTATTGTAACTCAACTGAACAAGTGATGGGATAAAATAAACAAAGCTGATGTTTTGAAATATCTTCAGCTCAAAATATGCTGTTTTTATTGCAGAATGCACAGGACCCACAGTTATAAATATTGGCTGGCATGTTACCTCTAAATACATATTCTGCAAAGGTTTGTGCAGCATTACGTCACCAATGGACACAATAACTAGATTAATTTTTTTTAAACGTTTGTTAAAAACAAACAAAAAATCCTCATTTGGTTGGGACTGATGAGAGAAGCATGATAAGCTCCGAAATTCCAAAATATCTGTTAGTACTTATTATAGCAATAATTGCTGTTTCAGAGAAAAGATCAAACTAGATTTGCATTTTCTGAAGAACATACACAGTGCTTGAAAGTGATGGAGGGATAAAATGAAGGAAGAATGTAAGAAAAGAAGTTAGAAAGGAAGGAAGGGAGAAAGAAAGAATGTAAGAAAGAAAGGAATACGTAAGACAATGAACAAAGACAGAAAGACAACAAAAGAAAGGGGGAGGGAAAAAGAAAGAGAGAAAGTGACATTAGTGAGAAACAGAAAGAGTAAGAGAAAAAAGATGAGACAAAGAAAAAGAAATGAAAAGAAAAAAACAACAGTGAGAGGAATAGAAAAAGAAAGACAGTAAATAGGGAAAGAGGGAGAATGAGAGAGGGATAAGGAGAGAAAGAAATCATGTGAGAAAAGCAGAAAGGAAGAAGAAGGAATGAGTGACAGAATAAGAGAGATAGAAAAAGAAAGAGAAAATAGAAAGAGAAAGAAAAGGGCGTGTGTGAGTTTAAAGCAGAGCTGCTGATTGGTCAGATGTAAAGCCGATTGTGACATCATCAGGTGGCAGCTGGAATTCAAAGTGACAGACATTCTGTCAGTGTATTTCAATGTGAAAATCTCAAACTTTAAACTTAAATATTTAAAAATTATAACTTTTATCAAAACCAAAAATTAAATTTCTCAATTCTCGCTGAAAATATCTTCTCTGTACCTTAAGTGGTTTGAGCTTAATTAATTCTCTACAAGTGTTCCTTTCAGAAAGCATTTGTAGGAACTCGTCAGAGAATATTTTAATACAAATTGGCAGTAAGTGTAGGATGAGTCAGAAAATAACAATGAGTACAGTAAAAGTACTTAGTGCTGTCTATTTTCTAGCTGTGGTTGTGGTTATGTTCTTCTGTTACTCAGTAAACCCTCAAGAATAATTATACAACAAATAAAAATAAAACCTCATCTAGCAAATAAAACGTGGAAAAAAAAACAGTAAAACTGTGCTTTTGTAAAAGTAATACACAATACACGTGTATGTATTACAATACAATGGAAAAACAGCAGTTCACCATTTTAGTAACTGCCCATACAACCAACTGCAACTAACTGCAACCAGCATGTTGTCTCCACTAATTCGAGCCTCTGTCAACAGCAACCAGTTAGAGCAGTAACCTGCAAGAATGGCTGAACAGGATCTTTGATGGTTAACCCTTTGACATGTACTGTGAAAATGCTGCATGCAAGTTAGTGGAAACTGTGAAGCAGAGCTGAGGGATACAGAGCATTGGCAGCACCTGACTGCCGCTCTGAGTGATTATCAATCGACATCTCACAAAGCAAAAAAATTTATTCAACAAATTAGGGCATTCTGTAGCTGCTAGAACATTGTTATTGGACAATTCTAACACACATTGAGAGTCATAGAAAAAAAAAGTTAATTGTGCCAATCACGAAAATGGTAACCTACTGTACATATGACAGACACTAACAATCTGTATTATACTAATTTAATTACTAGGCACCACTCCCTAGTGACCACTCACGCTTGGGTCATTCCAACCATACCGTGACTTTTTATATTCCTAGGGCATATCACTGTATTTTGTGTTTAACACTTATGCCACCTTCTTGCATAGTTGTACCCATCTACTATAAAAGCATAATGGTATATACCCCAGAAAAAAACAACCCAAAACCTTTTTCAATTGCAAAGTTCCCAAACACGTTCACTCAGCTTTAGTTAGAAATAAAAGTTGCATTTGTTATATTTCACACCAAATATCATTTACTGTGATTAATGCCTCTTTAATGTGTAAAATCATGAAATTAGTTTGTGGCTCCCAATCTTCTGTCCATTCTGTTACATTGATGCAATTTCCCTAATAAAATATTAGATACATCTCCAAATCCTATGCATTTCTGAAGGTGACATCATTTTCTTGGTAGGAACACAACCAGAAGCAAAGTACCCGTCTTAAATGTTTTACCTTATTTTCCATATTTTAGCATGCCTGACTAATGGGGCAAAGCATAACATGTCCACTCTGTTATGTTAATTTATACTAGAAATTAATAGATTTTAATATCTTTGAAAGAAAAAAAACTGTAAAGAGGAGAGTTAAGTTGCTTGTATGAGCCTGATTAACAGCAGCTCTTTGTGATTCACAAAAATAACTTTCAGAATACTGCGGTGCGTAGTAACTAACACTCACCACTATAGGTGACCATCCTGATGGCGGAGTCTCCTTCGCCGAAGCGGGTGATGGGGGTGAGACGCACTTCGTAGGCCTCAGGCCTGATGAGTTCTGTCAGGTTATAGGTGATCAGCTCTCCCTTCTGGATGGGGCCTTCCACAGGGATCTCCTGCTCCCACCATCTCTGCTGCCCAGTCTGAGGAAGAGGAGCACAAATCAGCATTTGTACACCACAGGTTGTACTCAGGTCCTCCAGTACTGGTCTACTGGTGCTCCCTAAGATCAGACTGGCCTCTATGGGTGGAAGATCGTTATGGCCTCCACTCTGGAACACATCTCGCCAATGACTGCTGTATGTTGTATGTTCCTCCTTTTGTTTTTTATGATAAAGCAACCTTGAGTGTGAGAATGGGCTACATAAATAAAATGAGCGGAAGACTCCTCCAACCAAGTGTTAGCTACACACAAATGTGGTGGCTCAGTGGTTAGGGCTCTGAGCTACTGATCAGAAGGTTGTGGGTTCAAGCCTCGGGACCACCAAGCTGCCACTGTTGGGCCCTTGAGTAAGACACTTAACCTTTTCTGCTCCAGGGGCACTGTATCATGACCCTGCACTCTTTTGTCAGTCGCTCTGGATAAGGATGTCTGCTAAATGCTGTAAATGTAAAAGACGTGTTAGAATAAACTGCACTACCCATCATTACAGTAACTGAGATCTTGGTGCTCAGGATCATCCAATGTTCTTCCGTCACAAAGAGGAGAGTGTGACAAACAACTCTAGCTATTTGTTTACAGAGCCGATCCTTGGCATAGACAACATGGGCAGCTGCCTAGGTATATAACTTAGACCAACCGACCTATGGACTTTAGAACATAGACTTATATCAGTCTATCATACTGAACTACATGCAGCCAGGCCCTGAAAGCCCCCATCATCAAATGTACCACTGCCCCCCTGCTTCATGGCTCCTATCAAACGGATACACTAGCCCTGTTTCAGACAGAAAGCGCAAATGCAGGGGACATATCTGTTGTGGTGTGTATATTCTGAGACTGTGTAGCCAGGACAGAGCACTACCTCTGGTCAAAATTGTCCCGGTGTTGCTGGGGTGAAGCTTGCCTGGGGCACCACATGTGCTAGGACTGGCAGTGGCTATTTAACAAACTTGTACTTAATGGGACCAGATTATCTGTGTAGATACAGATTTTATTACGTAACAAGCTGAATGTTTACTGTATAGTATCCTCTACTAAACTACCTAATGGGACAGATGGGAAAGACATATTTGTGATCGAGTATGCTCTTCTATTCTGTTGATTCCTCCCTCAAAACTGCATCCATGGCCTCCACAAAAAATATGTTGTGGGAACCACAAGGTTGTCATGACAGTATATATAGTCCACGGCCTTGTGGTGAGGAACAGACACTGCATGAGGCCCATCTTCAGGTAGAGGACATAAAAATAGTGCATCACTCCAAGATCAATTGTTCTAATCAGACATGGCAGACAATGGTTCATCACAAGGCCTAGTAGAGCCCCAACCCTGTGGAGAAAAGTCCTTACATTGCGCTACAGTGTACAATTCTGAAAGTAACCTGTGGCCTAACTGGTGTTACGCAGCGCTATCCCGTCCAAGAATTTCATTAAAAGAGAAAAAAGGTCTCGGTAGCTTGTGATGCCAGTGATCTGAGTGCACCAGATTTTGGAGGTAAAAATAAGCACAACAAAATCCACAAGAAAGAACCACAAGAAAGTGGAAATTGAATTTATTATTATTATTTTTTATCTCTGGCGGAATAAATAACTATTATGTAATGATTTAATGTTGCTACCATTTTATAATGATTGTAATATTATGATGGTTTTGTAAAATCATAAAATTATCCTAAAAATTCCCAATTTGATAAGGTATGATGGTACCTGTCTGGTTAAGTTCCTAAGATGAGTGTAGTATCTCTCTAGCAGTTAAGCTTACCATCTAGCACATGATGTAGGATAGCAAAAAGAAAAGAAAAAATTCTCACTAGCTCACTGGATCGCTATTATAGTGATCCATTAGATTGAACTGAACGTTCCAACAATTCTACAGAAAGTTCTGGAGAAAATGTCATGTTTTTCATCTTGTCATCTTTTCACTAGTCTTGGCACTCAGTGAACAGACATTCTAGGGCAGAAAGCTGGTCAGCTCACTGAATTAAACCTTTAATTGAAGTTAAGATGCCAAGGCATCAGGAGATAACAGCTTTTGTTAGGCTCGGCCCAGGTAAATGGAAAAGTGTTGTTTTGTTATTGGTAATCGCCCACATGATTCAGTGGCTGCCCTTACCTTCACTTGCCACTCACATCCAATCGTGCCTCCCTGCCTGGAATGAGAATTAATTGGATCAGAGTGTTTAAGTGTGTGCACAGCAGTTGGGAGCAGATGGTTGTGTTAAATGCCAAGCTTGGTGCAAGAGCAACACACCATCAAATTTAAATTAAGCAAAATTGTCTATTCCATGTGATTGCAATGGTTTCCTAATACATTCTATTAGTTATCCTACAAATGTTAATCATGCATAAACAGTGCAATGTTTAGCTGTAATTAGTTTTGGTGAGATTCATAGGAGCTTATTATTTGGCTCAGTTTCTATCTTAAAATGCCATCTAAGTCATCCCTTTAAATGTCCGTTGTGCTAATGATGATGTGATTCGTTTTTACCCCAGACTGTCATCCTGTTTTCTTGATGAACTGGTTCATAAGAACTTTATAAGAACTCCGAACAGAGGAAACTGCTCAAAGAGAGTGCCAGCGGAGCTGGGCGAGACGAAACACAAATCAAAGTACCTTCGCTGAAATTGCAGTGCATGAATCCAAACTGCCCGTATGCAATTAGCGTGGTTGGTATCGATTCCGCTCTGCAAACCTTGCATGCTGATCTACAAATAACTGACAGATTGATTGCATGAAGAGGACAAGAAAGAGGAATACCGGCATTGAGAGAAAGGAAAGAAGGAAGGAAAGGGGCGTGGCCGATGGAGTCAAGAGTAGAAGGAGCCAGAAAAAAGACGGGGCTAATGCGAATCAGCCCCAAGTGTCTGATAGTCAAGGTGATTCTCACTTTATGGGACCTGCGTCCAAGTCTTTCAACTGAAGCTTAATTTTACATTCAGGCCTGCCTCTCGAAAGGCAGCCTCCGATAACAAAAAATCATCCATTATGAAGCTGCAAAGCCCAGCAGCCTTCACTATTAATTCAAAGGCTGTGGCGAGGGCAAAATGATAATGATTCTGGGGGAACGGTGAGGAACAGGCTGCACTAGGCTATAAATAGAAGCGCATCTCTCCATGTGCAAGACTTCTGGTTGCCGCATTACAGCACAGTTTTGGGCATCGGGGAGTTGGAGACATTTATTTATTTACGAAGAAGCTCCTTCCACCGCACCAGCCCTGCTTTCCCATTCATGTTCAATCATTTCAGCCCTCTAGGGGGGATGGAGTTAGATTGTTGATCATAGCAAGAAAAAAAAAGGGGGAAAAAAAGGTTCAATCTCACTCCATGAGCAAAAATATTAAAAGAGCTCACCTTAAATCATGAGTGCTACAGAAGAAATCGGTGCTCTTGGCTGGCGCAGCCTTTTAAAAGCTACTGACTCAGAGAGAGGTCAGATGCTGCTGCAACAGCCTGGCCTTAATTGCTGTGCGTTTGAATCCTGAGAGAAACTGAAGGCATGCAGATGAATCTATAAGTGCATGAGTTTTCACTGAAATGCTTGAGGCAGATGTTTCTGTTTTTATAAACATTTTTATTATTATTTACTCCATCCAAACTGGCTAAGCACACTGAAAATTAGAGCTTAAAAAAATTAGACCCACTATCAACATGAGTTGTGATGTTTAAGTTTTGATGTCTGCGGCCCTGAGGCGAAACCTCTCCCTTTCACTTCATTAAAGAAAACTATATTTCATGCCAACTATACTTCCAATATTATAGCTTCATGAACACAAATATTTACCTCTTGATTACTGCCACCCCTGAGAAATCTACAAGAGGAAAATTCAAAACTAACATTATGAAAAAGAACATTTTTGATATGGAAGTACTTACTATATATAATATCTAGCGTATTCAGCATTTGAATTAATTTAAAAAGCAATTAAAAAGATCATTCACATAGAATAATAATATTAACTCAAGTAATTATTGCCCAAGGACAAAATTAGATTAATTTATCCTTGTCCCTCTGAGATACAAAACTGCCCAACCTGATGAATCCTCATTCCTAATATAGAATTAATGCCTCTTACTCAAAGCTTTGAATGTTTTATATCTTGCATTTAGTGTATTAGGATAATGCTATTTTGATTTACCTTCTGAACATCCAGTTCCAGTCTCCAGGTACAAAAAGGAAGCAGTCAAAGTTTTGGCTATTTGGGGAGACAGGCTTTTCCAAGCTTTTTCAGACATTTACCAGCCTCTTTGATCTCAAGAACAGTAAATATTTAAATTTGCATGTGATCCAAAAATGTATAAATACTGGATGTATGTTTGAATCAATAAATTAAAATACCATATATATTATATGTAGAGCAAAGCTATACAATTACATAACAAAGGCTGTCAATCACTGTCATGAGCATATCATAACGAGAAAGAAAGACAGAAAGTAAGAGAGACAAAGGCAAAGAGAAAGACAGAAAGTAAGGAACTAATTGCAGTAATTACAGCTACATTCAGCAACTCCATATTGTAGTGAATTAAGTCATTATCAGAAAAAGGAAGAGAAACTTGGGTTTGAAGATGCATTTCATAGAACCGCTCATCCTGAAAGATCTTTAATGTTTCTAAAGCCTAACTTCAGATTTTGAATGTGCTTGCACAAGGTCAAAGGAAGCCTGGCGTAACGCAAAAGTGAAACAAGTAAACTTAACAGGCAAAAAAGTAATTAATCATTTTAGTTGTCAGTCAAATCAAGATGCCAGAAAAGAGAAACCATAATACTTAAACAGAAAGTATTTGTACCTTCTGTTCTAGTATCTCTGTATCATTACCAAAAAGACAGAATGGCTGTTGTTGATTGTAACCTGTCTTATGCTAAGACTCCAATTTACTCATACACAACATCCTGTACATTTTCATCGCATTTAGTACTGCTTGCCATTTCACTGCATGATTGTATACTGTAATGATTAAAAAGAAAGAAAGTTCTCTTTTAAGTCTGCTTCCTCTCAAGGTTTCTTCCTTATTCCATCTCAGGGAGTTTTTCCTTGCCACTGTCGCCTCTGGCTTACTCATTAGGGATCGAGACCCGGATTTCTGTACAGCTTCTTTGTGACAATGTCTATTGTTAAAAGCGCTATACAAATAAAATTAAAAAAGAAAACGACAGCATCTGCAGTCTGCCTCGTTACCTGAAGTGCAAAAGAAAATGCTTCAACACTGATGTGGTATTGATGCTGCTTACCTGTCGTATGCCTAGACGATAAGCCATGATGCGGTCCACTGTATCAGGGTTCATCTGGGTCCACTGCAGCTTATAGCCATAAACACGAGGTCGGTTCTGCCACAATGGACTGTAGGTGTCGTAGTAAAACTCTGGACCATAGGCTTTTCCTGTGGACAGAAAATGGACATTTCACTAATCGCACTACATGACTGCACGCCTCAGTTAACCTCAGTGCCTCAGTTAACCTACAGGCATTATGCATAACCTGCATAAAGGCACGTCAACCTCAGGACTGCACACTTTAATAAAACAATGTGCCTAAGGTAGAAAAGATTTTTGCATACTGTCAACTCAAAAAGTTTGTCAGCTTATGAACCATGATGAAAAGGCAGCTGTTCTCTAGACAATGACAAAGTTCATTACGAATGACAAAACATTAGAAGGACTCAGCATCATCAAGCTTTTCAGACTTATCGGGTTAATTTCCAAAACCTGCCAACTGGTCAGAGCTTCCAGAGTGTTATTGGGTTTATGATGGGTGCTGACGACACCACAGATAGAGCTGTGATAGAAGCAAGCGCAGCAATTGACATGGAGGGATGTGAAGTTGCTGATCTCTGCAAGCAGCCTCATAAACCTGCCACTGGTGTTTATGTCAACCATGACTTATTAAGAGGCTGTGGTGGGCCAGACACTTTTTAATGATCTGCAGATTTAGCCCTGCAGGCTGAGAGGAGGGCCATCGCAATCCCATCAGGAACCTGCCTCAGCACATCACAAATGGCACAGAAAACAAAGAAAGAGGGGAGAGAGGGAGAGAGGGTAAAAGAGACAGAGAGCACCAACCAAGCAGGGACAGATTTATTAAGCTTTGGCAGAGGTGTTGCACCTCCTGAAGTAGAGCCAATCTGTGAAACAGCGGCTTTCAAAATTTATCAAAGCTATTCTTGCTCACTGCATAGGAGAACTGCATTGGGCTGTTCTTTTAGTGTACAGAATACTGGTAAAAGATTATAAACTGATTAGAAACTAACTAAAGTTTCAACTGCCAAAACAAATGTATAAATTAGAAGTGAGTCATATCTGTGAGTCTATGAGGTGTCCCGTCTAAGCTTTTTCAGTTTCTTGATGTCACATATAATTATTTTCACCAAGTAGAGTTCAAAAGCGTTGCCCAGTCAAGACTTCTTCATTTCTCTTGCAGGTTGCACATCTTCACAGTGATAAAATACACAGATGTGTTAATGTCTACGCAATCCATTCAGACATATGTGCAGCATTGGGGAGTGATTTGCAACTCGCTCCAAATTTACTGTGCTGGTTGTGGGAATTCTAAATGCATTCAGATGGATTTGTTTGTCTTCTGTGATAATGAACAGCTGAATTGCACATGAAAATCCACACCTCAAATTCCAGGAGGGGGACTGGATTGCACTGTTCCACTGCCAATTATCGAATCCAGCAGCAGGGGTAAACACAGGATCAAAGCGGATCAGCACGATTGGTATATCTTAGCAGATTACAATGATCTGCATATTTTATTGACTGTGTGGTCCATTTTCTGTACCACATCTGATAAATTAATATGGGCCTAAATCTGCTCCTGTGGGTCACCAGAGGGTCAACAGCATCATATAGTAAATGCCAATGGATCATTGTATGCAGTGCCTTTTGGACCTCAAGACATTTAAAAAACTTAAAGCCTTTATGGAGCTTAACCTGAATATACACTCACCGAGCACTTTATTAGGAACATGTACACCTCTCATTCATACAATTATCTAATCAGCCAATCGTGTGGCAGCAGCACAATGCATAAAATCATGCAGATATGGGCCAGCAGCTTCAGGT
>JAOUQW010000009.1:16964573-16978470 GCA_028565825.1 Olivaichthys viedmensis | reverse complement strand
AAGTTGATGAAATTCTCCATTTAATGTATGTCCGCAAAATTTGTGTCAGCTAAGTTACTCTTAGGAAACCCCTTTCCATATAAGCAATAGTTTGTTCAAGATCATGTGACCAACTTCAACTGATGTCATTTCCTTCAGTGGCAGACATTTTAAACACATTTTGGTTAGTCTCCTTTCTTCTTCTTTAATATTTCTTAAATAATACTGCAGTCAAAGAGTAGATTAATTGACTGTCAACTTGGTTATGTAAATTTTTATGATTTCGTAGTTTTAAATGACCTTAATAAAATAATAATGTCAAAATTAATATTAGCCTGATAGGAAAGATGCCATGTGGTGATGCATGCAAAAACAACCTTTGAAATTAGGCCCTAAAATAGGAAAAATGGCAACTTTGTTACTCAGTATGGGTAACATAGTTGACAGGCTGTATTCGGATGAACATGGATCAGTATATTTTTTCAGTTTATCTTTAACTTAAGAATTTCCCATCCAAATTAATTTATTCATAACTTATTATATATATACCAATGTGACAATACTGTTTGACACATTATTATCTGTTTCTTATTGTCGGTGCTGTGTTTTTCATGTTATTAATGCGTAAATGCTATTCTGTATCATAAATTAATTATTACATTGTTATAAAAATGTCACACTACAGTAATTTGTGGTATCTGTTTGAGGATATCAGCATATTACCTCAAAGCACGTGGAGATCAAAAAAGACATAAGGTCGGAGCTCTCAGAAATATGAATGAACTAAGTGAGAAATAAGAAACATGGAGTAACATGAATTTTGCTGGACTGTTTCAAAGAAAAACATAAAACGATTAATTTCAGTGGGCTGTTTTTTATGAGAATATAAATTACCTGTTTCAAATAAATGTTTCTATTTCACCAAACTGACACTACAGTGATTAAATGATACACCACAGCTAAATTAGCAAAACAGAAGAAGAAAAACTAAGAAAAGAAGTGAATATCTGCAGAACTAAAGAAAAAAGAATACTGCAACTATGAAGACGGACGTTATTGTTGGAAGTTATAGTTATTGTTCTTTCAGTGAAATTTAAAGTGTCTCTAGATTAATTGTTTATTGCTGTTTATTGCTGTTTATTGCATTACATGCTATTGCATTACATGCGGTTCACAATTTAGTGGTGTTAGTCACTTTAAATAATTTTGGACATTTTTTTCAACATTCCCTCTTTGAAATGTTCTAAAATAAACAGCATTCAGATTGCTAATAATGTGTCCAGTCAACTATGTTACTCATGTCAACTATGTCCCTTTGATTGTAAACTATGTTACACTTGTTTTTTTTTCTTTTTAAATGATAAAAATGCTTCTTCAGGTATGCTGAAGGTATATTCTACATCATACCAAGTAGGACCTGGTATTAAAAAAACTATTACAAAATAGTCTTAATAGACTCAAGAATTTTTAAAGGTTTTTACTTGAAGTGTAGCACTTCATTGGAGTCTGAAACTAACATAGTTGACAAACTAATCTGTCAGAAGGTTCTGTCACGGTTGTGGATGGGAGTTTTTATCAAGCACTTTAACTAAACATACACTTAAACTTGCACACACACGTACAGACATGCAACGAAAGACAAATTCGGACTGACACACGAGGATACTTAGATTTACTAATGAGGGATCAAACAGGAAACAGGTGGAAACATTCAACGGGACAAGACAGGGCGGAACTAGACACACACGAACACAAATCCGATGGTGGCCGTCGCCGTGGCAACCAGCACGCGCCACCAGCTGAGCAGTCCCACAGCTTAGAGACTGTGACAGGTTCTTTTCTTTAAAATATTTTAAAAATCATCATAGCTTAAGCTTGGCCATTAGTGAATATACTGTAGTCAAGAAATATAGTACTTAGGAAACTAATTGATCTATCCTGTCATAAAAAAAAACATATTTTTTGTACCTTTTGGTTGATGTCAAATGTACCACTAATTGTAGAATGACCCATATATGTAAATATTAAAAAATTACACATCTTAAACTACAAGCAATGCACACTAAATTTTCACTACCACTTCTCATCTCTAACTGCTTTCCCCCCCTGTTTCCTTCACATAAGCTACCATGTGTCCTAGCATAGCTGTGTTCAAACACTGAATATGGGCTTAATCTCATTCCAAACATTTCCACAGCATGAAATCCTGGCAGACCTGCTGCTTAATCACTGATAAATGCTTTTATTAAGACTCTACTTGGCCCTCCAGTTGCACCTCTCAAGGAATGCTGCATTCAGCGCAAAATGGCTTATCATGGAACAGGCTGCGGGGTGAGAACACACGGACTAACGGTTATTACTGTCCTGGGCTCACCCAAGATAAACTGAGAAGAAACAAATATTTCTGAGTCTCGGCAGAGATACAAACAAATCTAAAGACCACACTGACACTGAAACCATTCGTAATCCAGAGAACCTGGCAAAAGTAAACAGGCTAATGATAGACTTTGAGGGGAAAAAACAATAAAAAGTATTTATTTGACATAGAGAATTATCTGTGACATAATTATTAATGAAATACACCTCATGACAGCTCCTTTTGAATACACCTCACTTTCATCTTCACAAATATGTGGTAATGAAAAGAAAATCTACAAAATAATTTATTTTTTTCAACTTGACAGCATATTGGGTGTTTGCATTAGAGCCCTTTGTTTCTTTTTTTGTTGGATGGCACAGCATGATGAACACATTCAAAAAGACAGAGGTCGTACTATTTAAAAGATAATGAGGCAACAAACATGGCAGGTGCGGTTGATTCTGAATGGGGGATTATCAAAGGATTACATTCTACCATTTATGCAGTCATGCAGGAAGGTCAAGAAGGTGTTGGTGCAAATATGGCAGAGAGCTGATGATGTGAATTGTGTTTCAGCAAGCTCACAGCTGGCAATAATCAGGACACAAGTGTATCCTAGTGCGTGAATAACAACATTTCAGAATTTTGAACCTAAAGAATTTTCAAGTTTAAAGAACCCATAAAGCATAAATCATCCAAAATTTAAATGTTTATTTTTTGTGAGAGTATATTTCACCAGGCTCAAGAACTGACATTTATTTATACTACATATAACAGAAGACATGGCTGAAAACCTGACCTCAAAGCTAATAATATCTGACTGATAGATAAACATATTAGAGCTCTAGATAGCTGATGACATCATTGTTTACATGGCATAGTGAAGCCACTTGAGCGTCAACAAAACGTAAACATATTCTCAAAAAATGCAGATATAAAAGAAATGCAGAGGTGAACCGGGTTTTCCTTTAACAATACCAAATATAAGTTTGTGGCAACACATTTAAAGCTGCTGGATGTAAGATTTTGGAATTTCACCCTCTCTGGTCAAATTTTTTTATTGCAAGCTACTTGCAGAAGAACATTTCATAACGTGGGTTGTGCTGCGCCCTTCTCCACCACAGATTAATCTGACAGTTGCAAGTAAACACATTCAGAGAGAATTCAGGGCTGCGTCCCAAACCGCATAATGTGCACTAATGCCTACATAGTAATGACAAATGGTGTACTGACAAACTATTTAGTACGGTAGTATGCGGTTTGGGATACGGCCCAAGTGTTCGTGACTCTGGGGATATAATGAAACGCTGCCATTTCCTCAGTATTACAGAAGCATTATGACAGCAAAAAACAGCACATCAATGTGGCTGTCACAGTTACTGGGTGCCAGGTGAAAGAGCAAAACCTCTCGATTGCTCGGATGTAATCTCACAACACGCTGATGAGGATGACTCACTCTCGCTCGATATAACCGAGTTTGAAATACAAAAATACAGAGAAACATAAATCATTCATTAGCTTCCAACCAAGAAAACAAATAAATGCCTTACCTGTTCAGCAAGAAAAAAGCTTTACTCCTGAATCCTTTTTCCTTTTGTACTATAATCTTTGTTTGCTTTGTTTACACTCTTACGCGCTCTTACTCTCTCACTCCTGCATTATTCTATTACTTTAAATGTTACAAGAGCACCAGATATTAGCTTGTGTTTGTCTATCGTTACTCAAAGAAACATTAGCTAAGGTAGCTAGCCAGTTTTCGCTGCAAACATGTTAGCGTGATATATCAGACTATTTATTTGACAGAGTCTGATTGACTGAGTCATATTTTTTAAACCTAACTGTTGTAATTTTAAATAATTTCACTTAGTTTCTTAATTTTTTTAAATTTACTTAACCAAACGAAAATCAGTTCAAGTCTATCATGGACACTTACTTCCGGGGACTATGCAACTATCTTGGTCTCTAATCTATGATCTTACCACCTACACTCTTAGAACCCCTTTGCTAAGAGAAAAACTGAGTTCACTGCAAACTAACCATAAGAAATCACTGATCAGTGGTGGATGAACACCCAGACGGGAGATGGAGAGTCTGGCAGTCTGATGGGATTCCGATATTTCAGGTGTTGACTCCTTTGCCTGGTTATCTATCTGGTCCACCTCCCTCTGGTCCAAGATGAGCATAATGATAATGAATGGATGGAAGCTTATTGATTAACTCAATGAGTGCTAATTAGAGGGGTAAGCTTCTTTCTCCTGCTGACTTCCGCCAACTTCCTCCATTTCCATATGCCCTGCCTTAAGAACTGTACTGTAAGAATGTATGAATCCTACAAAGAATCTACATAGCTTTAAATATCAGGATCTTAAAAATGCAAAATTGAACATGAATTACTGTACATACTGTATAAATAAATACGGGTCTGATATTAAGCATTCAGAGAAAATCTCTCAATAATAAGGTAAAAAAGGCTGTGGTATGTCACAGTACAGTACAGGAAACAGTACAGCAAACGACTAACTGACGTGCACTCATAAAACTTGTATACATTGGCACAGCAGTTGCCCCTTACAGCTTGTAGTATTTAATTACTCTCATGTGTGGAGTGCACCACTAAATGTGTGAGCGGTAATCCAGCGCCTCAGGCTAGCACGTGTGTGAGGCTCACCAGTGGTGGAGGAGATATTGACGTCGATGCTGATTTCTGGGATTCCCCCACCTCTGAGCGATGCCACGCAGGTGTAGGTGCCAAAGTCGGTGAACTTCAGATCGATGATGTCGAGGTTGGTGGTTCCAGGGGAGATGTCGGGGTCGGTCTGGGTGATGACCATGCGCTCGGAGCTGCGCAGAGCTCGGCCGTTCTTCAGCCAACTGAACTGCAGCTCCTCAGGGGGCGTCGCCTCCACCTGGCATGAGATCTTCACCTCACGGCCGATCTGAATGTTGTCATCATTGTGGTACGGGTCAGGCGTGATCCAGAAGCGGCCCTTTTTCAGTGCTGGAATGACAACGGGGAAACAGGAATTAGCATCAGGATGAGTCTCTGGGAAATATCTGTTTTATTTTTATTTTGAGCTTTAATGATTTAGAAACGATTTGTGTCAACATCATGATGCTTCTTGAATTGTGAATAAAGGGTGTCTGTCTAGAAGTAAGCTTCATTGTGATGACTTTGTAAGTTTTCTGCTATAAAACGTAATTACTATTCAGTGACAATCTGTGCTAATCAGCACATGAATCATTTTTTTATTAAAACCTTTCATAGGAAACCATTTTAAAATAAACAGCAACAGCACAGACATTAAATATTTCAGAGTCTGAGTTTAGAGGCAGCTATGGGCTTGTTATAAATTCATACCAATCTTCAGATATTAATCAAGGTACAGATACTTTCAGATAACAATCTCAATAAATTTTCTATAGATGATGTTTGTACAGCTCAGATTGCATGTTTGCATTTTAACTCACAAACAAAAGAACAGTCAGGGCCATGGAATCTTTTCATCTATTCTCCTGTGACATTATCAGGTTAAAACAAGGAGGAGAGAAAAGAGGAAACTAAAAATAAAAACGAACTGTCAAATAGAGGAAATTGAAAAACATGTTCGTAAAAAAAAAGACATAAGTGAATAACACTTTTTATCAAATACTATAAGAGATCGAATGCTTTTGTTTTAAATCGACACCGCTCTAAAATAGATCCGATCTCTGATTCATGTTGTAATGATGTTGACAAGTTTCTACAGAAGACTTCAATTTGTATGAGTATTTCATTTTCATCCTGGTCCCATGATACAAAATGGTGTCAATGAACTTTAATAAAATGGGCAACAATGACCTTTTTCAAATTAAATAAGAGTAATCTGAGACTCTCACCAGTTAATCATGTGTTAGTGGCTGTACCACAGAGAGCTATCTGAGGCACTGAGGCTATAGAATTTAATTTAGTTTGAATAATAAAAAAATTATCCAGTACAATAATGAAATTGATAACAACAGCAATCATAGTTCACAGAATCAGATCAGGATTATAGTTTATCAACAATTGTAACCCTGAGGTGCAAAATATTTGTTTCTTCTGCGAGGTAAGACTTCCCTTCCAATTATCTTGCATTTTATTTATGTGTTATATTGTATCACTGATCTCGTTAGCCTAACATTTTACTTTTTGTCTTTAGTATGTTCAATAAAACCATATTAAATGAGAAAGATGCAGCGAAACGGGTGCAACTAGAAAACAGTACATTCAATAATCTCCTCCAGATCAACCGATATAAAAAAATTGATTGGAGAATGGTATGAGTCAAATTACTAGGACTGTCTCTAGTAAGGATGCATCAATCCCACTTCTTACAATGATACCGCATTCAGGCCCTTGAACCTTTCAAATGAACAAAATAGCACATCTTGTTCATTTTGTGTGTTAGCCTGAATTAGTTTGGGGTGTTTCTACCTAAATGTGTAAAATATGGGGCGGTGTCCCATATAGATTAATTAAGCACCCACAGTGTGATTTACTGCAGTCTGGAAGTAATTTTGGAAATGGCAATTGTGTGTGCAAAATAATACAACCGAAGGGCGGCTATTAAATTTGCGTAAGCCCATTTCTGCCATTTGAAGACAACATAAAACCCTTGTTTTATTAAAGTTTTAAGAAATTATGTCTCAGTATCTCAAAATAGGTTTCTTGACATTCTGACTTAATGTTACTGTGGTAAAGTTGGTTTCATATTTGATATTCGCCACACTTTTGCACTGCCAATGCCAACAGCATTCAGAGAGAGCCTGAGAAAAGGCTCTTTATTCTGCGTTATACTTGACACGTGATAACACATACATGTGGCAAGTTTCAGTTTTACTCTTTCGGGAGTCTCTTTAAAATCCGAACTCGCCACGGCTATCAAAAACAAATAGCACAGTCAAAAAACCTCATTAAAATATTATTCTCTCCCCCTAGTTTGCACGTGATATCATTTAACAAAATTACTCTTTGTAAATCATCTGCAACACGCCCACTAACTATGGCGCAATTTAGCATATTGCACACGCAAATTAGCACTGAGAATTGACTAATACTCAAAACTAATCCAATACTGACATCTTCTTAATAACCGAGTCAACTCTCTGTAAGCTTCTGTTGCCAAATTATGTGAAAAATCAGAGGTGTGATGGCAGCCTGCTTTAAGACAAGTTGTATCTATGCTTACTGCAAGATCTGTGTTATGTGAAAATCAGCACCACATGCACACAGAAAATATGTAAAATCCAGAGTTTAAGGCCAGTATCGACCCCGATACTGATACTCAGTATTGGATCGGTTCAGCCCTAGTCTCTAGTGACAACTTCACCACCTGAGTTTATCTTAAACAGCAGATTTATTGTTGCTCCAGTGGTGGCAAACTTCAAAGAGTAAATATCAAAGTGGGCATGCTCAGTGAGCAAAGACAGCAAAGGGCAAGTGCAGGCAAGAATCCATTAGGTGTCAGAGAAGTGTTACAGCTCCTGCCCTTGCAAACAAGGAGTTGTCCTACCTCATTAAATTTCCATGAATACAATGAGAAAACTGCTCTTTTCCATTTGGTACATTCATATGTTGTTACTGCCAAGCTGTTTCTTCTTATTTCCCCTGTTCTTTCATTTCATATGAGAGTGCATCAAGTTTCGGGTTATATTTTAAAGAGTCTTCGCCGCAGCTGAGTTCCCAGTCACAAAAATAAGCCCTGAGTAATCAGAACAGGCGTAAGTGGCTTATTAGGTAGTAGAAAATCCTACAATAGCAGGGATATTAGCACCCTATTCAAACAGCCCAACCGAGTAGCCTGCTCTACACGCAGAACAGCCAGCTGTAAAATAATCGACATATTGCATGCACTAAAGCTCGAAATACAAGTTAACCACACATATTTGATATGTATTATTGATAATTTAGTTTCTGCTGTGTAGAGTTAATTTTATTACCCCGGCTTTAAATTGTCACAGAAGCTTTGATCTTGACAAAAAACATGCACTAGTGCTGAATCTGCAGAAACAGCCTTGAAACCCAGCTGCCCAGAGACTGCCACCTATAAAAAAGCTAGATAAAAAGCATGTGATTAAAGGGGGAAAATCACATTCTCTAAATGCATACAAATGCATTGTTTATCTGCTGATGTACATAATGCAGTTTATGTGGCAGAGATTTAAGCGCTCTGCGCCTGATGGATGATTCTCATTACCACAGTCCAGTGGTTTGTAGCAGAGAAGTGGCCTGTAGGATAAGTGGAGGCTACTTACCAGCATTCACATAGTCCATATTAATATTCTATACATAAGCCCATATTTGCATTCTGTGCACATACATATACATGGTAGCGTCATATGCCTCTCTTCAGTTGGAGAGTAACAATTCGAATTATTAAACAAATAAATACATTTGGGATTTTCTAAGATACAAATATGAACCGTCTAATTTGCATATGCAATCTGATAAATTGTGTGAACAGTTAGTGGGCGTGTTGCATGTGATTTACAAAGAATAATTGCGTAAATGATGTCACGTGCAAACTAGAGGGGGACAATATTTAAATTAGGTTTTTGCATGCACTTTTTGTTCTTAATAGCTGTGGCCAGAGTAAAAGTGAAACTTGCCACAATTATGGGTAAATACGCTTCAAATGTAACGCCGATTAAAGGCGGTTAGGTGCGTCGTAAAAACTGTTTATAATACAATATGAGCACAAAATAAAAGAGTGTGGACATGAGTGTGCTCTCTGTTAATAAGGTATATGTAAATGCTCTCTTTGAATGCAACTGACATCAGAGGTACGAACGCGCGACAAATATTGAATATGATACCAACTTTACCACAGTATTATTAAGGCATAATTTAGAAAAACTTGTAAAAAATAATGGCTTTATTTCATCTTAAAATTGCGGAAAGGTGCTTACACAAATGTTGTACCTGCCTTTTGGTTGTATTAATTTGCGTCCACAATTGCTGTTCTCTAAGTGACTTTTAGGCTTGATTAATCACACTGCGGGAGCTACCCAAATTGAATATTCATTAAGGCTAACATGCAAAATGGACAAGACTTGCTATTTTGCTCATTTTAAAGATGCAGTCCTTCCTGTTAGTAAATTAGCTGGCACATTCTTTTGCGGGTGTTATCAAGATTGCACATATATTTACACTCGCAAACCCTTAGTAAATCAGTAAATCCCTTAGTAGCCTTGATGTACTAGGAATCAGAAACCTATTTTTTCCTGTTTCATAAAACAAAAGTGCCAAATACTAGCAGCAAAATTATGATTGATTTAAAAAAATGAAATAAATCTTAAAGCATTGCAGCACTGCTTTATCTCCTACAGTCTGATCAAAACAAACCATTACTAGCTAATATAATGAAGTCACACCAGCACACCTCAATATCCTGCACCGAATCGTTTCTTTCAATCAGTTGCTGCTGACATGCATTGCAATTGCAAACCACAATTGCACTCATTGGACCAATGACTGACTGCATTAGACTCTTGTATTAGCAAATGAGGAAATAGCCTTATAGGGACAGGCTGTATTTATCAAAGGAGCCTGTAACTTGCTGGGAGAACTGACCAAACATATACTGTATGCCCAACTCTGACGTCGCAAAGTATTCCTGGGACTGAACGAATTAATCACTGAACCAGAATGTAGATTCATGTTTACGAACCTATCTGCGCATCTCTTGAGTCAGCTAATCTATCGGTCATGACCGAGATTTGTTCCTTTGTCGTTCAGTGGGTCAACGTGTGTCCCATGTTACCACGGACATACAAGCATATTATGAAATAACACAAAATAGCAGCGATTATTAGCTATTTATACATTGCTCAAGCTGTTTGTTGTCTGCCTTAGACGGCGGAATGATCAGGCTTCACATTTGGGCAAACCGGAAATAACTGAACAAATCGGTAAAAATTTCAACACTAACTCTCTTTTGCACTCATTGCAGTCTTACACTTTTATGTATGCCTTCATGTCGAAAACCAACATTGAAAAAAAAGAAAAACAGGTTTATTCTCCATTTAGTTTCTATTAATGTGAATTTGAAAAATAAGAAATAGCATGATTTTATTGTTTCACCACCTAATCATAAAATCGAATTTATACAGTCTTTGATTTGGTCAAAAATGGAATCACAGTTCTAAATCAACGCTCCTGATACTATGGAACCACATTGGAATGTAACCAGTGAGCATAAGCTATTGCAATTAAACAAATAATTTTAATTAGCATAGTCTGAGAAAATACAATGACTTGACTGTTGTGTAATTGCAAGATTGCACCTCAAGATAGCGCTGTATTTTTTGATTGAATTGTATACGTTCTACAATTAGAATGTTGTGTAGAAGGGATGCAGAAGACCACCACTGATCTATTAATAAAGCAAAAAGACACAACTGATCTATAATAAACAAACAAGCCACTCGAGGCTGTGAGTAACAGTAATACAGTGACAAGAATCTAAGTGCCCAATGTTCAATAAACAGCCTATTTACAAGCAATGTAGTTTGTTAAATGTATGGTTGCTAAGCAACACAAAGATCAAAGACTATTCTATGATTTAAAACAAACATTTTTGACCAAGGTTACAGGCATCTCGATATAAGAAAATAATGCACGCCAGCCAGTTAAAAGTGGTATAGTGTCAGCTTCAGACATTTGCCCATCTGACTAGCGAGACTAGAGACGGTATAAATTCAGCCAGCACGAGGCTTCAAGGTTTCATTTCTGATTTAAGTGATAGGAAAATTCTCATTCTCCTTTTGTGACACTTATTCCATATTTGTTTTTTGTTTTTATTTTATTGTTAGCTAGATTTTTTTATTTTTTATTTTATTTCATTTTTAGGCTTCACATTAAAGGATTTTTTTTTCTATATTTGATTTTGAAATGAAAATCTAATTATTTTATGGACACAGACCTTGTGTATCTACCTGAACTGTTTACCTGTTGTATGCTTCTGGCTTTGTACTCGTATCTGCCTGTCTAAAATAATGGGCCGTTACTATATTGATGCAAATTGGACGAGATAATGAAAACAGATCATTACTCTATAGTGACATAGTACAATTAATCTGATTTTATTAAATGAAACTGCAAGACAGGCACAGTCTGTGACTTATCAATGACTGCAAATGTTCTTCTCTTTCCCACCCTCCCTGTCTTTTAATTGGCCTAGGCAAAAGTGGTCTCTTCATCTGACCTTGCCATTTTTAGTAGGAGCATTTGTGTGTTGACCCCTAGGCCCCCCCTTTATAATCAGTATGTACAGCTTAGCACACTCCACAGGGACAGATGGCTGTCTCTACCTTACGTGTGACTTTAATCAAGGGTACGGATGAAAAAGAAGGAGAGAGTAACACCCATGACAGCCTCCTCCTGGCTGCTGCTTAGCTGCTTCATGTGCTCTCAGTCTCTCTCTATCATTCTTTTTCTCCTGAAGTGTATTGACTGAAATACTCAAGTGTCATCTACTCTGTGACTGGACGTCCTTATTGATCATCACAAACCAGACCCTTTCTCATCACGTGACCCTGAAAAAAACTGCCCATTATGCCCCTGCCATTTAAATAGCTCTTTAAAAATGGAAAACGCATACAGCTTGGGCTATAAACCTATTCCAAAAGCAAATTAAATGGCAGCCATTCCCATATTGATTTACAAGCTGGACACACACCTTTAACAAAGTGCATGCTGTAAGAAAGATTGGGGTTTGTTCTTTGTTCTCTCTGTTTACTCAGAGCTCAAATATAAGAAGCAGGAGGCATCGGCTGGGTTCTCTTCCATAAATAACAGCGGGTCTCCTCATCTAGACAGCATGCTGAGCATGAGACAATCAGTGTGTTCAATCTGACTTGAATGGCTGATATTCATTTAAAATGCGTACCTTGTGTCATCTGGAATGTCCTCGAGGAATTGTTGCACAAGACACGAGCAGAATGTTACTTTGATACGGAGCCTTTGATTCCAACTACGTGGCTCATTTTCCAACATTGGAAAACAGAGAAAAAAACCCACGCTACCTTTAAAGGTGTGTCAAGCATACTTGAAATGAAGCAAGCCATATTGATAGACCAAAAGGATGAATTTTATGTTTCAGAGACATTCCTTGTGTTGTATGCCGCCTCCAAAACTTTTGATTCTGTGAGCACGAAAATGGTGCCTGCCACAGAAAATAGCTGGCTGCTATTTTTTCTACTTCAGCTAATTCTATTTGAGAAAGAGAGAGGAAAAAAGAGAGAGAGAAAGAGAGAGCAGAGAAGATGAAGCCAAAAACGGCTGTCTGAGGCGCCCTCAACTAGCCTAAAATTGCACCAAATTTAACCTGCTTATGGAGAGGAGACTGCCTCCTCTCATCCATGATGGATCATGATGGAGGGGCTTTTTGCAAGCCAGAAGCATGCTGAGACGCTGGAGGAGAGGGCCAAGCTGAAAGTCATCCCAGGCTGTGGGGAAGTGTGCACAGAAAAGCCACCATCTGCTGAGGCGAGATCTGCCCAAATACACACAGTCCTTTTGGCAACGATGCACCAAAAGGGCTTTTCAAGGACTGGTGTGATAAACAACATAAGAAAGAGACACACACACATATCATATACACATATGCACACACACACACACACACACACACAGTGCTATAAACAGAAGCACAAGGAACACATGTGTCCATCCCTCTGGAGCCACCCCGATTTAAGCGATTTAAATAGCTGAACTGATATTTTCAAAATGTGTCGGCAACCGGTCACTGTAGGGTTTAAGCTCTTGAATTCCCACACTTTTTATGTGCTCCAAAATCGGTGGGGCCAACAATGTTGTTTTGTTAACATTAAAACAGCTGAAAATTTGTGTTCAGAACTACTGCTCGTCAATTTCATTGGCAATGTAAAATTATTCTTCTTTTACCGCAAAAAGGGCAGCGTTTTTTTCTGAGAACAGACACAAAAGCTATATACACTACATAAACAACATGAATCATAGCAGATTTTGAAAACGAGAGCACAACGTCCATTTTTGTCTTTTTGTCATGAGCTCATGCACACCGTTGTGTAAAAGTCATAAACCACCCTTTAGTTTTTTCAGTTTTCAATCAAATTACCATTCAGTACTTATTGTTTAATATTTGGTGGCATATTTCATGTGACAAAAAACCCCTCAGAATCTAAAATCTCAAGGGAATCAGCACAATCCTGTTATTACTTGACTCGTGAAAGTTTTCAGTTGTAAAATAAATAAATAAATAAATAAAAAAGATCTGAAGAGGCCTCAGATCATTCAGGAGTTAGACCAGAAAGCTTAAGGTTGACTCGTTTACCCTTTCACTGAACCAGATCATCGGTTCCAGGCTTCTACCTAGAAATTCTGGAAAGGGCCATTTTGTTGTTAAAACAAGGCTAAAAACTTTGTGTATCATCCACCTTAAAATCTATTTTTAACTCAGTTACGACCTTGCCAGGCTAGACAACATACAGCTAGTCCCCAGTACAGTGATTAGCCTGACTGCCTTCACTTAATTGCTGTAATTGGCCATTTAATAAGAA
>JAOUQW010000009.1:16950656-16963506 GCA_028565825.1 Olivaichthys viedmensis | reverse complement strand
ACATACAGCTAGTCCCCAGTACAGTGATTAGCCTGACTGCCTTCACTTAATTGCTGTAATTGGCCATTTAATAAGAACGTACACAGTAATATGCCACAGGCTTTGCCATTCCCAGGCAAATGAGGGCTATGGCATGAAACTGTGGAACGTTTAGAAACATGGAAAGCACACGCTGACATGCACCGAATTGCCTGGTGCAGTACATGGTTGCCTGTTCACTTATTTTATGCAAGATTTGATAGTCACACTGACTCACAAACACAGCAGACTTTGAGGCAGTTCTGCATTCGCTTTGACTAGCTGAGCTAAAGATTAAGTAATGTGTCAAGTCAGAGAAAAGGCATTAAATGGAAGACTTGTCACAGCTAAAAGGAATAATGAATAACTGTTCAAATACAGTGAACAATAAAATGCAATAAAACGAAATGAAATAAAACGTGCAGTTAATAGATCGGCTAAGAGGCACACCGAGCTGCAGTTTCATAATAGTAACACATCATGATATATAGGATCATCCCTGTAAAGCATGAAATGTTTATGCACTAACAATAACTGTACATTGCTTATACATTATCTTACAGCATGTATTAAATGATCAGGAGCTTAGGTCAGTAAGAATGCATTTCAAACCTGTTTTTGTATCATTAATTACATTTATAGGTATAAGCCACTGTTTTATGTCCTGTATGTGTGTCTATAAAATGAGAATGTTTAATTTGCCTTTATAGTTTGTTCACAGTTGTATGGCTGATGGCAATGTGAGTGTACAATCTGTCACTACACAGTGCAGCAAACAGCGTCTGTACCCCATGCTGCTAAAATTTCTTAATGACACAATAAAGTGTGTGACTCCGCTGGTACTGTCCTGGGGTTTTTGACAACTCTAATTGATACTTCATTAAGGTGACCAATAACTACAGCTTCATCAGGCAGGACTGGATGGGAAAAAAATTAAACCTTAAGGTCAGACACCACAGGCAAAAATGGTGATTTTGCTTCCAATTGTCAATTTTTGGATTTCTGGATATTTTCCATCTATAACTCTCAAACTTACACAATACATAAAAATATATATATTATATTTTTGGCCCACCTTCATTACCTATGCATAACATACATTTTCTTGTAAATTAGTGCATATTTAACAATCTATTGACTGATTTCACAGATTTTGATGAGGGTGTGGTACCTGGCCTTAATAAAGTACCTGACATTAGCCAGATGCCTGAGGTGTCTATATAAACAGCAGATCTATGTCTTCTCCTAATTTATTGTCATATATATATATTGGAGTTTCAGATTTATTTTATGTCAAGTCGAAAGTTTAAGGTTAATTGACATGCCATTGTTTCCTTTACCTCGTACAATGATGGTGGTGGACTTCTTGGCCGGGTTGCCCACATTATTGCTGGCGATGCAGCTGTAGACGCCAGCATCCTCTGAAGAGATGGCCGGTAGCGTGAGTGTGCCGTCCTTCACAACACTTTTCTCAGGAAGGTGCTCTGAGGTGCTGGTCCACATCAGTGTAGGTGGAGGTTCACCACCCGTGGCGATACACACCAGAGACACCGTCTGTCCAGGATTCACCACAATCGGATCCTCCACCAGCAGCTTGATGGACGGGGAGGCTGCAGGGGCCAAGATGAGACGAGCAGTTTGAGCAGTTAGCATTCTCAAATAGAGATGCCTTTACATGCTTAACATTTAGCCCACAACCTCATTTGGCCCCATTTTGGCAAGTGGTCAGAATAATGAATTCTCACAGGTCCAGCCAATGCAATTGTAAATGCAAATGGATTCAGTGCATAATTCCTGCATTAGGTGAGTCCACATTAAATCTTTTTTAAAGTGAAACAATATTGTCCAATTGCGACACCTGCATTGTATTGTCTGTTGGATTTGAATATGCCATAATGAAAGGGCCTCATGAAAACATAGCCCGCTACAACCCTCCTGAGACCCCATATTGCATCTAAATGTGGAGTCTCACTAGGGTTGTAGCGGGCTATGTTTTCATGAGGCCCTTTCATTATGGCTAATGACGGAAAAGGTCACAACTGCCTGCACAGAAACAGTCTGGGTGAGTGATAAATTTGTTTAACTGTGTAAAATATGCAAATGTAAAGCTCAAGCTATTATAGAAGCTGTTACTGAATAACTTCAATAACTGGCTGTTTGATCTGTATATTTTCCTTTTAGCCATTTTATACCCCTGCATTATCCAAAATCAGAGATCAGAATTATGCGTTGTAGTGCAAATAAATTAGCCAGAAAGACTTCATTGCTTTAACGCAGAAATCCAACACAATTGTCTTTAGAGCGTCACTGCTTTTTTGTTCTTTGAGCAAGATAGATGTGTTTTTTTCCCATGAAACTAGAGACATAGGGCTAACCAGCAAGCATTGGTTTTTCAGTGTGTAAATTTATAGAAAAAAACTGTCCTGCTGCCTGGTGCACTGCTCGCACTGCCGTTTGGTATATAGATCAGTTTTTGTCCGCCATCTTTGTTGGTAATGTACAGAATGACAATTTACATATGTCTTTTGGCTCTGGTACAGTACAACCAATCAGAGGAGCTTTGTCTGGTTGGTTCTGTGATTATATAGTCTGTCAGCAACTGACACACAAGATCCAAGGCCATAATGTCTGGCCTAAAGGGTTAATTTATGTACTGTTGTTTTTTGATGTATAAAGCTTGTAACTATTGATAACAGCTACATGCAGTGGTCATGTCCTTTATTCTGTCTTTTAATAAGAGCCGATGTGTATGTGACCTGTTTTATTGGTGAGTCTGAAGATGACCCTGCGGTCGGGGATGCCACACACGTTCCGGACGGAGGCGATGCAGCTGTAGTTGGCGTAGTCTTTGGGCCTCAGGTTCTTCAGTTTCAGGATCTTAGTTTCCCCCTGCAGCTCAGAGCGAGAAACAGAGAGCAATGTGCAAATGTGTGTTCCACTGCTGACCCTCCCAAAACATAACACACTCTTATAGCATCTGCCAAAGTTTGTTTGTCTTTTCAAAAGTCATTTTACTGGTGGATTTAGGAAGCAATATCACAATTTTATCATAAAATTACAGTAAATGTTTCAGATTAGTTTTTATTTATTTAGCAACAGTAATGTTTTATTGTCTCTATTTATCTTGATTTTACATTTCTCACCTGTGATCCAAGTAAAACCTGCCATCTTCAAGTTAGGCCCAATCCCAAATAACTTCCTATTTACTTTGTTTGCCCCCCACATAGGGTATAACATAATGGTGCTTTACACCACATCTAGTGACTTACATGCACGGTATAATGGCATCTGAGATTCAGCTACAGAAAAAGGGTGATTTCATGTGTTTTTGATGTATTTTATCATTGTCTGAAAATACTCAAACTTCTCTGTATTTTCAGTAAAGATTAAAGTATTGGCACACTTGGCTGTGTTCGGGTCGTTCGCTTCCTATAAAACAAACTCGCTTTGTCTCCTGCTCAATAGTAATGTGATAGGAAACAAAGCATGTAGTCAGCCAGGATACAGATAGTCCTGAGTTCGGATGTGTTACTAACCTGTGCTATGCCACAGTGTTCTGTGAAAAAGCACTATTAATGTAATGTGACCCTTAAACAGCATGCTGAGGTTGGCAACAATGTCCTAACGCCTGCTAGTGAAAACAGATTTAGTCACAGTTTACTGCATCATCGATGACAATGTCTCATAATTAAATTTAGATGTTAATTAACTCAACTGTCCATTTGCAAATGACTGACTAAACTACACGTATTGTTTATTTTTAGACAATTAAATTATTTATTATTTATTAATTGTAATAATTTATTATTTACATTTTAAATTATTTAAAAATGTTAAAATAGAGTATGTACTACTGCTATGATCTCTTTGGAAGCACTTTAACTTTGGCTCCACCCGAAACTTCTCTAAATTTCCAAAGAGAAATAACTTGGGTAGATGCCAAATTACCAGCAACAGGACATTAGAGGAATTAGGACATGCCAAATGATCACTTTACTTCTGAAATATACTGTACCATTCTACCATTAGAAGAATATCACAATAAAATAGGTAAAATAAGGAGAAACCTTATGAATGTTTAAATATGTGCTGCAATGCAGAGGATGTCCTCTCTGTGACTCAGCTAAGACATGCTCTCCTTCAGCCCCAAATACATCAGACTCAACCACTTAAGAACAGGACACTAATTACGCCTGCACACAGCCCTCTGCTGATAGTGTTTACTGGAGACCGAGCAAATGCTGCACCTCGTTTCAAAGCCAGCTTTTGGGATTTTAATTTGCAGAACTCCTGGCTGTGCTGTATTGCATCACACTCTATTGCACTTTGCTACTATTTCATGTTTGATGAATGGCCACGGGTCTTTAGTTCAGTTGACTGTAAATGCCTTTTGAGCACCTCCACATTCAAACTCGTCAGAATCGAAAGCAGGTTTGTGGGATGTGTCTTTGATCTGTCTCCCCACTCATCAGCGCAGATTAGAATATCAGACAAATTGTGCTGTGCCAGACTTCAGAAATAAGATTATTCATCGCTTTCATTTTCCAGTCATCATTCAAGCCTTCAATGTAATTCTATTAAAGGAGTAGCATCTCCTTTCCAGTGGGCTGCTTGTGGCTGATATCAGGGCATCGTGTCTTTGGCATGCAGATGCCAAGCCCCTTACAGGAACCTGACTGGAATAAAGATCCATTTGTCACAAGATCAAGCGAAGGGGAGAGAGAGAGAGAGAAATGTCCAGACACTGAGAGAGTGATCGAAAGACAGTGAGACAATTTCGACTGATAGACGGAAAGAGAAATAAGTACTGTAAATAGGTAGATCTGCAGAAATTGGGTTACGGTGAATAGGAGTGTATTAGACAGAAAGACAGAATCACAAGCATGACTCTGGCTATTACACTGTCCAGCTGTTTGACTCTATCAGCAGTGCCAGTAAAGCTTTTAGCACTGCCCTGGATGCAGTATTGAGGGCTCCACCCCTAAATGCTGGTAGTCTCTGTTCCCTCTGGCCATCTCCATGGGTGAAATGGTAAGCTGGCATTTAACGACACAAAAATAACACATTCAGAAAGGCTTTCAAATGTGTCCCGCTAATCTTTTTGTTTTTGGTAAAGTCTCAGCAGGGAGGGAGGCAGAGTCAGAGCACAAAAGAGAGGCAAGAGCCCCAAATTGAAGCAACACGCTCCTCTTTACTAATTACCATCGCTATTCCCATGCTGAGTCTGATATGCCACCTCTGTGTTTCTGCGGGTTTGTTTGAAAGCAATGAAAGAGAAGCTCATGGCATGCTGATCTCTTCCTCCCCTGGTCTCTACCTTATTATCTGTGTTCTATTGCGTTCTGGTGAATCCTATTACAGTGTATGACATTGATGACAAATAATGTGGCAAAACAGTGTATTCTGGGTCGATCTTTGCCAAGTCGAATACATTTCAGTGTTGTTTAAACAACAAAGTCAATAAACCTTTACTCATTGTGTTAACCAGTTAATCAATGCTTTTTCAAATTAAGCTGAGTTTTACTAGCATGTTGAAAGGCCATAAAAGTTATCTTACCTGTGTAAAGAAAGGCTCGTAGATCTCCACACCCTTATCTGAGCCCTGAGACAGAACATCTCGGCCCCTGTGCCAGCTGTAGCGCACTGGAGGGTTGGAGTTGGCCACACAGCGGAGGAAAACCGTCCTCTCATAGTAGAACTGCTCTTTGGCTTCTCCTATACTCTGATGGACCGTCACAACCGGGTCATCCAGGTCTGAGCAAAAATAGGGACGCATTTAAGTTTAACAGACAAATACGTCATTTTCATAAACTATTATCAGTTGGGTCCCTAAATGTGGGTTATAAGTAGTGTTAATAAAATTTTAGAATTACAGAACAAAGTAATGATAACTACCAGGGCTTCCTCTACTAACAATGTCTAAACAAAACATCCATTTAGAGCATTTTCACAGATTTGGCAGGTTATTTTAATCCTGTAATGTTATTTTTTAAACAAATGTGTAAAAAGCATCCCACTTATTAGATGCAACAGCAACCCAGGATAAAATGAAGAACAACTAACAATGTTAGGTTAGCAGAATGTTTTCTGAGCATTACGGTTCTAGGAAATTTTGATTCTAAGAACGTTTAATTAGTCAGGTTTTCTGGGTGTTTTGAGAACGTTCTTAAATAACGTGTATAAACATTCCTACAACATTGCTGCAAGATTTTTAGTTGTAGGAACATTAACACCAACATTTACACCTTCTTAGAACCTATTGATTACTTACTGAATGTTCTGATACTACCACACTCACGTCTGTGCCCAAAGGCATGCAGACATCTACAACAAATATGCACCTGGCAAAATGGTGAAAAGTGAAATGTTGTAATAGAACAGATCACTCAGCACTTTCATTTGGCCTTTCCAGTGTAGGAAAAAACATAATAGAGGATGCCAGACTCCAATTCCCCCCCAAGGGCACTCTGCCTTTCTTAATCAATGATATGCAATGCTTATGCCTCCAGCTAGGACACTGGCTAAGCACTACAGTAGACCTACTATAGTATGCGCAACAGTTCCAGTGGCACGATTTTTTGATGAACGTCAAGTTGACGGAATAGTGACGCACGTGGAGTTGGGTTGAAGTCGCATGTATTCCAATCTGCCTGTTCTGACTTAGGTCTCATTGCCACATGTATCAGTGTATCAAATTCAATGGCATTTTTGCTGTTCACTGTCAAGAAAGAAACAAATCTGTGGTACATATAAGTAGAAAAAATGGATTTGGGCCACTTTTACCTGCAGTATGAATGTAGCATAAGACTGACAACTTAATTTTAAAACGCATCTGAGCAATGTGTGTTGTAGGCCTGACTTGCCCAGATTGAAATAGACTTCCAGTTAATCATTTACACATCATCAACAAATCATAGATGCTGTTCATCTTATGTTTGATGTTATATTGCTTACTAATGCTCACCTTATTGTTGTACATTTTACACTTGTCCATTTGTGCACTGAATGAACTGGGCAAGATCCTTGATTCCCACACAGTGTAAGACACAAGACACAATCGATTCACCAAGCATCCTAATCGTGCTTTAACGAGGCAGATAACCAGGGAATACGAGACATTCTGAGCTGGAATCAGAAATGATTAGTGTTGACCTTTTTTCCCGGCCATGGAGTCCATAACCATCTTAATAAACATCCTCCAATCGTGCCATTACAATTTAGAGAGGAAATACAGAACACGTTGAAAATGTTAATCAGTGAACGCAGCCTTTAATTTAGCATCCCCTTTCAATCCTCCTCAGGGTGAATGAAGATCCCAGTCTAATCAGAGAGCGCAGGGCACCTACCAGAATGCTGATTCCTCACTTTCATTAAGGCACGTTCTGCCCAACAGCCCCTTAATCAAAATCTAGAGGCGGTCAATACTTTATCCAGGATCCATTACAGCCACGCAGGTAGGAGCAATTACCTTTAAGACGAAGGCAACACACAAGGCCAAGCGATTGAGTGGGTCCATTTTGGAACGACGATTCCTTTAAATAAATACACTGATCCATTACAAAGAAAGGAGGAGCTGCAAAGCTTATTGGCACACTTTATACTATTCCTATCTGACCTGGTGTGTTTGATTACACAGCCGTGATTAGAACAAGGACTGCCAAAGACAGACTCTTATATCTTAACATGTTGAACATGAGAGCCAATTGGAAAAGTGGGGTATGTAGGATTTAACATGTTGTCACTGTATTTGCAGGTTTGTAGGAATTTGTCTGCCCTTTAAATGTAACCTTTAAATACATTACCATGTGAGCAGCTGTGTGGCAGCATGCAGTTTGTCAGATGGCCATTTATAGGTCAGCATATGCAAAAATGTAAATGGTCACTGGTAGCGAAGAATGATAAATATGTAAATGTGCCGGTTGGATTAAAAACACTATGAATTTCAAACACAGCCCACCCTCCTCCAAAAACCATCAGTCTTGCTGATACAGGTGCCCATGATGGTGTAGTGCATTTACTCATCATGCAAAGCAGTTGTCATGCTTGATAGATTTCTGTGCTTAAATTCTTAGGTCGTAAGCAAAAAACATATTTAGTTTTCTTGTAATGCACACACTACGGTAAATATACAGGCCACAAATGCTCTTAAAGACACTGTACAGTTTGACTACAGCAACTGATAGATTATCAGACTATGCCCATCTACCAGACTATAATATAATTTACTAGGACACTTTCGATTTTTGGCCGAAAGAGTAAAAGTGCTGAAGAAATTTGAATATAAAAGTTACCCAGTTTCCATTTTTTTTAAGGTTATATAGACTAAAATAGCCTACTTCTAACTCTAACAAACATGTCAACCCTATGGAAGCATTTCACGGTTTCTGATAAGGACAACAGAACAGCAATTTATCACTGTTCAGGTGAAGTGTCAAAAGAGGGTAAATAGATAACCAGTTATAATAGCTTTATATGTTATGTTATTGGTTTTATTTATTGCCAATTTTGTTAAGTAATGTCCTATTGAAACAACTGACTTTTCAGTAATAGTGTTGTTTCATTATCTTGTAGTTTTTTAATTAAGCACTTATTAATTACTTAATGATTTTCAATTTTCAAAAGCATGAAAAACAAAATCAATTTATGCAATATGAAAAAAAAATAAAAAAAATAATATTAATTTTAAAAATCTGATACTTTTTTTCGGTTTTGGGTCCAGTGTGCCTTAAATTTTGGTTTCAGTTTCAGCAAAGATTTTTCATTTCGGTTGATCACTATAAATTACCATGTTACCCTTTTAATGCACCACAATTACTATCGCTGATCCTTCTAATACTTATCCTTACTAAATGATGTTTTAAAAGACTAATTACAAATTGCTTGGTAGAGTACATTTAATTTAGTCACTGCCAATTCCCTGCCTCTAGCTAGTTCTCATCTGGGAGGGCGAAGGCTAACACTTGCTTCTCCTGAGACACATGAAGCCAGCCACAGCATATTTTTAAACTGCTACTCATGAAACGTCAACAGGGCAGCCAAACGTGCTTGGAGAAGAGAGATAACTGCTTTCATCCGTATACCTGAGCTCACAGATGCTCACAGGCTAGTGTCGCTCTAATCAACAGGGGAGAGAGAAATGCGCTCCCTTCCACCCAGAGAGCAGGGCCAATTATGCTCTCTTAGACTCTCTGGCCACGGATGGTTATTAATAAGTAGATTTAATAAATAAAAGGAAAAAAAGAGTGAGGGTAGGTCTACTTTTTCCCCCACAACAATGAATAAATATTCATTATCAGACTTAAAATTAGATGCTACTTTTTCACATTCTGGCTGGCTACTATATACAACAGAGCATCACACAGAGCAGGCTGGGGTCTTAATCAAATGCAACAATTTATCCCAGTGTACAGCAGTCATTATAGAGATAACCTCTATCAAGCTGTCATTGCTAGGTGTCACAAGACTGGAATTAAATTCACCCTGACTGGGTGGCACTAATCACTGTCCCAGCTTGATTACATGCGACACTGGTGACCTGGGTGACATCTGCATGGCAACTTTCCATTTAAAAATAGTCCCATTAGGGCAAAGATAAGCCATTCGTCTTCAACTGTGAAACACGGGAAGGAAGGTTAAAAACTGACAAATTGTCAACTTCCAGATGTACGGCTAATGAGGCAACAGATAGGGCTGCTTGCTACGATCATAGCCTGTGAGAGGTGAACCGGACAAATTCCCAAGGAGGTATTTGTATTGAGATATGGAGGTGAGGTGTTAGAGGCGAAGGCTGTTACCAGGCAAGGAGCTCTGATGGGCAACAACTTTGTCATCACCCCCTCAGCTCTGAGATCTAAAAACAGCCCGCAGCATTGTCTTTGTTCCAAGTGTGGAGCTGAGGTGCAAACATGCCTTTCTCTCAGGGCTAGATGGATGATTTCACATATTAAGACTGGCTGCTGAAATTGTGAGTCGGGCAAAGGCAAGATTAAGTGTCTGTTTGCAGCAAGGTTTCGCCGAGCAAGAGCGACTTTTCTAACGCTCAGATAGTGTGCACCTATCAGTTTGCAAATTAAAGCTGCCACTGCAAAGACACTTATCATCACAGAATGGAATGTTTTATAAGGGAACTCGGCAGGCAGAAATTCTATAATTCTCTTTGTAATTATGAATCCAGCAAACTGCGAGAACAGAGAGAGCATATTAATATCAATGGTCACTCCAGCATATAATGCAACACCTTGATATCTACAATAATACTCAAACATTCTTGTAAAAAAAAATTAAAAACTCTGCCCTTAATTAGAGATGTTATTGGATGTAGGAGGTTTGTTACATTATTCATCTGCATGGATTCTGAAGTGTGTCTTGCTCTTTGATAATTGAGAAATTCTTTTGAAGTTTTCCTCTTCTGCAAAACCTACCTATGCTCACGTCTATATCTCACAGAGGGATGATTAGGGGGTATAATTATAAATACATACTCTAGCTGAGTGGAATCAATAAAAGATTATGCAGAGGGAAAAACTGCAGCTGGGAAACATGCACCTCTGAGTGGTTGTTTCAGCAGAGTAGATATATCTCTACTTCACTGGTCCACTTATGCTACCATAAAGTAACTACACTAACATCAAAAGTGAGAAAAATGGCTCCAAAACGTTTTTTTTAAGTGTCCAGTCAAATGTATTTTAGGTAGATAATAGGCAATGCAATATGTATTTATGAAGTCATTTCTATGCCTAAACACCATGATAGTGATCTGACCGTGGACCCCAAAAAATGCAGACACTGCACTCTGCCTATATATTACCTTAAACAATGGAAGAGCAAAGTGCAGTAACTTCAATCCTAATGATTCCATACAACTGACTTTTATTCTTTTGCATTATGAAGAACACTATATCAATTTCTGACTATGTTAAATTTGTGTTTAATTGGTTTATTCATACAAGTGTGCATGTTTTGGAAGATGAAATAGATGAGAAATTGGGATCTAGGAAACCGTGCGGTTGTGGCCTTAAAGTAAACAAAAGTAAATCATACTTGTCTGTAATCTGGGTTTTCTATAAAAGAACAATGTAATTCTTTTAGAAAATCACAAAAACATTCTATCAATTTTATTCAATGCAAATTACATATTTTTATTGAAAACTTGCTCTGTGAGTAAATGGTGGTAGACTGAGGTTGGAGAGCATATGGCCTTAGCCCACACTTAAGTCATTTTATTGAAATATTCACTGATAAACAGCCAGCTAGCTAACATGAGCAAACTTGACAGGTTTTATGAGAAGATTGTTATTCTAAATATATATGTTCACAAAATGTTTACATAACTGCGGAAATCCATTTCTAGCCAGCAGCCAACAAAACATTCAGCTTTATTCTAATGTCGATGTAGTAACGTAACTGCAGCCAGACTTATGGCGAAACCAAGGCAGTGGTCTTTAGTTGGATTCTGTAGTTACTACGTTTACACCAAAAGAGAGCTAGTTTCAAGCTGGCCATTTTGCCACAAGATAAAACAGATGTCCAAAGGTTTATTTTCAGTCATAACTTTGTATTCAGTAAAATTGTAGCTTCGCTTTTGTTCAGCAGGATGTATCTCTGATGTAATGAAAAACACCCCACTCAAAATTTAAAAGAAAAAAGGCTGGCAGAAAACAGCCTATTGGAGTGCCCTGAAACACCACAAAACTTAACTGTAAAAGAACTCTGTAAATACAGCCTGTACAAACAGTAAGTAATTACAGTCTGTAATTCGACAGTGGCACAATTGTTGTGGCTCTGTATTCTAGTTGGATAGGAAATAAAAGAATGACAATGTGGTTAAAGTGTAGAATGTCAGCTTTAATTGAAGGGTATTTACCTCTATATTAGGTGAACAACAGAGGAATTCCAGTTTTATACACAGTCACTACATTTTATAAGTACAAGTACCATTTGCAACTGGACAACTGACAGCTCACTTTTTTGGAATCATTAATTTATGCACAAAAATGCTAGAATTGCATACTGTTTCATTTGCATCTCGAGTCTGTAGCTGTTGTCTGTCAATCGCACACAGACAAAACAACAATTGTGTCAATGTCCAATTACTTACAGACTGCACTGTAGTTACATACTGTTGGTAAAAAGTTATCAGAATATCTCAAAATTTACTAAACATTCACTGAGTACCTATTTAAAGCTGCTTTACGTGATTTTTAACGAACACTTCTAAACACATCTAAACTGTACAACCTGAAAGCTATCACTAAAATATATGCTCAGAGAAAAATGTCTCTGTGACTGTCCTAGACTATGCAAGCAGCAAATAGAAAACAAGATGAGAGGCTGTGCTCTCTTCGGTCTGTAAAAAACAAAATAGAGGAAATATTAAGTAGCAGTGACACTGGGCTTTTGCCTCACTATTTTCTTAATGTCTCTTGGCACACATCTGAAAAAAAAAAAAATGTTACCACTACGTTCCCTCTAAAATCACATGACTACAGGACTGCCTGTAATCACCTGATTTTTGTTACACCCCAACAAAGAAAATAGCAAGGGAAAAATTCAGTGTGACCTATGCTTAAGACAATGAAGAGTGCTGCAGAAAAGGAATGAGACTGAGAATGAGGGAAGACGAGAGAATATCTGTGGATTTTTAGCGCTGGAGAGATGAGAGATGTGCAATGCCTGAAAACTGATGCTGTGCTTGCTTTGCTTCCGTTATCCTCCCAAAAAAAAAATTGCTATCCTCCTTTTTATTTTTTATTTTATTTTTTTATTTCCATTCTATGTTTATTGTTATGCACCAACATACCAAAGCAAATTCCTTGTATGTGAAAACCTACTT
>JAOUQW010000009.1:16924768-16942055 GCA_028565825.1 Olivaichthys viedmensis | reverse complement strand
TGTAGAATAAGTCTGTAATGTAATGAAACGTGGAGAAGGTGAAAGGGGTGTGCAGACTTTCTGGCTTGACTGTATATGTATAAGTGCTAGAGATGGTCTGAAAGTGTATCAGTAAGGAAGTGGGAAATATCAGCACTCCTGAGCCACTGAGAGGAGCCATTCTCATTAATTACTGAGGATTCAGAGCTTTTTGCACTCACGGGGGCAGCTGAGGGCTTAGAGGCCACTTGGGCAAAGTGTCCAGGGAAATTATCTCAAAATTCACTCTACTACCCAATCCATAACCCACCACCAGGACGCTACAGCAGATCGGGCAAGGCTAGATAGGTATCAGCAGTGTGCCGATTACTCCCGGTGGCTTCGCCTGGCTGGCTTCAAGGGGATTCGGTCATAATGCTCATGCTTATCTTGTTCTCTCAGATCTGTGGGAAAGGCCCAAGGGCTGGTTTCAGTTGGGGTATGAATTCTACTTATGATGACTTCTTTGTCCTGGTCCATTGGAATCACACACATAAATCCTCTGGAACCGAGAAAGTTACCCAATCATGCAATGTGAGCAGGAGAAGAAGAGCACTAAGAGGAAGATGGAACCTTTAAAAAAATTTCCTCACTGATTTTTTTTATCTACCTTGATAGCTACATCCTATTGTGCAATCCAGTCTCTCACTCAATCTGTCTACCCAGGACAGGTTTAACCTAATGGAACTGTCTATCCCAGCAGTGGCAGGCTGCACACACGTTCCAGGCACGTTCACAAAGACAGCAAAAGTGCCATTTCAACAAAGAGTGTAAAGAGAATGACAAAGAGAAGTGACAAAGAGAATGTTCAGCAACACACGTTTTAATGTTGCCAAGCCGTAGGTGTTACGAGCCCCAGTGTCCAAAGCAGCAATTTCAATGCTAATTAGCAATCAAGGCTATAAAGCACAAAAGCACTAAAAATAGCAGGAACTAGCAAAGGCCCATCAGTTACCTTCACCACTGGGGGACAGCTTCAACATTTCTCTGGGGGGAAAAACTGCATTTCTGCAAGATGTTCAAAATAACCAATAACTAATGAAAAATACATTACAATACAAAAATACACCAAGGCCAAAGGCAAGGGTATATGTTTTAAACAACAGCTGTTATCTGTTATCACTCCCAAACTTCACTATTGCTGGTTCCCAAGCTACTTACTTAAGCATCTAAAAATAAGCATTACTTCACAATGTTTGAAATTTAAATACATTTCTACTCTCTCAAAACCATTACTTTTGCATGACAGCCGAGTAGACCTAGAAGAGGTGTTTTTGCTCACTGACTGAGTGACTGACTGATTGACTGACGGACAGATCCCCACTGTTACACTGGAGTCACTCAGGAAAAATAAGCAAATAGTATACCACGGATATACGGTGGCATACTATTTGCTTTTGGCGTTATACACCTAAAATGTGGACCAATGATACATCAATAAACTTGAAGAAAAGAAGTAGCAAGGAACTCTGCTATTATTTTTTCCAGCCTGTATTCCAATAACTTCCGGCTCCACGATTATTTCCACCTCCTGCGCTAGGATTGGCAAATTTTTCGAGATTGGCTGAAAAGCCAGACTGTGGAAAATGAAGATAAATATCCAGCAAAAAGATTAGCCAGAATGTTTTTGATGCTTCTCAAGTTCCACTGTTATGGCATTTAAATACAATTTTTTATAAATAATGTGAGGACCTGTGAAATGAGCACACAAAATAGCATGCACAAGCGTGAAGCTGCTCTTCTCACCTTGACTGGTAACAAACCATCCTGTAGACCCCAGACCAAAGTGGCATGATATAGTTTTTGATTTCTAAACTAGTAGTTTGCTTCATTATCCTGCAAATTATTTTTTTTAGCAGTTTTAATATTTATATTCAATGTTGAGATGGCAGTGTTCGCATATATAATTTCTTTCCCAGGTTGTGCTTGTGTGTGCGCTTTTGACCAGATTCCAAAAGGCTTCTTATTGAGCATAAAGTGTACTATGTAGGATTGTGCACTATATAGGTTGTATATGTAGTGTCCTATGTAGTGCACTTAGACAGGGAGTACAAAACCATTTAGAATTCAGCTTAAATATAGAGAACAAAAGAACAGAGAACAAAGCTAGCCTACATTATCCATTAGCATACATAAAAAACCTTCTTTATAATAGATTGAGACAAAAATCAATCTAAACACTTTCTTAAACATTACTAGGGCCCTATTTAGTTGGCGTTTTTTCCTCACCATGGTGTCTGTATATGATCACACCACGGCATTGTAAGTTTATTTAACACTATAATCATTGTGGCATATGTGAATATAAAGTGAGACTGTTATCATAACAGCCTGCAGGATCGCGCTCTTTGGTTTACATTCTTTATCCTTTCAAAACGCTCCCAGTAAAAAACAGTATGTAAGCACAGTAACATGAAGCAACTAAATTTTTAAAGACTTTTCCAAAACATCCATCATTCCGTGATTGCTGAAAGTGTTTTAAAAAATCCTTAAGCACGCCTCACTGAGCTGGTGTGGATTGAAACGTTGGTTAAAATGGAAGCATATCTGTTCCGAGAAACTCATGTGAGACGGATGACAAAAAATGCTTCAGAAGCACTTTCAGTGTATATTGGCCTGTGGCCATAATCATGGGCCAATAATCAAATGTATAGTTTCTTGAATACAGCAGTACAGCTCCTTATTTAGAAAGTTTTTTAAGAAAAAGTAGTGTATTATGATTGTAGCCTACTGAATATATGTATGTAAGTCCATTTACAACGTGTTTCTCTTTGATCAAGTTTTGTGCTTTTTTTTTTATATAGCCCCACCCTCATCCTTGTGCCAAGCACATTTTAAAACAAAGTTATGTCTATGCTGTGCTGGCATTATTCCTGGTCTCTCTTAACCAGCTAGCCAGCTTTGTTGAACACAGAATATTTTCTGTTCGCAATTTTAGTCAAATTTTGGTGACTGGACACAGGTGTCAAGCAGCATCTAGCCTGATGGCTAAAAGCAAGCTAGGCAGAAGAAAAAGAAGCATTAAGAGCAATTCAGCTACCAGCTAGTTTGAATTTTGTGAAAACACAAATAACCATGCTTCCAGCAAATTGAAATTGATGTTTGGGTATTGTGACGAGTGAATAGTAAAATCTAACTAATATTTATCAAAAGCTTTGAGCATGTTAAAGGGAATACATCATGTTTATATTGCATCTTTCTTCTTAGCACCAGTCAGTGAGTCAGTGAGTGAATCAGTGAGTGAGCAAGTTACAAGCAAGGGTCATATGGTGCTTCACAACTAAAAAAAAGCTTTCCCTCTTCTTCATCTGTTCTTCTGAAGAAAAAAAAAGACATTTTCTGTCAATCACAGGAACAACTGCAGACCACTTAAAAAAATATTGGTGTATTGAGAAATTGATTGTCATGGAAAGTAAAAGAGAGTGTGCTTTTTGGAATTGCATCAGAACCAAGAAACTCATAATAGAGTCTGAGTGCTCTCAGTTTTGGACCATTGAACTGAAGGTGATGTACTTAGGGTCCTGATACTCATCCACATAAAAGCTCCTTGGCTGGTTCTTGATGTTCGGCTTTCGGCTTTCCAAACAGCCACCAAAGCTTGAATCCAAAGCATTAATTAGAAAAAAAAAAGCAAGTTTTGAATGGATATTTTACAGGAGCACTTTAATGTAATAAATGCATGGGCTACTATCCATGTTAGTGCAATGCAGTGCCTTTTACCGGTAATCTTTAATCGTCAGACCACTAGTGTCCATGGCAAAGCTTGCATCAGAACCAAAAACAAAAACCAAGTACCAATGAAGAAAGAAAATTCTGAAACAGACAGGAAAGGGACCTCTGTATAAACCATAAAAAAAAAAAACTCCTATCAGAGTTGACAGATGGATTGAGGAGGTTCTGCCTGCTGGATGAACGCATCCTGTTTTTTAGTCACACTTCTTTCCTGATTCCTCTGACCTCTTAATACAACCACTGTAGCTTTACACTAATATTGGCTGGTAAAAGATGGAAAAGATGCCACAGAAGATAATGACACCTCAATAACAGAGGCTGATGTATCTGTATCTTGTTTTCTTGTTTGAGTTGATCTAAATGGTGATGGATGACAGACACTTTGAGCATTTACAAAACACAGTGAGTAATAAGCATCCACTAAATATAGCTTTACTGATCTAATAGGCAACAAAATATGACAATTTTTCTCATAGTCATAAAAAACTGATGAAATGTGCAGCTTTGAGACTTGGTCTAATGCTAGTTGGTATAAAAATTCTCACAGGATGGTGTACTCCTGATTTAATAGCCCGATATATTGAAATTAATTATGCAGACATTACATGCATTCATAGAGTAACTGATAAGAGATGAAAAAGAACACTGAAATATGTGAAATTTATGAATCTTAAATTTTAAATGTGGAATGTTTTAAAACAATCATTGCATAGTATTTCTGAGGTACCACCCTAGCCTAAAATTGCAGCTGTGTAAGAATTAAGCACTTTTTACGAAAAAGTGCTTAAAACCCAAGTAATAACAAAACAGTTTCTAAAAAAAACCTTAACGTTTACAGAGTGTATTCAAAATAGAACCATTTTTTACTCATTTTTACAATACCAATTTAATGCTGATCTTTGTGCTCGACAGTTTTGCGAAACTCAGCCTGATGCAGCTTTCATCAGACTGCAATTTCTGCACTGCGTTGGGATGGGCTTTAACTAAAGAATACAGCTGGAAAGAGCTTTAAACAGTCTATTTGTGGTGCCCAAAGGTAATTCCTGCACACTAAGAATTCGTTAGTTGTACAAATGTTTGTCTTTGACAAATAAAATCAACTCTTTCATTGATGGCACTGATGTAGCAAATAAATGAATCAATATGGGATCCACAAGCAGATTTTGAGATGTCAAGAAGTAATTAAGGGCGAAGCCTTTGAGGCACAGTGAAGTGCAACCTGAAGTAGTCAATCATTAATCAATACCAGAAATAATGCATGACTGCTAAAAATACAGCACAGCTGTATCTTTCGATACAGCAAAGCCCTATTAAGTGCTTTCTTATATACCTGAAATGATGTTCTCTAAGCTCAATAAACTTTTAGTAAGTAATAAAAGCACTGACAGGTCATATATATGTGTCATATTAATATAATGAATATGTAAAAGAGGGTATGGAAGGATTCTAATCTTTATAGCTTTTATTTGCAGCCATTTTGTGAGGAATACTCACAGTAGACATCCACTCTGATAGACTTAATTGCTGGAGAGCCAAGGCCATTTTCTGCCTTGCAGTAATAGCGTCCACCTTGGTGTCTCTGGATCTGAGTGATGTGAAGTGTCTCATTAAAGACACTTGAATCCTGAAAACGGTCTGACACACTGCCTGCTGTCTTAGTCCATCGAATCTAAAAGAGAAAAGACAGGAATACAATAAATCAAAATTTTTTAAAGCTTACGTGACACAGTGACATGTTTTGCATGGATATGTTGCTATTTGTTTTGGACATTTGTTTTGACTGTCAGGTCAAAAAGATCCTTGCAGAAAACTTAGTAAAATGGCAGTGTTGACTGTGCAAGCTTGAACTTCAAAGGACGTTGAAGTTGATAGGCATATTTATTGAATAACTGTGAAACTACTCATGAGTAACAATGGTTTAGTTGCAATGAAGAGAGTTTATGTGAATTCATCAACTATTGCAGTATGGTGAGTTTTCATAATTGTATTTTTGAAAAATGTAATTGGGTATCGTGGAGTAAAATGCCCCATATATACAAAATATAACTTTTATAAAAACCACTAAATAAAGTTAAATGCCTATTTTACAGGATATTATAAGGATCCCATTGCTATGAGACTATGATTATGACTATGTTATGATTTTTTTCCTCAGAGAAATTGGAACTCATCACGTTATTTCAAGATAACGGGAAATTCATTTTTTAGTGGTTAGCGGTTAGTTTTATAGGTTGCAAAAACTATTTTCTAATTTCTAAGAATAATTATCCATTTGAACATACCAATGTATGACAATATTTTATGAATTAAAATATTCTAAAGTCACTGCTTGTGGGGCAAAAGGCCTCCATGGGCAACTTGTCATATGACTTCAACATAGGCTACATTAGACTTTGAAATTATAATGTTGTATCTGACAATTCTGTGATTTTTTAAATATTGAGACATAAAGGTCAAAGCAGATAAAACTTTTCAACTTAATTTTTTTTTCATACTTTTAAGCAATATTTTGAAGTAAAACTTCTTACATATATCCACTGGTATGTAAGTAACATATTTACATACAACTCCTTTTTGGCAAAAAAGATTATAATTCCAAAGTCTTGATTAGTCACTTACATTGTTATATTGTGATAACCATAAACTAGGTGGTTAATTTTATGGTAAGCTACAACTACTTTGATATTTCTCACCTAAAAATCATAATCCGGCCCTGTTAACCCTTTTACTTTTGGGTGAATCACAGTTCACCTTCACACCAACATTACATATTTACTGAAACTGTCAAAACACCAAGGGTCACTTCGAGGATGCTGCTGATGTGTCTTCAGTTGTCCAAAGCCTGCCAGTCAGCAGACTGATGTGTCAACAAGCATTTTGAACTACACTGTATTCAAGACGACAGAACTTCTAACCCATCACCTGGGCCATCCCATTAGCAGGATAAAATCCACATTTACTTTAGAGCTTTGTTGCTTCTCAGTTCTTTGGGTGAAACTAGAAATATTTGGCTTGAGCAAGCTCTTGATTGTCAATGTGAAAATATGTTTCCGACGCTGCCTCAAACGCCCACCTGCTACAGTAGCTCACGAACCGATTGTCTGTTTTTGGTGAGGGGGGGTTTGTATATATTGTGTGCGCTTTTTGTTCGAGTGTTGTGTGAACATTTTATGAGTGGAACGATGGTGAGCAGGAAAGTCTTGCTGCTTTTTCTGTCTCTTGGAATACTTTTTTTACTCATGGAATGTCGAACAACAGAGGAGGGACTGGCCCTACGTACTTTGTTAACTCGTCCACAAAAAAGACGCTGCGTTGTGGAAAGAAAGTGATAGTTTGTCTTCAGAATAAAAGCCTTCTATTATCATGAGCAACGTAAGGTCACTAGCCAACAAAATAGATGAGCTCTCGGCATTGACTAAAGGCCATGGAAAATATAAAAACTGTAGTCTCATGTGCTTTATGGAAACATGGCTGAGAGCTGAAACTCCAGACAGCACGGTTTCACTGGACGGCTTTCACATCATGCGTGTTGACAGAAATGCGAAGGAGAGTGTTAGGAGGAAAGGAGATGGACTTGCTCTTTTTGTGAACAACAAATGGTGCAATCCGGGACGCATAACCGCACAACTTTGCAACCCGAATGTAGAGCTCCTGGCTGTCGGATTGCGGCCATATTACATGCCGCGGGAGTTTTGCCATTGTTTTGGTTGTGTATGCCCCACCTTCTGCTGATGCTGCAGCCACAACGGAGCACATTCATTCTGTGGTTATTAAACTCACAACGGTCCATCCCAATGCGTTCATGGTCATTTCTGGTGATTTTAATCATGTATCCCTCTCCTCCACACTCACAAATTTTTCTCAGTATGGGCAGTGTAACATCCGAGATGATAGGATACTAGACTTATTATATGCCAATATTTAGGAGGCATACATGTCTGCTTCCCTCCCTCCATTGAGAAGATCACATCACAACCTGGCGCATCTCATTCCCACCTACAGACCCATAGTTTACCGGCTCCCCGTTACCACCAGGACTGTGAGGACATGGACAAAGGAGGCTCAGGATGGCCTGCAGGATGGCTTGGATAAAAAGGCATGGGACATGATTTGTGCATCACATGGAGGGGATATTGAGGGACTTTGCCACTTAGGTGTGGAGGATGCTCTGATCTACATGCTCCACAGAACTTACTCACATCTGGACAAAGCCGGAGCCACCTTCAGGATAATGAGCTTTGATTTCTCCAGTGGCTTCAACACCCATCCTGCGACTGGGAAACAAACTCAACACAATGCGGGTTGATGCCTCCACAGTCTCATGGATCATGGATTATCTGACTAACAGGCCACAGTTTGTGAGGCTCCAGAGCTGTATGTCGGAGTTGGTGGTGAGTAGCACTGGAGCACACCAGGGTACTGTCCTGTCTCCCTTCTTCTTCATTCTCTACACATCTGCAGAAGTTCTCTGATGACTCCTCTATAGTTGGGTGCATTCACAATGAAGATGAGTCAGAGTACGGGAGGCTGGTGGAGGACTTTGTCTTGTGGTGCAGTGAAAACCGCTTGCAGCTGAACATCCGCAAGACAAAGGCACTGGTGGTGGATTTCTAGCGTGTTAGGGGGCCCACTAAACCAGTTACCATCCAGGGAGAGGATGTGGAGATGATGCAGTGCTACAAGTACCTGGGGGTCTACAACAGACTGGACTGGACAGATAACACAGACGCGCTGTACAGGAAAGGCCAGAGCAGGCTCTTATTTCTAAGGAGGCACAGGTCTTTTAATGTGTGCAGCAGGCTACTGGGGCTCTTCTATCAGTCTATTGTGGCCAGCGATCTTATCTATGCTGTGGCCTGCTGGGGGGCAGTGTCACTGCAGAGGACGCCAAGCGCCTCAATAAACTGGTCAGGAAGGCCAGCCCCATCACAGGACTGAGTCTAAACTCACTGGAGGCAGTGGCAGAGAAGAGGATGGTGGCGGTAGAGGTTTTGGAGAACATTCTGTACAATTCTGCCCCTCCCCTCCATGGCATGATATCCAGGAGCACCTTTAGCCAATGGTTCATTTTCTGCACTTTGTCTTGCTTGTGCACTGATGTGTCTTAGTGCACCGTGTGTATGTGTAAATATGTGTAGCATGTGTAATTAGGTCTATTTATTTTGTGCATTTAATGTCTTGTGTTTTTCTGTAGTGCCCAAATTTCCCCTTAGGGATCAATATCTATCTATAAATATCAATCAATCTATCAATATCAATCTATCTATCTATCAATATCAATCAATCAATCTATCTATCTATCTAGTTTGCAAATAAAATAGTTTGTCCTGCTGCTTGGTAAACTGCTTATAGAGTAGATCAGTATTCATCCTTCATCTTTGTTGGTGATGTATAGAATAATGATTTAGGCATATAAAATAAAATAAATCTTTTGGCTTTGGTAGGACGCACCTCTGCCAGTCCAAGCATCTTGTTCAGAAGTGTGAAACCATAGGCATATTTTAACGGCTCTGGTAGTTAACACATAATGAACTGGAGTGCCTTTTGACCGACAGAAGGAACTCAGTCTGGTTGGTTGTGTGATATAGTCTGTGATATTGTGTTATATAGTCTGTCTGCAACTTACATGTTTCGAGGCCTTAATGTAGGAGTCAAGGGGTTAAGTCATACATTACTGGCTAACTGGCTAGACACTGCAATCATATGGCTAGTTTCTAGTCTCTAATTAAAAGTTAGAGCCTAATGACTAGTTGCTGGGATCTCAGGAACCCTTTGTGACTGCCTGAGGACTGACAACAGTGTTGCACTCTAATCATCTTAAAGAGGTTATGTACTGTATATGTCACTCCACTATACAAAATAGTTGTCTTTTCTTTTTTTCAAGGCTACCACAATTACTGAGGTTCTTTTAGTTTTAGGCTGCACTAGCTAGACTTGCCTGAGAATCTTAAAGTTATGTAGGTGTCACTTCACTTTACAAAACAGTTTTGTCTCTTCCTTACTTAACCCCAATTACCAAGTACCCATCTTGAGGCCTACAAGCTCCTGCTCACATCCAGATCTTACTGTTGCGGTACATGCCTCTGCTTCTGTCCGGGGTCCCACTGCTATTATCCTGAGAACTACATGCTCCTGCTCCTGCTTCTTATTGATTGACTTCTGACTATGATAAACCTGTCTCTTCCACCTAGCAGTTATACCTACAGTTAAAGTTATACGGATTCCTGTCATAATAAGTATATTGAAACCCTTATCATTATCTATTAACTTACAGTGGGGTCCAAAGGTCTGAGACCACATTGAAAATGTGTGATTTTTTAAATTCTCACTGTATGGCATTCTAAAACAAACTGAAGCGAGATTGATACCACAGTGTATCAAAATAACAGTGGTCTCAGACTTTTGGACCCCACTGTATATTTTTCATGAACTAGAATTCCTTGACTATCTGATATCTGACTCATGATTCACAATGCTGGCCAGAGGAGGATAGGCTTTCCCTACTAAGTCTGGGTTCCTCCCAAGGTTTCTTCCCCCTTAGCTCCATCAAAAGGGAGTTTTCTATTTCCTTGGTACTGTTGCCCTTGGCTTGCTCACTGGGTGTTAAGAAACTGATGTATGTAAAGCGGCTTTGAGACAATCTGTATTGTTAAAAGCGCTACAAAAATAAATGTGTAAAACAAATTTAATTCAGTTCTACTGAATTCGAAGTAACTCACCCACTGTAGAACCAATCCAATCTCATTTACTTGGATTAAAAGGAAAGCTACATCCGCTAACCCCACCCTGATGAAGAAGAATTTAAAAAATAACTTGGAAATAATTTTGGAAATAAGTGGTAAAGATACATTTGAGTAGGTTTGTTTATTTCTTATCGACTTCATATATAATAACCATGTGTAACTTTTCAAACATGCTGAGTTATGCAAATGTATTGAGAAAGTTTAACTAAATTACACTGAAATGGCGGAAAGGTTCTAGGTATTAAAAAAAGGACAATATAATTCCCCATAATTTCATATTTTTTTAGAGTAATACCACTTTACCTTAATAACACATGTTTAAGCAGGTAGGTAAACTGGAAACTGGAAAAACTTCAAAGTACCGGCAAGGTCCTAAATACGACTTTAATCCTAAAGACGATAAGTACATTGTGTCAATATAAGAATAGTATTACCATGGTAATGAATGCTGCTTTTATTATAGCACAGTTTCACTATACTTACTCAGTAAATGTTAATATTGTACATAGTTATACGACTAAGAAAAGATTAAAGAAAGCAGTAAGAACCAGGTATCAACGTGGTAAGGAATGTTGCTTTTACATCACAGGTTTACTGAGGCAGTAAATTTGAAGGTTTTCATTAGTTACACTGTATAGTCTACACTAAAACTTCCTCACAGCTCAATGAATTATGCAATTTGATAGTTTTCTGGAGGACATGTGTCACGGTGTAGTGGCGCAGGGAGACAGGAGACAAGTGGAAGCCATCTCTCTCTACAGACATTTATTAACACTACACAATATACAATGAAGGACAAAACAGGACAGGTACACGGGGATATTTATAGGGGCACTAATCACACAGACTAACAAGACACAGGTGGATCACATGACATGATTACACAGGGCAAGACTAGACAGATATATACACACACACACGGCTAATGACGGCTATGCCGTGGCAACATGGTAAAGACTCAGTAAAACCATTGTACGAATTATCACTTTTATAGCCCAGGTACAATAATGTTTTCTAGCAATAGAGAGGTAAAAACAGTTACGGTGAATTTTAATGATTCATTTTTTTAAGTTTTGCAAGTTCTGCAGTTACCAACTAAAAAAGGGATAAGCAGCAGATAATAAAAAAGAAAGTAATATTGACATAATGTCTTTGTGCTTACCATCTTTTAAGGCTGAATAATTTGTTGGTAATTTTCTTTCCTGCTTAAACATGTGGTATTACAGTAAAATGTAGTGTCAGTATTTTTCTAATTACTATCTTGTTACTCCAAATAATTATCTAATTATGATGTATTTTATTATGTCTTTTTCTTAATACCTCGATCCTGTTAGGAATTTCAGTGAAATTTATTTCAACTGTCCTGGTACTTACATCGTACATTGTTTTACACCAAAATAATTAACCAGTTCTTTGGTGTTTGTACAACACACTCACTTGCTTAATAGCTAGAACCTGTCCAGTATTTCAGTGCTGGTTTGAAAACTGTCTTGGTGCCATCTCTTTACCACAAATAATTACCCAGTACTTACCACACACTTACCTAGAAATTAGGGGGCTTTAAAAGAAAGTGTTACCAAAGGCATTTATTCACTTACACAACACCATGAATGAATCTCATTATCAGAATTCACACCATACAAGCTTCTATATGTTATTTTCTTAACAGTCTGTTATTTTTGGATAGAAAGTTTAAATAATTCGTCCTCTAATATGCTAATATGTTATGAACAAGTGCAAGCATGTTTTTTATATTTAATTATTTCTCCAACATGGTAACATTAATTTGGAGGAGAATGCTGTGTGGCACAACCATTCTGACAGTGATGATGTGAGCGTTGCTCCCATTTGTCAAAAAAAGTGCCAACACAAGTCCTTCGGAACTGCAATGCCATTTTGTCTTAACAATGCCAGTGTAGATTTTGTTGACATGCTAAGCCCCCTTAATGACATGTTTGACTGTAGGTTTTTCTTATCTTTCTTTCATTCTTTCTTTTTTTTCCAGCAGCATTTTACTTAAGATTTGGGGAATGACTGTCGCTGCTCTACCTGCACAGAGGGGAGGATGGGCGGAACAGCAAGAGTCTGAGTCATGGGGTCTGGGGAAAGGCTAAACAAGTGGAGGAAGGGCCTGAATGCTCCCCAGCCAACAGTAGCTTTCACATCTACAGGCACTTTGGATTCTGCTAAGTCATTAGTCCCATCTCTCTCCACTTAAAACATTTGTTCACTGCTTAGCAACTGTTGGGCATTTGGACTGTTTTTATATTGGGGCAACCTTGTAGCATCATGATGCAATTGGCACCAAAGCCAGCGTAGTAATCAGAAATATGTGAGTAAAAGGAGACCGATTAAGTCAGAATCAGACTGGTTCTATCCAGCTGGTCTCAATGGCAGCATGTATGCGTGTGTCTTTGTCCATCTGCTTTGAGTCACACTTGTGCATCTGATTCGCTACAGGGAAATGACAGACTCATATGAAATCTGCTCACCTCCTTCAAAGAATAGAACTGATGCCATTTTGGTGCTGCAGTCTCTTCAGCCACTATGACTCTGGAATTCGAGTCAAGAGATTTATGCTTGTAGTATAGCATGAGATGAGGTTAGCGGTCCATGAAATGGAAATTGCATTATGTTTGATGTGATTATTACACTCTCATATATCCAGTCGTACCAAATTAGATAGAAATATCACCTTGTTTGAAAGCAGAAAAAAGGAGACTGCAGTAATTTTCTCAAGTGGAGGCTATTTCTGCTTACAAATGTGTGGATCTTTGGTAATTTCAGTAAGAATTCCATGTTCCAGTGTAAAGGCAGTATATAAAAAGCCGTGAGAATGCCAAATCACTATCTTGATTTATTTTCTTAATATACTGACATTTATTTCTTAATCCTGGGGTCTTGTTATGATCGAAAAACTATAAACAACTAATGAGCAATAAACTGAGCTGAAACACTGTTGATATCACTGCTTCCTCCTGAGCACCTAGAAATGATAGACTGTCTCTGCTGCAAGTTGCTTAGCAGGCATAACATTTGACTTGTGTTAACCAACACAGCGTTGTGGATGGAGAAAGATCGATTTCAAGCTGTACAGGAGTCAATTACTGTACATTCGAGCCCCTATAACATCCACTGTGGGGGAAGATTACTTCTGCAAATGTGCAGCCTAAATAAATTATGAGATGGAAAGTTTCTTGACTCTTTTTTGCTGTTTGACTGAACCGCACCCCATCTCCATCCAAATACAAAGTATAGTAACTGTCATGACTGATACTTTCCATTCATTTCCTGCATTTTTTTTTATAAAGAGAGGTAATACACTTTTGGTGTGGCATGAGGTGAATTCAAATATTGAATGTGATTTTCCAAAAACAAAAATGCCATTTGTTTCACACAGCAACACACCAGATTATTTGATGGCTCTAAAGTTTCAAGCCTATAGGCTGTCTTTACCCTGAGGTTCTTTTACGTTCATGTATAAGTATCCAGAATAATCATAAGGTCATAAGCTCTCGCCCATTCTGGTTCTGGAGGTGAATATATTCTAGCAATGGAGGATCCAAGACAGACAAGAAACAGTAACATTAATTAATTAGTTCTTAATTAATCTTCACCAGTTCACCATGTAAATAATACTTCCTACACACACTAACTATGGAAATGCAATGTCAAATAAGTATGTTTCTGTGTAATAAGTCTTAAAACCAATTTAAGCCAGCAGATAAGCAGATACTTCTGTGAACCACAGTACACAGAGGTCTTCAACAATTGCATCCACAAATAAATTTTTTTAACATCTCCTTTATAACATGTAAACGTTTGTTATGAATAGCTGTCCAAACAGATCTAACTCACAGTAGCAGTGTAATACAGTATAATAATAATAATAGGAATCTAAAACATCATGTCTGTATGAGATGAAGACCACCTTGGAGTGAAGGTGTACCTCTGTTTCATCCCCAGCTGGGGGAAACTGAGGGCTTGACAACAAAGATAAAAGAGTTGTCAGTAGGACAGCTAATTGATATGCTGTGTGTGGCTGCAGTGATGCTGGCTGCGCATGCCAGAACACGAACTGTGAGTAAATCTCTTCCACGACCCACCGAGATTACTTCTTTCCAAAGGTCACACACTGCTTTTCTAACTACATCACTGTCTTCTTGCACCAAGAAGGTCTGTATGTAGGACAATGTAACAAGGGAAGCCAGGAATGCCATAGCAAAACCAAAAACAGTAGCATTGTGTACCAATGACTTCTACAGGTTTTGAATTCCAAATAAGAGGCAAGGTAAATAAACAATCAACATATAACAATCAAGAATAAAATTCATCTTCAGTAACTGGTCCTGGTCATGTTTTTGTGGGATCCGGAGTGTATCCTGGGAACACTGGGTGCAAGGGAGGAATACACCCTGGACAGGACGCCAGTCCATTGCAAGGCATCACACACGTGCACACACGCAACCCACACAGGCAATTCAGCGTTGCCAACCTCCATAATAGCATGTTTTTGGGAGGTGGGAGGAAACCGTAGTATCCGGAGGAAACCCCCATGGACACGGGAAGAACATACGAAACACCACACCGAAAGTAACCGGACCTCAGGATTGAACTCTGGACCCTGAAACTGTCAGGCACTGCCTGCTGCGTCACTGTGCCGCCAAAGAAAATAAAAGTAATTCCTCATAAAGTAATTCTCTTTTTATTTTTCATTGTTTCTTTTTAATTTGATTGCACTTTAGTTGGTTCATTTCACAACTGTTTAAAAAATTATACCTACAATTAACAGACTATATGAAAGTAAAATTAAATGTTAAACTGTTAAATATTACAGAGACAAATTAAAAATAGAGACAAAAACAAGGCCAAAAGGCACTCCTGGCCAAGCTGCAATTATCAAAGAATAAACAGTAACTCTCACACCATTGCCTGCTATTAGTGGCAACATGGCACGGGATTTCACACATTCTTGTCATCAAGAGACTCAGTGTAACTTTGGCTGACTGAATGTGTTTATAATAAGTGTTTAAAAAAGAGACTGGCTGAAAAAAATTCCAAAACAGCTATGCTTGGCCACAGAGTGAGAGAGAAAGAAAGCAACCTTCACTGCATAGACAGCTGCAGAAACTGACTCAACGGATTTGGAGCCTTGTTTGCTCTTTGGCCAGCAGCACTGAGTTGTGTGAGTTCTCCCCTCTGTGTCCACTAATTGCTGTCCGGCCGACAATTGAAACAAGGCCGCAGAGTGTTTACCCAGACACTACACCCTCAAACATTACACATGAGGTAGGTGAAGCGAGACAAATAGGAAACACACAAATGCCCCTTATTCAATAAAGTTGAGTAGAAATGAGCATGTATTTGAGCGCCAGGGATTAAATACAAACGCTTCTGTATCTGACTCATGAAACTGCTGTGCAACATCAGAATGAGTAGTGATTTGAGTGCAACTGATGAATCAGCTTTGGCTGCCCACCATCCCATTCTTTACGAATCAGATGCATACGACCTATGCATATGATTTACCTGAAACATGCCTTGCTTTATGCAGGTATAGAGGTACTGAGCCAATAAAAAGAAAATACAGTGGCGCTGCGCGTGACCAAGCTTGGCGGTTGCAACGGCGACGAGTGCCACGCGCTCTTTGTTGACTTTCTGTTCCCTGTCACGTGAGTCATGTTAAGTGTTACCAGCTGTTTCTCGTCTGTCATCCCTACTTTTATCCCTTTGTTGCAGTCCAGCCCTGTCTTTCGTTGTTCTATGTTACGTCTAGTTGGCTTCCGTTTCTGTAGAGTTTATGTTTAAAATAAATATATGTTTGAATGGCTTGTGTCTGTGTCTGTGTCCTGTCCCTCCGTAAACGTGACAAATAGTCCTGTATTTTTTTCAGCCTAATCTGTATCTACTGCAACTGTCGCGTAGATGCGATTACCACGGACAATAATTTCGAAATAATGTCCCTGTACTGAGAAAAGAATAGAAAACTCGTTTCCTCAAAACTCACTTATAATGGAAGTTATAAGGGCAGTTGTTGGGGCGTCTGTATGTGAAACATACATTTTTGTAGAACACTTTCATAAATTCCTCAGTCAAAGATATTTGTGAGTTAATCTCTAAATCAAAAGCTACTTTTCCATAGGAAAGAATTGTGGTTATGCGTTACCAGTGTAGACACGTTAACATAGAAGTACCTCAAATTCTGCCTGATGGCACATGGATACCTCAAAATCTTTGTGGTAACCAGAATTACTTTTACTGTATTGCACCAGTGTTGGAAAGTGGAATAAAACTCAATAGAACCTTTGGGAAAACCTTCTCTTATATCTGTCCTCTATTGTTAGTCAAAACTACAACCATTACACTCTAACAACAAAAGTCTGTGTTGTATAGTCACGCATTTTAAAAACAACTGCCCTAAGGATTACATTGTAAATGAGTGTCAAGTAAACAGGTTTTCTGTACAAGGAAACATGTTGAAATTGTTGTCTATTGTAATCGCACATACGCTACGGATGAGGTGGATAGAGATCTTAAAATTAAAAGAAATTAAATTTAGAGATGTAATTTAACATTTTATTTTTCCAAAAAAGAACATGACAAACATACATATTGCTATGTTGTAATTGATGCTGTGTTATAGTGTGGTTATTTCCACACCTTTCCCACTTCCTCAGTGGTTTTATTTTGCATTAACGGTAATATATTTTTTTTATTTCCTACATAAGTGCCTTGTTAACACTGCCATCAGGGTCTATATATATAATCCCCGTTTCTCTATTCCTGTTGTGCAA
>JAOUQW010000009.1:16910116-16921261 GCA_028565825.1 Olivaichthys viedmensis | reverse complement strand
GATACCACAGTGTATCAAAACAACAGTGAAACATGGTGGTGGATTTTCAATGTGGTCTCAGACTTTTGGACCCCACTCTGTATGTATATATATTAAGTTATATACATGTTAATATACAAGTAATATGTTATAAATTAGAAATTAACATCTTATAAAGCCACATTGAACATTTGTAATGGTTTATTTTCTCTCAATGGTTTAAGTTTTTTTCATTTATATAAAGAGAACTGCTGTGGTGAGAATATGGTGCATTAAATAAACATGATGCATTAATAAACACTATTTTCCAGTCCAGGATAATTTGAAGGGTTTGCTATAAATTGGTACAAAAACATGTTTTGAATTACTGCACTTAAAGCATTTTCTTGTTTCTTTGTCAATTTATGTATGTCTATTTCTCTGGAGAAATGAAGGAGAGGTGATACATTTAATATTTTGCTATAACAATAAGCTACTGCAGTGAGGGATCTGCCTCAGTAATTAGGCAGAAGAGCACTTGTTAAAACATCTCATAAATAATCAACAATTAATTAACCTGTAAGGTTTGTTTTTTTGCTTGGTACCATAGTAGTAAATAAAGTTAATAGTACAGAACTAGCTAGCTTTTCGTCCAAGTGGAGGAATCCATACAGCCATATGCTAATGCTAACTGCAGAGCTTGTTACTGTTTCAATGTATTCACTTCATATCGAATCTTGCATAATATTTTAAGGATATACATTTGCTGAAATATTTTGCAATTAACCATTTGTTCTAGTCCCAAAACTGACAAGCAGATTGTAGCTTAAAAACACTCTTGAAATTAAATTTGGATGAGAATTAATAATGCACTTTATTTAACTTATATTTCCAGAACAACATCAAATGCATCTCCTGTCTCAGAGGTGGCTAGGCTTCCTACTTCTATTCACAATTCGGGCTAAAAAATCATTTGGAATATATTCTGCTCTGTCAAATGTGCTGACAGAATGATAAGTGTATGTGTACTGATAGCATGAACAGTGTTATTGCTCCTGAAGGAGAGCATCAGACTGCATAATGTGTTTCTCAAGTTTCTTTTCCTGAGTTCACTTAGCGAAGCTCATGCTGTTGGGCATTTAATATCCAGGACCACAGCCCAGTCTAACCTCATGAGACTCAGCAGGGCTGCTGGATATGCAAGATGAGTCTGCATGTCACTGGCAATAAGACAAAGAGTCCAAACAGCAGCAGGGCCCAGTGAAATAAATCACATCCAGGGTCAGCTTTTCAAATGTAACATAATTTGGTGGTACACTGTTTTCATAGGATCAAATCAAACCGTCAAAATGAGTGTCTATTATTTATAAAAGGAGAGTAATAAATAATTATCATTTAAATACCTTAACTAGTACCAATACCAATGGTGGGCCATACATTTTAGGTGTAGACAGGTCTACTAAGAAAACAAATTTAAACCTAATAGATCAGCATATGGACATAAAAAGCAACACCAGTAAAATTATAATAAAAATTGTATAAAACAAAAACAAAACAAAAAAAACATGACTTGCAACTTATTATCTCTGTGTCTACACTGCAGTAATGTTTCTTTACCAGCGTATTTGGCTAAAATGTTTTTGAGATAATTTGAGACTTAAGTCACATTGCGTAACATCATCATGAACTAGGGGCATTGCTTATTTGATTGACACACTGTCAAAACACATCATATTGTTCGTCTACCCGACACAACACCAACTTGTGAGAGAACAGAAAAAATCAGGCCTCGTAAATGCATTGTTTTAGAGTATCAGGTTTGATGAGAAAACAGAAGAAATTTGTCAACCAGTTGATTTTGAAATAGTTTCTACCATGGTAGAGAAAAACTACATGATCTCTAACCCTAACCCTAACCCTAAGTTAGGGTTAACTTGTTGCACATACGGCCAAAGGGTTTCGAAGAGCAGGGCTGCCTTAAAGCTGTTTTTAATCTGTTTTTTGTTTATTTTTCATTGTTTTGAATAATGGGTTTTACTTTTTTTATCAGAATGTGACGTGCAGCATGCAGAAGGATTATGATTTTTTAGCACTGAGTGTCGCATAAACAACGATGCGTAAAAATGGCAACTCATTTTCGCTATTGCTGTCTTATTACCAATTACTATCGTCTAGCAGGGAAGACACAAGTGACAGCAATAATTGTTCATGACAACACAATAAATGCATTTATTTTTTCATTTTCAAAGACATGTCGATTGGCTACTCTAAATTGCCCCTAGGTGTGAATGACCATGCAAATGTGTGCGTGTGTGCGTGCATGCGTGTGTGTGTGTGTGTGATGCCCGGCGATGGGATGGTGTCCGGTCCAGAGTGTGGCCCTGCCTTGCGCCTAGTTTTCCCAAGATAGGCTCTGGACACTGCGACCCTGACCAGGATAAAGCGGTTATTAAAGATAAATGAATGCACTTCATCAAAAACATTTTCCAGTGATCTCCATTTACTGTGCAATCCAGGCTGTTTAATTTACTCTCCGCTCTAATCATAGGCATCTTATACGAGAAACATAGAGCTTCATTTCTGTGCTTTCTCGCGATGATTTAGTAAATATAACATGGAAATGTCTGTATTGGACTAGCAGATATTATAAACATGCATTACAACTGAAAATAGAATAAAGTTTATTAACCCAAAAAAATAAGTCTAATGTGAATGTGACCGCAGTGAAGCTGCTGGTTTGAAAGGCTACCCTGGGCAACAGGCTTCATAAAGTTGTTGTTAGATTAGAGCAGAGGAGAGGCTGGCTGATAAATACGTTTTCTGTCTTCTTGTGTGCTTTCGTGGATATTTATATAAGATTTATATCGACTAATTTCTCGTCTCTATAAATGTGGTGAGTGTGGTATTTAATGAGTTTTGTTAGACATTTTATTGACTCTTGAGTATATGATATTCAGCATGTAATGACTCTGTTTTACATTTAGAAGCTACAACTGAGTTGTTTGTTCTATTTGTTACGCATAAAATAATTCAATCAGTTGTATTTAGTTAATAAATGTTTGAAGCAGCCTATTTATATGAATGTGGGTTGGCATAAATAGTCCACAAAACATCCCCAAAACCAGGTTGTAATAAATCGAACAGGACCTTTAAGGCTTTTTTTGGAAAATAATGTCTTATCCTTGCATCCATGCAAAGCGGAGGTCTTGGCAAGCTGTAACGCAGGTGTAATTTTGGATCAAAGTGGATTTGATAATATTACTGTGCCGGCGAATTTTGAATGTCACACACCCTGTTGCGCTGTTTCACCCACATCAGAGCATGTGCTTTAAGTTTTGAGCACAAAAATGGCAACTGGTTGAAAAGAGGAAAAAACTGGCTTTCGCCTCAACCAATTTAGCAACACACCAGTATCATACCAATTATACCAGCAAATAATAAAAAATAAATAAAAAAGAGTCACTATCTTAAAAGTATAAAGAAGGGAGTAAGCTAAGCATAACTGGAATTAAAACAATATTAATGATAAGTTACAGTACATTATTATAATAGTAAGGGTAAAAACAATCCCTTATGATAGATACATTTCATGTAAACATTGGTACAACTTCTCAATAAATGTCTACCCTTCAACAAGCATCAAATTTAAATTTCTGCTTGAAAAAATCAAAAAATGTTTCCACTGATTGAAAACCATTAGTGTTTAATTTCACAGAGCAGAGCTGATTCCAATGTTTGAAGAATGTTATCTTACAATAATATTACTGACAGACTCAATAATAGTAATATCCCATGTGTTAATCCATATGAATGTGACTAAAATGCATCATTACTGGCTGGAATGTCAGGAAATAAAGAAATAAAGAGAGGGAGCATAGTCATCCATTTTGTTCAAATCCTCTTTTCACTCTGATAAATGTGCTCTGGGAAAAGTAAAGCTGTGTGAAATGTTTCTATGACAATGAATTGTCATGAGGTTTTTAAAGTGTGTAAATCAAACAGAAGGCATTAGCCAATGGCTCACACACTCCGTTCTCAGCAAATGTGTGTGTCGCTTCTGAGAAAGTGTCTCTGTGGAAAATGATGGGAGGCCATTAGTCAAACATCAGTGAGAGGGAAAAAACGGATGGGGAAAAAAGACCCTGCCAGTGTCGTGGCGAGGACAAAACGATAACAAGGTGCTCATTTGAAGGGTGAGGAATAGTGTTTGTGCCTTTTTTCGCTGTGGGGGTCTTTATGAGAGAATGCGAGGAGGAAGAGAAAGTCCCAGCGCAGGAAATACAGAAAAGAGGAAGCTTTAGACGGATCACAACAAAATAAGACAAACAGTGATACAGAAGGGCAAAATGTGATGATGAAGGTGATGGTGCTGAAAAAAAATTATATGCCAAAAGAAAGATAAAAAATTGTTATAGAGAAAGTGAAGAAAACTGGGACAGGGAAATAAAAAGGTTTTAAAGACAGGACATTATCACCTTTTTAAACCCACAATCCACAGCAGAGAAAAACACTGGCGAAACATGGGCATGTATTTCCACCACCTGATCTGCCAGCAGTAGCATAACAACTAATTAGCGGTGTCTCTTGCACCCTCCCCCCTCAATTAATCCCCTTAAAGTCATGATTAATAAAAGCACTTGGGCCCTTGACAAGAGTTCAATTAAAATGAAAGGTGATGTTGATCAAAAAAAGCAGTTAACAGGAAGTTTAGATTAAAGATACCACACCATGCCAACATGCCATTAAAAACAGATTAACACTGTAATTTCCATGACATAAATTTGCATATTATAAACAAGCCTAGGTTCCTCCTGTTTTTTGTATCTAAACAATGGTGCTGTCCTCAACACGCAGTGCATCAGTGACAGAACAACAAAGGTGTGATTGCATAATTACATCTTTTGTGAAATAATTACATCCTCACAAACCCAACATAATTACTCAGGTATAATCACAGGAGATGTTAACGTGAACAGTAAAATGAAATAAGGGTGATTATTCAAGGGAAGCGGGAGTAGAGGGTACACTGCCTGGAGATATTTTTCTCTTGTTTACGCTGAGCTGAAACAGCATTTAAAATAATCTAGCTTTCAATGTAACTGACCATTTACAGTGACAGTGTATTGATAAAATTTCTCTTTAACTTACATACAGTATATTTGTCATATCAAATCGTGCCAAACTCACAAATCTTGGCAAGCAAGCTACAAATATCAAGCATGGGATGAATTACGTCCAAGTGAAAAAAATCCAGTAGGAAAAGAGCCAGATTGTGTTGCGCCCAGTTTGACAGAGGAACATGAAGTAATTTCAGTTAAGATTAATTTTGAAATAAAGAAGAATTATTTAAAGACAATCATTCAGAGTAGAAATGGAAAAGTAATGAATTTGCCATTTAGTGTTGTTGAAATCCCAAAGGTGTGTTATTAATTTCCACATTGTGTTGAATAGCAAATAGATTCAGTTTTTATACATGCTTTAGGACATTATCAATGAGGACAAATTATGCTCCTTTTAGTCTAAATGTTTCTTTTTTGTTTGTTTAAACTGCAGTGCTCCTGGGAGGACATACTGTCCTTATGGAAATATGCTGTGCCTGAAGATATTTTTAACTTAGCATAGTTGTATATTCCCCAATTAAGGTCATAATTAATTCAGCTTTATACTTGCAGTAAACAAATATATAGAGAAGACCTATGAACAATACTTTAATAGTTTGTATGGTGCATTAAAAATGCATTTCTAAAATCTAAAATAGCTCACAGGATGTGGCAAAAGGGTAGCTCACAATCTTAAATACTTTGTGTGGTTGAAGCTAACATGGCTTAACAAGCCTCAAGCTGAAATTTTCAGTCTCACCATTTATATTTTTTTATCATTAATATGTGATTTTTGTTTTTCACCAAATGTAATCGTGTCCAATTTTCCATACTTCTAGGTGTTTCTGCTGAACAAACAACAATCACACCAATTTTAGTGTTAACTGCTTTTTTACTTTACCAACCTTACCAACCATCAACCCTTTGAAGTATGGCTACAAAACAGAGAATGAAAAACACCACTAAAAGCACTACACCATAAAAGAGCACTCTAACAAATCATAAAAATGTCCAATGTGTGCTGTACACACAATTACTTCAAATTTGCTCAGTGAGTACAGTAAGAGTCACAAGAAATACAACAAAAAAAATCCCCAATAAAGGGCATGACTAGGCCTGTCACAATTATTACATAATTGCTGATTGCATAATTGTTCATTCTCATCATTGTTTTTGATATTGTCAAATCGCTGCACTTTTTTCTCAGTCAAAGGCTCTGATCTATGAACTATTTGTAACTATTTGTATGGAACCCAGTAATACTTGATGATAATAGTGGAGATGTAGCTTAGCCACTCTCGCTAAAACGTGTTGTAGGTAGCAAGATTTAGCACATTAGTACAGAACAGTACATTACTATAGACATTGTTTATTGTCCAGTATCCTATTTGTGTATTTCAGTAATAGGTTTTATATATTTATTATATTTATAGTGCTGTGTCTTCACTTAGATTTTTTTTCAAATAGCCTAAAGGGCAACAGAAATGTAATTTACTTATTTGTTCAGTGTACTGTTACAAGGCTGTTAATCGCATTAATTTGTATGACAATTTATTGTCAGCCAAAATATCATAATCATGGTAGGCCTACGACTAACCCATAACATCAATGTCTAATTAAAATGCCACTTTTTGACAAAGTTTGTTCATGTGCTAAATTATTCAGCAGACCTCTCATCAAAACAAGTTTCTGAATTAATAAGAGCATAGCACCAATTTAATGAATTGCTATTTGTTTAACAACAGTAAACCAGTCATTAAAGCACCTTTCCAGATAAAGGTCTGGAAAATATATTAGTATGTCCGAACAACTTCTTTTCGGTACAGAATGTGCAGAAAAACTATATCAGGATGTTTCTCCTTTAAAAAAAAAAAAAAGTATTGCATTTCAAATAAGTATTGGAAAGCCAATTCAGGGATACAAAAGAGTGATTGAAATACATTTCATGGCCAATCATAACCAACCTGGCATGCAGTGTGTGTCAATATGCTCTCTCAAGCAATGAGGTGAGCATGAGAGCATGAAATTGAGTAGCGGGACTTTATACAGTTATGCAGTACAGGAGAGAGAGAGAGAGAGAGAGAGAGAGAAACAGAGTTGCCATTGTAATGGTTAGTGTTGTGAGATGTTGGAAGCTGATGTAAGAACATACAGTTTGCTTGCACTCTGATTCAACAGGCCTGGACCCTGACCTTCACTGAGCAAAGTAATTTCAACATGGACCGGATGACACTTCTTAAATACCATGCTTAAAAATAAATGCATTTCATGAAGTTCAAGGTCCATTTCATAAGCTGAAAATATGGAAGTGTTCATTTCTTTATGACAGTTACACAATGACGTGAACATTATTGATTTGCAAGCAATTAATGCTAAGATTCTGATTTAAAAAAATAATTGATTTATAATAACCAACAAGTTGTTCAAAATAAACATTAATTGAAGATACACTTAGAAAATGCACTGGTTATCGCACATTCCTTAATAATACACTCTTAGAAAAAGGATTCTTCAAGGGTTCTTCAAAGGTTTTTTGGATAGATAATGGTCCTTGTACCTTCTTAAAACTCTTTCTGATAGGGAAACACTCTGTTGTAGGGATCTACATAGAACCTTTAAGGGTTTCCCAGAGGGACAATTGAAGAAGCCTTGTGGGTTCTAGATTTGACTTTTTTTTCTAAGAGTGCATGTCAAATCTGTAACTGGCTTGACCTGATATTTAAAGGATTACAAAATAACTATTTATTCTAAAATATTATAAACTGTATTTTGTAAAACAAGGCACCACTGGATAAAGTAAATTGTGATATTAAAACACATAACATACTTAAGCTAGAAGATCTACTTACGCAGAGTGTATTTTCTGTTTAACCCCATCATAAAGTTAATCAGATAAAATTACTCTCTGTATGAAAATCAAATTTTAGCTAGCTAGTTTAGTGGTTATGCATGAACAATCTTAATGCAAAACAGAACAGAGACAGTATAAGAGTAGAGACAATTCACTGGTTGAAATATAAATTGGATAGCGCGTAACGCTCAACATGGCGTCTGTATTACGTAAGCCCTGCCCTTCGATAAAAAGAGGCAATCACCTTGTTGGTAAAAGCATAACGAGAAAAAAGCCAGGCCTATCTGATTCTTACACTGACGCATGCGCATATATAGGGCACCGCCATCTCTGCGACCGTTCTGACTGGTTTTTGATCAATGTTACGAAAGTCCTCATAACAGACACATTATCATAACAGAGCCGAGCCGCAGGGCGAATCCTAAATGACTTCCTATCGGCCATATAGTGCACTAGATGACTTGCACTACATGACAATGGCTTCCTATAGGCCATATAGTGACTACTCAACACACTGCTGGCCTCCAACACCCACCTGGACTGATTAAGACCCCTTACCAACACCCACCCTAGAACAGTCAACACACACCTCTTTGACTGTCACTGCACACCTGCACTTTATTAGAGCTTTTTCTCGTGGACAGTATTATGCCCTCAGAGATAATGCTATCATGCTGCTACTGGACATTTTTCCTCATCCTGTTGCTACTGGGACACTTTCAATTTATACTTTACAGACAATTGTTTGCACTGGTATCTTGTTGTATACTACCTTGGCTATACACCCCATCCAATGTTGTTCTGTTATCTTGTCTAGTCAGCAGGCATTGTCCTGTGAATCTATTGTTTTGTGAATTTATTGCCCTTCGTATTTATTGTATAGTGTATATTTGCACTCGTCCTCACTGTTGCGTGTTGCACCATGGTCCTGAAGAAACGAGTGGATCAGTGGTTAGGGCTCTGGGCTACTGATCAGAAGGTCGTGCGTTCAAGCCTCTGTACCACCAAGCTGCCACTGTTGGGCCCTTGAGCAAGGCCCTTAACCTGCTCTGTTCCAGGGGTGCCATATCATGGCTGACCCTGACCTCTGACCCCAGCTTCCTAAAAAGCTAGGATGTGTGAAGAAAATAATTTCACTGTACTTGTATATATGTGACAATAAAGGCTGTCTTTCTTTCTGTAAAAAAGCCCACTTGACTTGACCACTGTTACAACTGACCCCAGTCTCTCCTATAGTATTTTGACTTTGTTTTATAGTCTGATATGTCTGATATGAATTTAGGTAACCCAACTTGTGCTGAGGGTAAACATGGTCAGCCTAACGCAAGGCGCAAGCGGAACTTCATATTCGCACGCTTTCCACACGGCTCCATTAAGCGGACGTACATGGAGGAATCGTGGGCGTTTGTTTTTTCTTCCTTCTTCCAAACTCATTTGAAATAATATTTCTGTCGAGGATTTGTTGGACGATGCAAACTGCGAATTCTGCACATTAAACTGTACATGAACTAACGATCTAGCTCTCGTCACACACTCCATCTTTAGTGTGGATCATGTCCACAGCTGCACTTCCGCTTCGGATACTGTGTGTTCACGGCTATCGGCAGAACAGCAGCTCCTTCCGGGACAAAACTGGAGCTTTGCGCAAACTTCTCAAAAAACATGTTGAGTTAGTGTTTATTAATGCACCACATCAAATCCCCCCTAATAAGGGTAAGTTCTGTGCGTGGCTACAGCCCATTAAATCATGAGCACCACTGCAGAATATATTGTGAAATTTACCATCATACAATACATTATTAATGAAGCAGTATTAAAAGCATGCTGTTTTCCTAAACATTGAGGTCTTAAAAGTCTTGTATTATTACATATATTGTCATAAATAAAGAATAGCAACGAGAATAAGTAGACAAATTCACTGATGCACAACAAGCATTCATTTAGTAAAAGTGGTTTACTGTTTTTATTTCATATTATTTACCATAGTTTCAATACCTTATTGCTACTGATACACCATTTCACTTGTTAAATCACTACATTGTAATTATAACCGCCCACATACATGTGTAATAGACATTGCATTTCCTGTTTGCATTTTTTTTTTTTAAACCTCCAGCGTACCTATTTAACTACTAGTAACCAAGCAACTTTCTTCAAGTTTCTGATGCCAAGTTATGTGAAATGTTGTCACGTCAAGTGCGATGGTAGCGTGTTTTATAATAATTTGTGTCCTATGTTCACATGCAAGATCTGAGTCATGTCGGTCACCGTAACCTGCGTTGACGTGGATCAAAAATGACAAATCTGATTCGATACTGATACTAGTATTGGATTGGTACTTCCCTCTAGACAAGCCATCCATACAGCACCTCAAGGTGAAATGTTGTAGTTTCTGAGCCTTATCTATGCTCGGCTGTGTAGCATGCACACCACTACAATTGCAAGATAAAACAGAAAGAATGTTGTGTAATGAGAGTGGTGCAGTAATTTAGTTTTTTTGAAAGTCATGTATAGTGCACACTACATCTAATTCACTTTTTCTCTTTCCAGACTCCCAGGTGCAAGAGAAGTCTGTCAGTGTGGGTGATGAAGATCAGAGGGGCTGGTGGTTCTCTGATGTCCAGGCATGCAGCTTCAATGCTATGCAGGAGTGTGAGAGCAGCCTTGGTATGGAAGAGAGTCTGAAGGCAGTGCGAATGGCGGTGAAGGACCTGGGCCCCTTCGATGGCATCCTGGGCTTTAGTCAGGGTGCGGCCCTGGTGGCCATGCTGTGTGCCCTGCAGGAACAGAAACTAGAGCCTACCTTTAACTTCCGCTTTGCCATCCTGGTGGCAGGTTTCCGCAGCGCCTGTACCCAGCATCAGCACTTCTACGAGAGTGTGGAGATCACGGTGCCCTCGCTGCACGTGTTTGGGCAGGACGACAAGGTCATCCCAGAGCAAATGAGTCGAGACCTGCTGCCCCTTTTCCCCAAAGCTCACATCCTCACTCACCAAGGTGGACATTTTGTCCCCGCTGCCTCTGCATACAAACATATCTACCAGGAGTTCCTGAAGAGGTTTCAGTAGGAGGAGGACAAGCATCAAAAATACAACCAAGACCTAAGACTTTCTGAATATAATTTAATATGGGGAAACCATGTATATGGTACACTGTATGATTAATACACAATTTTAAACTTTCCAAAACTTTCTGTTTAAAACATATGATACATGGCTAGGAGTCTTGGTTGTATTT
>JAOUQW010000009.1:16856969-16883414 GCA_028565825.1 Olivaichthys viedmensis | reverse complement strand
GCCCGTTAATACCAATCAATCATCGCTTGAATGCCACAGCCTATTTGAGTATTGTTGCTGACCATGTGCATCCCTTCCTGGCCACAATTTACCCATCTTCTAATGGCTACTTATCTATTGCTTGTACGTCCTGCACATTTGTAAATAGTCCAAATTGTCTGTTGTTGTCACGTACACGCCGTCTCGCACTGTGGTGCGCGTGGCCGCATGTGGCGGTTGCCACGGGGACGTGCGCGACCACACGCTTTTGTTTGTTTGCCCCTGTCCCGTAATGTGATTCACCCGACCTGCCTCTCGTTTGTCTGTGTAATTAGTATCTGTTTAATTAGCCCTCGTGTCCCCGTCCAGTTTGTCTCGGATTGTTCCATGTTACGTGTAGTCTGTATGTGTGTCGTTGAAATAAATGTTTAATGGTGATCGGCTTGCGCCTGTGTCCTGTCTCTGCCGCTACACACCATGACAGTAGTCTGTGCACTCACCAAAACAAACTATACGACATATACAATATGTAACATAACTGGCAAATAAAACTGATTCTGATTTTGATTCTGATTATGATATAGTTTACTACTTGCCCAATAGAAAGCCATTTGAGATTAAGAAAAACAGTGACTACAACAACCGCCAAACATGTAATATCCCCTTAAGGAAACACATACTTTTTAAATATGCTACAAAGAGAGCTCGAGGAGGAGCAGCGGCGGAGCAGCTTCCTCTCCACCGCTTATGCGCAGCTCATCATCACAGATGGGCTGGGCTGCGCCGAGAGCTAGAAGAGCGGCAAGTATGTATTAACTCCCTTACTGCTGCCCTGGCGCCGCTGATTGCACAGCAACAGCTCGCCCCTCCTGCCGCGCCTCTGAGCCAGCAGCAGTCACCAGTCAGGATATCAAGCCTCCCAGGAGAGGAGGTGGAAAGCCGGCTGAAAATCTTTGAGGGGGGGCTGATGGCGGCCGGCGAGGTCGTCCCTGACACCGCAGGAGGCGTGCCGAATTCCCTGATGCCACAGGAGGCGTGACCGAGTTCCCTGACAGCGCAGGATGCGTGACCGAGTTCCCTGACACCGCAGGAGGCATGGCTGAATTCCCTGATGCTGCAGGAGGCGTTACCGAGTTCCCTGACGCCGTAGGAGGCGTAGCCAAATTCCCTGATGCCGCAGGAGGCGTGACCGAGTTCCCTGACGCCGCAGGAGGTGAGGCCAGATTCCGTGATGCCGAAGGAGGCATGACCAATTTCCCTGACGCTGCAGGAGGCGTCCCCCGGGTCTCCGACACCGCGGTGGACCAGCTCGCTGAGCTCCTCCAGCGGCTCACCATGTCGGGGGGAGAACCGCCGGTTATCCACGCCAGGGCCATCCCCACACCGCCGGGGGGCCGGCACAGAAGTCGCTGCTCCCCCAGACGTTGGGGACGACAATGCCCTGCCTCCTACCCCAGCAGAGGGAGTCATCACTCCGCTCCCTGGGTGTGCTGGGGAAGGAGTGGGTTCCCCCATGCGACACCGGCCTCCGGGTCGCCCCCCGGACATGGACGTTGGCGTGGTTGCCACGGCGACGAGCGCCACGCGCATAGTGTTCATGTTTATCTGTTCCTCATCACGTGTCATAAATGTTTCCACCTGTTCCCTGTCTGATTCTTCGTTAGTCATTGTATAAATAAGCCCTCGTGTGCCTGTCTAGTTTGTCCTTGAATGTTTCGTATTATGTGTTGTAGTTCTGTTCGTTGAGTGGATGTTTAATAAATGTTTATGTGTTGCTTGAAACGGCTTGCGCCTGTGTCCTCCGTCCCGCCACTACAACGTGACATTACTAATATTAAGTGACCTGTCTTTATGTCTTATATTCCCGCTTTGTGATAATTCATTATTAGGCATTATGCATGACAATACATAATATTAATACATAATAAATGCATCTGTAATGTATAATGTATACTGTATTCAAGGAAAGTGTTAGATGTTAGTTAAATATAGGTTAAATATGAGCTTCAAGTTTTGTTTCAGCTAGGCCAAAGTAAGAAATTAGCTGCATTTTGAAATCGCAATTGCAATCCCTACTCTGCTCTGATGATACAACTGTTCATCAGTAAACTTTTTTCAGTGCTGGATATAACTCTGGCTTAATGTTTGCTTGCTGATTCCAATTACACTGTGCTTTGTCTACATAATGGATCTGACGTTTGATGGCCTTAAAGAGCTTGCAAGTGTTGGGGAGTTTAATCATTTGCGTAATCACACTGTCACATGTGCACTAATGGAGTGTCTTCCATCCTTTTGATGAATCTGCTTACGATCATTTGATCTACCAGACTACGGACACTAAAAACCCATTAATTTGTGTTTCATTGTCTCGCCTGGCCTACATACAAGCTGAAACACTGTAGTTCTCTAGAGTGAAAGAAAACAGTCATCAAGGCTGTGCTCATAGCTGCATGACTCTCCCATGCAGATGAGCAAGGGGAAGAATGGAAATATGGGAGACAGGAGCGAGAGTAAAAGGAAAGACATGTTTGCGACCCCCTGCTGCCTGAGCTGTTTATCATCGACATTTGAAGCTTTAAGACTTTTGAAGGCATCACTGTCAACACGCTTACCTCAGCCCTGCTCCGTGCTTGTCAGAGCTGCTTAAACCCTGATTGCAAGAGAGATAAGTAGCCCCTTCGAGTTGCCTTGGAGGTTATTATTGTTTTCTCATGCAAGACTCTTCTAACTGTCTTGCGCAATGCTTGTGTGGGGTGGTGAGGAGTCTTGGGTTGCAATCACTTCTCATTCTCTTCAGCGATTGATTCCCTGGCATGTATAGTGCAGGAAAAACAGGGAAGTCGGCGTGTGAGTAGTAGTGCGCTGTGGATGTTGTCACCATGACAACAGACATCACTTCAGACAGGAGCTGCACTTGGAATGAATGTGTAGGATGTGTGGGAGTGACACAGCGGAAAGGTAGCGCAAGACTGCCAATGAGCCTCATGCCAAACACTCGCTCACCCATGTCATCAGTGCGAACTTAATCAATGAGAGGCCACCTACAACGTTACGGTGGGTTATAGACCACTTTTCTGAAGACAAACATTTGGCCTTGGGAGTGTTACTAAGCAGTAGTCTGCTGCAGCAATAGAGCAATGCATTAAATAAAAAATAAATGTGAAAAAACCAGCTATGAACAAATGACAGGAAATTAGCTTAATGGTCATGTGTTATAAACACCCAAGTATGGCCGAAGGCCAACGTGGCATACTGCACACAAATGACATCCAGGGCAAAGGAGTCGTGAAACATCACTGCCTTCAACGTATGCTCATTTACACGTTAAGTGATGAGTTTGGATTTCAAAGCATCAGAGGCACTGTTTCAAACAGCAGTGAAAAGACAGTGTGTAGATGAATAACAGTGGTGCAGAATAGCTTCATATTTTGCTGTTCTGATTTATCATAATGGGATTTTGCCATCTCCAAGTCTTTTGGTTATTTCAATAAAAGAAGGCCAATGCTGGCAGATTTTTGGTAGATGATAGCAAACACAGAGTGCCAAAGACTTTTGACACCTTACTGATCTTAGAGACAAGAAGTGTCCATTGATCTTATCCAGTGCAGCTGTGGGTCCTAGCCTTCAAACAAACCAGCACATCACACACTATCATCTAGCAAAAAGTCACTGACATCCATCAAGCTGGGGCTAAAGCTATTTTTCTGAAACATTTATGAGAAATATTTTGGACGTAAATCCTCATTACACCTCATATTCATTACCAAATCATTTACACATAAATCTTCAACAGAAAAGTCCAAATAATCAGGACAAATCCATCTGACACGGTCAGGAGCAAAAGAACCCTGATCAGTCTTTAGAATGGCTCTGCTTGCCCCAGTAGTCTGCTCAGTAAAGTTCAAACAGACAAAATAATTTAACTTTCTCATTTCTTCTCATTACTGTAGGAAATGTGGAGGTCTTGATCCAAGGGAATTGATGAATGACTCTGGAGGAGGCTCTGAAAAGCAACAAAGGCTGCTTCAGTTTCACTAGTCGAAAACATTTGCATAGCTTAGAAGTCAAGCATCTGTAGCAGCTCATGAAAAGATACCCAAGAAGTTGCTTTGAGTTCAGAAGTAACCAATGGAGAGAAAAGAAGAATGGATAGAACTTGCAGTGCTTTCTTCTGTGCAGCTAATAGGAATGGGAAGATCCTGTCATCTTCAAATAATGTTATGCAATGCAAAGTGCATATACAGTGGTTCTCCTTCACACCATTTCTCTTTCTTGGTCATCACATTCTAATGTGAAACTGTGGAGTACTTTAGCAGATTTTATCTACAGTGTTAAATCGATAGGGATAAGTTGCCATTTATGTTAAAAATTTATTCACATATAAGCCTGGGTTATGCTTGTCAAAAGTGCTTTTAAGAAAAAAACTTCTGAAAGCCTGAGAAGAAACTTCTGAAAGCCTGGAACGTCCATGGTGTTTCAGAACAGTAGGAGGTCCATCCAACAAGGAGGGTATCCGCAAGTTACAAAAAAAACCCCTAAACACTGACTTCATAAGAAACAGCTCCGTTGCATTGACTTGAAAGTCAAAAGTGCCTCCAACCAAACGACAAGAAATACATATCTTGTTAAATTAAAATGATATATTGTGTAGGCTATAATAAGCAAATGAACCAATGTAGCATTTATCTTCATTGCTTGGTCGATACAACAGTTAACTCTCTACCAGCTACTAGCTACACCTTGCTTCTGGAAAATGTAGTTAAACTAATAGCTTCACTACTTGCAGACAACCTCTCCTCAAAGTGTTCATCTTGTCACAGCAGCAGAGTCAAAGCTCTCTCCAATTCCCATTCCCTCATACGTCACTGCTGGCCAATTGCTGCAGAGGTGGCGATATGTTCAGACATTTCTGTCCCCCCCTTCGAAGGCTTTGGAACTCGGTTTGGAAGAAAGAGCTGGTTCCTTTTTTCTTTTTTTTTTACAGCACATGTATTTTTCCTTAGCCTGATGACTCATACACATGCATGTTAAAAATGGTGGAACTTCATTATGACATTATGTCCTCTCTGGAGTCCTCTGTCTGTGTCTGCTCTATAAAAAGTCCTGGCTACCTGTTTTAGTGTTTGCCGATTTTCACATCCCCTCTTGGACAGCGTGTCTCACTGTTGCAGGTACTCCACAAAGCATGTGTTTAGTTTGGTTTTGCCAGCATGTCCAGATTTTACACAATATCTGAGTTTTATTAAAATTGACTAGGCACACCAGGTGTTGTTCATCTCCCATAGTTACTTACTTCTAACCAGTGAATGTATGCAGTCGAAATTTCTCTCACCATTCAGGAAGATTGAAGATAACATAGGCTCAGTGTGTCGTTGTCGCTGATATCCTTGCCAGAATTCCACTCAGTACAATAATGACAGACAAGCAATGGGCACCATCATAACCAGAAAGATCCAACTATTTCCACCTCCAAATGAACATTTTCAGGTACCTACACCTATACTGAAGAGCTCAGAGTGTGTGTTACCAAGGCCACCAATTAGGGATGGGACAATCAATCGGCTGTAGATCGGAATCGGACGATTTTTGGATTAAATATGTGATTGGCGATCGGCCGATATTTTTTTAATCTGGCTGATATGGCGAGCCGGTCAATGACGCAAAACATGTGAGCCAAATTTCAAATTTTGTACACTGAAATACTTGAGGAAAACGCAGAGGACCGGAAAAGCGACAATGCAATCGCATTTCAAGTGCGCATCTACCTTTTAGAGACAACCATTCCAACCAGTGAGCAGCGCTGAATTACTGGCAAAATGTTACTTCTCGTGAAAAAAAAAACAGTCTGCCGTTGATGCCTACCAGTAAGCCCTAAATCAGTTGACCAGCCATGTGCTTGCAACCAGTTCTCAATTCCAAAGCGTCAAATGTTGAAGGATGGCAGAAGCCCTTAGCGTCACTGTACGCCAGGGGGCGCCTTTGGCTTCAGTTTACTAACATGCTCGGTAATCCTATTGTTATCAACGAAAGCCCATTTGCTTCAGTTCGGGTTGGTGATTATGGTTCTATAGGTCTATGTTAAAATTTGTTTAATTTTAAAACTTGTTTTTGTTTTCCCCTATATATATATAATTCAGGGCCATCGTGTTTAATACTACTTACGGCTATTGCAGCATGCCTACCTGTGAGTTCGCTGCAACAATTGTTGAACTTGCTGCTACTTTTGTCTAAAAATAATATTGAAAAAAATATAGGCTATTTAAGGCATATTTTCATGGCGGTATCGGAATCGGCCGATCGTGTTTAAGAACAATCGGTAATTGGCATCGGCCTCACAGAATGCTGATCGGCTATCTCTACCACCAATACCCTATAGACAATTTTACTATTAAAAAACAAGAATTCCAGGTAAAATCAACCCCAACACTGTTTTTGGGTTTGCACTGAAAACCCAGTACAGTACGTAATTTGTTGGTAAACTTATCACAATGAGCAGTACTGACAATTCCAAACCCATAATTCAATTATATTAATAGCTAATTGGAGGTTTAAAAAGGACTGGAGGTCAGAGCCAAAACATACCACGCCAGCATCTTCGTCGACCAGTTCCTCTGATTTTGCATAACAAAGTAAACAATGAAGATGCCGGGAGTTGAGGAGGTTATGATAATGTGTATCTTGAGAAAACAGCAGAAACAGTGTTGGCGGCACCAACATAGATGATGTATCAGGCCATTAAACCAATCTACCGACCGGCGCATTGCTTCATTATATTGCCCCTGCCGTTTACGCAGGTATTGCACCACACACATACGTTGTGTTAATTTTTTGGGACAGGTCGAATGAACGCAGGATACGTACGTCAGCCATCTTGCGTATACGTACGTGTAGTTAACAGCAAGTATAACCCGACCTAACGCTGAAGTACATTCTGAAGTGATGAAGCCTAGGCAGGGCACTTCAAAGGGGGACCACTCACGGTAGTCATTTGTAGGGTTGTTCCAAACTGAAGTGATGAAAATCATTTACGTCAAAGGCTGTTTTGACAGAAACAACGAATGGACACTTTGCTCACGAGATTCTTTGTGCTGATTTTTTTGCTGAATGAAAAATGGTCACGGCAACAAGCGAGCTAAAGCGTTGCTAAAAGAATCTGCCTAAAATGTGTTTATGTTATGCAGCTGGCCTCAAGTAGGACAGAAAGTCCAGATTGCATTGTTACAAAACACACAGATTAGTAGATTAATGGTGCAAGAACATTCAGACTATGGATAGGAAGGTAAACAGGAACGACAATCCTCTATGTAATGCCATGTTAAATCAGCTAGGGACTGCTGTCATGCTTTAGACGGGTCTTGGATACAAGCGCATAGCCGCTGAACAACATAGCTTTTATTCTCTCTTTGAAACATCAAACATCTAACATCAAACATGGACCGGCAACACAACGGCATCACAATGAACAACGGAAGACAAACCAGACTGAAACACGGGGGTACTTATACATATACTAATTGGGGAACAAACAGGGAACAGCTGGGAACACAGGTGACACCACTCGAGATGTAACAGTGGCGTGGACGCGACAGGAATAAAACAAAAACAGTATTAACTTTTTCTTATGCCAGGTATTTTTCCTACAGTCTGATGACCACAATTAGCCTACTGGATTTAACAAAATGCTGTAACACGTACAAAACTACAAAGTAATAAAAAAAACATAAACTTTTAAGCCCATTTTTGCTTTTTATATTGAAAGATTGAAAATGAGTTAACCACATAAACTTCATCACTGGGGGATACTTTACTCTCCTGTGGTGTTAAGTTTTTGGTGTAATATTTCCAAACTCACAAATAAACTTAGTTTTATGAGGTTCTATGATCTGCTAGCCAATCATCATCCAGATTGAATACACAACATAGGCAGCCATGGCCAATCAATATCTGCATTCTATTCATGCACTGACAGAAGAGAGCAGACTCGAAACCTCAGTATGGCGAGCGGGAGGAGAAAGAAACTTTTAGCTGTAGATGCTTTACGTATGCTTGATGAGAGTAATAAAAGGTAAGTGTGCAAAACAGGATCGGTCTTGGTCTACCGTATTTGCTTGTATGATGTGCAAACATTCTGACACATTAGAAAGTCTTCAGCGCAGGGGAAAGCTAATAAAAAAAATCTTGTTTAGGAAGAACGTCAGATTTTCAAAAGTGAAATATCTTGCATTTTAGATATTTGAGAATACATTCAGAAAAATACAACTTTAGGAAAAGCATACATGATAATAATGTGGTCTTAACAGGCTTAAAAATGCCGTTCTTTACTGAGTTCTACCATTTATTAGTAATTTATTGAGACTGTGGGATTGATGAATGAGAGACAGTCAGATAGAACCTTATAAAACCAAACAGAGCTTATTTGAGCTTACAGAATAATAAGGTTCTATCAGTGTTTGGTCATGGTTCAAAAATCCACTTTCTAAGTGTGTCAGAATTTTGTAAATTTGAAGTAACATTAAAGTGTAGCCCTTGAAAAGCTGTAAATGTAGATTATAGCACCTAAGAGTTTTACTCGCTGGAATGTCAAAACTTTGATGCCCAAATCTCAAAACGGCTCTTCACCCAGATAGAACCTTATAATACTAAGGTCACGATCTGTGTCTATCCATTAATTTAAACTATTCATTAAGCGACATGCTGTCTTACTACTATCGTTGTGCCTATTTCAACATGTGACTAAACAAAGACAGAATTTGTTGATTTTTGTCACAAATACCACTTTGAGCGATCAAACAGATAGACTATACTCTGCACTTGAAGTCGGTGTTGCTCTGGTCAACCTAATGTTTCTGACATCAAAAATAAGCTATTGAAGAGGCAAATTCCCAAAATTCACTTGTTCGGTTTGACAACAGCAGCATTGTACTCCTTTTGTACCCCGATAGACAACATGGCAGCAAACAGAAGCACAGCTGAAATTTCACACATAGATGCCAAACATGGACATGCACTCATAAAGGTTGTTCTGTTGTACTTTGCATGGGCTTGTGATTTGGATGATGTGCTTTAATGTTCGGTAATTTCTCTGCTACTGTAATGTCGCTGTTTGAACGAGTCATCAATAACCGGAGCAAAACAACAAAAACACAGAGACAGATTTGGTCAAAATAATCAGCATCATTAATCATTTAGCCAAACACTGAATGTGCTCTTTTTGTTGTTTTTGGCCTAATATATTATGCGGCTGAATATTCGGTGCATCCTGATCTCAATAAATGAGTAAGCTAACTTAACTTAAATAATTTCCTCTAATTAATAAGCAACAATTATTATACCTATAAATCATGGGCTCTTCGGGCCAATGAACTCAGTTAAATCAAATTTAATCAGCAGAACCCATACCTCGGTCACATTCAAATGTATTACTGCTGCTCCATAAGTGGTACACCTTGGCTATAATAAATAGCCTACTCAGCTTTCACACGGTCTCATTTAATGATGTCTCCACTACTGGTATAATAGGCATATTGTGTGCTATCATCATGTATGACTGACACATGATTCTATAATGGCTAACTTAAGAGTCAGAACCCAATAACCAGCCACCCAGGCTAATGACCTCTGTAATACCTGCAAACATAACTACTAAAATGAATTTTGATACATACTGACATTCTCTTGAAATTAGCTATTTAACTTAAGTCCATCTCATACTGACATTATCTATTTCTGCATTTGCTTGGGGTTAAAATCCTTTCTCATGGTTCAGCAGAACCTCTGATACTTCAATGAAGCATGCTCTGAGCTTGCTGCAACATTTGATATGGTAAAGACGTTGAGTCATTCAGTACTCCAAGCATTTCCCCAGCCAACAATTTTTGGTTAGCATAACGTTTTCTGAATGTTACGGTTCAAGGAACTTTTTTGTTCCAAGAACATTTAATCTGTCGAGTTTTCCAGGTGCTCTAAGAACATTTTTATATAACATATATAAACGTTCCTAAAAGGTTACTCCAACATTTTTTTAGTTGTAGGAGCGTTAACAAACGAAAGTTTCCATAACGTTAACTTTATGTCTAACTGGGAACGTGGTGTGAGCAACATTCTAATAATGTTGTGAAGCAAACCATTATTACATCAGATGTTTCAGAACATTGCAGGAACATTATTTCTGGAATGTTTCAGCCTAACCTTTTTAGAACCTGTCGAATACTTCCTGAACATTTTAAAAACGTTCTCTGTTAGCTGGGTTTAAAGCGTGACCCACACCACTTACCAAACCTGCCATGCTTTCCATTTGCTGCCCAGAGGATACTTACATGTTTTCCCCTGTGACATTTGCACAATGCACATTATGATTCATAGTCATGCAAGGCTCAAGCTCTTCCTGGAGGACTTGCACTGCCAGAATGCCACTAGTTGCATTATCTGTGCACTACAGAAGAGGGGGCACTCCGTGTTTGAGGGAGGGCCACTACTTTAGCAATTTTACTTTACTACTACATTACTCGTCAACACATCTAATTAATGGGCCATTCTTCAGCCTTACCAAGAAACGTACAAATAAAACATGATTTCCATGCAAGAATGGTTGGTGTGAGAAACCGGTTCATTGTAAGCGTGCATACTGAGGGAGCCGACACTCATTTTACGGGCCCGTATTGACAAAACGACAAAAGCGACCAGTCAATAAAGCACACGTCCACGTTCATTACCCAACAGTTTGCGTTTATCATTATGCTATCGAGCATTTAGGGTGCCAATCAATCGCGTCGGTGGCCTGTGCTCAAGTAACCTGCGAATCTGCACTCGTAAACCAACTACACCGCACGCCACCAACTCCAGATCTGAAGCATCGGGAAGGCAGCGGTATCCAACTTAGTTATGTTTAGCATTTTTCCAAGGTCACCATCGAGCCGATTGGCTTACCGTACACTCCCTGGCAGGAAATGCCGTCCAGGATCAGCGTGATGAGCCCCAAAATGCTGATAGTCCCATCCATCCTTACGTGGATCTCCACATATCTAGTTGAAATGAGAGAAGTATTTCCCAGATGTGACGCGCTGGTGAAGAATGGCAGAGATCGCACGCCAAAAAAAAACCTCACGGAGCTCCGGCGCCGATTGATTCACGCTCCACGCTCCGAGGACGGCGAGACGGCTTTAACGAACGACGCGCGCCAATTAAGGCGCCGGGTTTCCGCGCGGTCCGAGATCGCGTCCGAATAATCAATCGTCCGATTTTTTAGCAAATGGGACCTAAATCGCCGTCACGTTAACGGTGGCTGTAGATGGCTATAATGTAGACGCTAGCCAAGACTTGTCTAATGACAGCTGTAGCCTCGTACAGCGGCGAATGACGGCGGAAAGCTTATGATTCACGCACAAGCAGTGGCGAGCCCAAAGACACCTCGGCAGATCGCGGACGGACTCCTAATAGCAATTCGACGGTCAATGTTCTCCCTTCGCCAATGTGGCACGGAGCCGCGGTGTCTGTCCGTCCGTCTGTCCGTCCGTCTGTCTGCGTGAAGCGCGACCCTTAACGATCACTGGAAGAAGGCTCGCAATGCCGAAGTTGCGCCGTTGCTCTTCCTTCGCAGCCGCATCCGGCGCGCGACTCTCCTCCGGCGCGGGTGACGGAGACGGTTCGGTTCGTGATGCGAGAGAGAGAGAGAGAGAGAGAGAGAGAGAGAGGCAGGCGCGTGCACCCTGATTGAATTCTCCACGATTCCGCCTCTCTCCGCGTGGCTGCAAAAACGAGGGGGGGGGGCGGTTGAGTCAAAGTCCTTTTTCCGTTTTCCTAGCGTGCACTTCACGACACGGCGGCGCTTCTGGCTGTGCGGACCGTGTCAAATCCGTCACATTGCGCAAGACGGCGCGCACTGGAAACGAAGTGGCGACGCACGCGGCCGCGCTTTCGCTACGTCAACGAAAGAAAGCGCGTGCGTGACTCTCGCGGCTCTCATCTGCATGGGAGACGGCACGCGCAGCGCGCACGGAGGGAACCATGGGAAGCTTGGTAGTGGGGATGTGTAGGGAAATTGGACCAGTAAATCACCGTAAAAGCTAAAAGGCTGCTGTGACTCCATGTGACTTCTGGTGACCTAAGGGCATCGTCTTAATCACCGTACTAAAGGGAAATTTAGAGCACGTATTTATAAAACGTCGCACAGTTATAATAACAGCATGCAAACAGCTGATGTACAGAGGACAGGAACAAGACCTAAAGACAGAAATATACATGCCAAATCCTTGTTCCAGAAAATTTATACAAGAACAGGCCATAGCCTACCGTTCTTGACAGTGTACTGAAATTATTTCAAGTACACTCAAATTCGAATACAATTCAAATTCTTATAATGGGATCTAACAAGCAAGCGCATGTGGTCAACGTTTCCTGCACATGGACTGGTTCCCCTAGGCTCTGTTTGCGAAAATGGCAAATATAATAAACGCTTTTCACTTAGGTTTTATACAAATAATTAAAAAAAAACAATTAATTAATTAATCAATTAATCAATTAATCAATTAATTATTCTCTGATTAGCAGCAAGTGCACATTCACAGAGGTGAAAAACGTAACCAGTTTGAACAACTGAATAAAACAGCGCCCCCTATTGACGCGCAGTGTCATATGGGAAAGTCTGATCCCGTTTGAAAGACTTGGTAATGGTTATTGATAATGCAGACATTAAAAAATTTTTTTTAACATTAATTCATAGGAAATTGTGAAATGAACGGAAAAAAAAATCAACATTCACAATAAGTGACAATAAGTGTGCTCTTCGTTTTAATGTCTTTTTCTCATTTACTCTCTCGATTTGTTTTCATGATACATGTGATAGTTTGCAAATATGAGTGTGTGCACACATGTGTAAATATATGCCACTCTGCTTGTTTAAGAATTAAACTCCCATCTGTCTGTTGCTGATCATTCGCTCCTTGTTTGTCCTTTATAGCGATCCATCCCATATAGACAGAAGAAGCTCTGCATGAGGGAGGATCAGAGTTAAAGCTCCATCTGTCTAACCCAGATTATCTTCTCCTTTACTTTCGTCTTGCTGCTCTCCCCTGCTCTCATACCATCAGCAGAATACGTAGCAGGCCTGTGTCTGTTCAACCTACTAAAATTATACATTATAACCATAAAAGTGAATAAATGCATGAAGCTGTAGTAGGAACTATGTTCATATGAAAGGAAAAGTTACTTTCAAAATCCTGGTTAGTTACACAAATTCCCCCTCATCATGCATACGCTGTGTTTACGTCACAAAGCATTCTTTTTAATGACCCACTGTAATAATAATAAAAAAGACTACTATTAATTGTAGGCCTTGTACACTAATGTGACTAATTCCATGGAAGAGGTCTTGCTGTGTTCAAGTGTAGAAGGCAATTTTCAAGCCGTCAATGCTAAAATAATGAGCATTAGCCTGCCTCGCTTTCGCTGGTAAGCTCCCCGTTGCTCTATGTCTACTGTCAACATCACTGCACAAATGTGGCATTTGAGGCAAATGATAACTTTGAACTTCTATCTGTTCAACAAGAGTCTTTGTTCACTCTCACCAGGGAGTTGTTCAAATTGGAATGACACAGCCCCGAAACACTGCCTCAAAGCACTTTGATACTTCCAACACTCTGCAATTACCTTTTCTCCTCAGGAATACTGGTGCGTGTTTTTTTATGGATGATACAACAGAGAAAATCACTGGAAAAGGCTACAGAAGGGTAAATGTTTTAAATTTTTCAAACAACTACAGACCATTTGTAATGAGTTCACGGGCCAAACACGATTTATCCCAGAGAAAAGGAGGGCAGACACTAACATCTTGCAGGCTGGGTGAGTGTCTGTGTGCTCACCTTTATAAGAAGTCACTTACACTGACATCTAATCACACACACACATATTAACTTTCACGGTATATGGATGTAATTACAGTCAAATACTGTGATCATGTGCCTTACTATTTTGTATTGTGAGATGTAATAAAGGTGCCTGGCACTGTATTGTAGGAAATGGTTCCTACATGCGTTCCTACTGAGGTACTGTCATTATAAAATATAGTAAACGTTAAGAAGGTTGGAAATGTCTAGTCCTTTTTTATGAAATGTTCATTCAGACATTTTCCATTTCCCAGATAGAAGTCTTTTAACCTTTTAACTAAATCCAAAATTCAAGCCTAGGGCTTCACTGGAAATATTCTAATGCTACTGAGGTGAAAATAGGCACAGCACTATATCACAATGAAGGGATATGGCCCATGGCTGCAAATACGACAGCTAAAAAAAAGTAGCTGGTTGGGAAAATGTGACTTGTCCATGTTCTAATCTGCTTTATGAAGAAACTGTAAATGAATCGGTGAACCGTGGGATGAGGTGGTAGATTTTAATCAAGTTAACAGTTCCTGGGAGATTTTTGGAAAGTGTGGGGTAAAGCTAAAAGCAGATGTCATGTGATGCTTCCAAGCAATAGACGTATATACCTTCATCAATAAATCGCAAAGTCAGTCAGCTTACCACAAGAAGAGTGAGACTCAGCTTCCTCTGCTTTTCTGACTTAGCCATAGATTACATTTGAGACAGAATACAATCCATGTATATAGGTAGTCTATTGAAAGTTAAGTGACTTGCTCAAGGGCACAACAGTGGCTCTCTGGCAGTCCTAGAATTTGAATTCACAACCTTCTTGTCACTAGCACAGAAATACTGACGTACCACTGCCCAATTAGAGAGCACAGAGAATACACCCTACAGCTGCCATTTAAATTTGAGTTGCAGCTTTGCCATGTGATATTGAGAGGAACATCTCAGTCTTTTGAGCCACTGACTGTGGACTGAATTGAGACACCAAATAAGACAATATGGACAGTGGTTTGAACAAATAAACTGTTAGACAAGCATATGAAAAAAGCAAAGAAAAATCGAATTGCTCTTGCAGAAAAGTAATCTGAATAATCACTATGATAAACTTTTCAGAATAGGCTGCAGGGATGTGCTGCACTCAGTAAGAACTGAGAACTAACGGTTCCATTAGTGATATTTTTTGATGTACTGATATGTACTTGATGTACATAATTGCTGTATCTTTTAAAACTGCTTGAATAAGTTAAAATAATTTGCATTGTAATCATTCTTTCTTTTACTGCATATGCTGTGTTGATTGTTTTGTGTGAATTAGATTCATAGTAGGACATGTTTCACCCAGTGAAGTGTAGTTCATAATGTTTGCTGCATGGTTGAAATAAGGTAAAGACCCAAGGAACTAAATAAACTTATTATTTTGGTACACTACATTTAAGGAATATGCATCTAAACCATATAATACTGTTGGTGATTCTGAGAGTTATGTAGGCCCCATATAAAAATTGTATTCAGTGAAGCTTCTTTCAGATATGCAAACCAAAGGTAAATTGGTTTTAACCAGTAGGTGTGGAAATCTTTAATTCTGTCTAGTCATGCCAGATCAAAGTTGACTCTAGTTTTCTTATATTTCCTGCTCTGTTTGCAGAGTAGTTTTTCCTTTGGTAAGATAAATCCCCTGAAACTCCCAACTTATTATTCAGTTATTAATCTTAAAGAATATACATGTGTGATTGGTGATGGTAGACTCAACTAAAAAACCTATTACATGCGTTTCTGGAGCATAGAAAACTATTCTTGGTATTTTGTATTGCTTTGAATTAGTGAAAGTAAAGATTATCCAATATACTTTTTTTAATCCCTGCTAAAATACTATGTGTATTTTTGGAGATGGCGCTAATTTTCCTAGGATTCAAAAAGCAGAAATTCAATAGCAATTATGCACATTAAACTATTTTATGCATATACACAATGACACAACAATTTGTTCTTTGTTTTGTGAACCTCAGGGCAAACTATCTTTTTATTGTTCTTTTTACAAATAAATATGGTAGACAATAAGCTTTCCCATGTCTGTGGAAAAGGTAGATACCAGAACATTTAGACAGAATAATCATTATGTTTAATCAGCCCACTTAGAACCCATATTTGAATGATATTTTTGGATGTCTTTCATGACTAAAAATTATTCTAGTTTCTTACACAGTTTATAGTTTCTTGAAGCAGTTATTACTCTTAATATCCCCAAGCTAAGCTCAGAAAAAAAATATTTGGAACAAGTTTCAGGAAAACAGGCTTTGATGTTAGGCCTATTTAAGTAATACAGCTGGACAGCTGGACTCAATTAGTGCCAAATAACTTCCCCACCTTATCTTTGCACAAGTATATACTGTATACATTTATACCACAGCGCTGTTGAATTCTCTGGTTGGTCAGAAGGTGTTGATTTATTTTCTATAACTGCACGACTCTGGCATTCATGCACCCGTTCTAATACGTTATCATAACAACAAATTCACAGGGACTTGGCGGACGCTCACATAATTTAAGCATTATAATAAATGGATTTTAAAAAGTCTTGTTATTTAACAAAGAAAAACTTAAAACCGTTGCTATGGTAAAGTTTTCTGTAAGGAGAACATTTATTTAACAACAGCGCTTTGTAACAGTCAGAGGGAAAGCTGTTCTTTTAAGTTTTCCATCACAGGAAAGTATTTAGGGCAGAGCAGTTCACATACATAGTTTACACTTTCTACACAGTTTACACTTCTTTTTTTTTACAGTTTACACTTTTCTACAGTTTACAGTTTATCAATAACATGAAAAGCTGCATTTTTGTTGTCTTATTAACTTAAAGAGAGATTTTAAAAAACTTAAGGCTGGTGAGGGAACGTATTTATAGCTGTTATAACGTAAGTGATAACAGGAACTTGTTTTGTGGTCAGTCCACAACATTAAATGTAACTATAAACAGATAAAAAGTATGACATGTCTTTCATTAATAAATAAAAATGTGTAATTGTTGGCAAATTGCTGTGGTATAAACAGAATAAAACACTTTGGAAAGGAAAATAATCAACTTTGTGGTGGTGTGAAACATTTTATTTATATATACTGCATATTTATAAATAAATAAATATACACATATATATATATATATACTGTATATGGCACTGTTGCATTTGTAAGCTGTTTAGGTCACCATGAGCAAAACACTTTTGCATTCTTTGTCAAATACAAATAGTTTGCCCACTACAAATCTATCTACTAATAGTTTGTAAAATTGCTATAATTCATCCAAGAATTTGTATTAAACTTCTAGGACTATTTTAATCAGATAGGAAGCTCGACGTTATTCAAATATTAATTAAATACGATATCCTTAGTCAATTTAGTCTTTTTCTGCTGTTATAGAAAATCTTCAAAAACAACTGTGACAGAGCTGCTCACGTTGCAAAAATAAACATGCATGCTATTTTTCATATTTTTCTGGAGGTGGAGGTAGAAGTGCTGATTCAAAGAGGAACTCTTTCTCTGCACACAGTTAGCAGTCAATATAATATATTACCATTTGTATTGAAGTTTATAAACATTCAGGCAGACACTGTGAGACTGGATTTTGTATTGAAAATCAGTGATAAGGTTTTAAAAATAATAAATAAATAAATAAGAGCAAACAAACCAATCAATGGAAAGATAAGCCTTGTAAACAATCCATTTTGGTCTTGCCTTACTTAATACATCTCTGTGCTGCCCTGACTATGTAGAACCAAATGGAGAAAGCTTCATTTGCATGCCATTTGGTTTTAAAAACATATGGATTGTACAAAAAATTAGATCAGTTACCATATCATTTAGATGCTTGACACTGATACTGTTTGCTCAAAACAGCACTCAAGCAACACCATTTAGCTCTTCATCAACAGTCTCTTTATGATTCCTTTGACTACTGATGAAGATTAAGAGCACATGGCAATATGCGCATGGTGGTATGACTCAGGTGGTATGATTCAGATTCTTTGATTTATTTGTGCATTACAGTCAGGCAATCCCAGGCACTGTATCCCTGCAGCTGATTCTAGGCAAATGCAATCTAATAGCTGTCATGAAAGTGTGAGTATTTGTATTTATGTGGCAACCCCTCTTCAATTTCAGAAGCTTGCAGCCAGTAAACGTGCGTAGGTTAATGCGTTGGTAATGGCTAAGATTAATGCTTTGTTGTAAAAAATGGTGCTAATGCCTTCAGAAATGTAAATACCACTGCTTTAAAATGCTTGTTTCTGAACATATTTAGAAAGGTAGGCTTGACATCTATATGAGTGTTTACTTGTGGCGTAGGCATTTTGTGCAGCAGGGTTTTACCACACTAAAAAGACAAATGTGTTTCAGGACCAGTCAGAGATATGTTCTTATTGATCTTATTGGTTTCATGTCCTTAGAAAGCTAAGAAAAACTCTGGGCCTAGAGTAGGACCTTAAAGATGCAATGCAGGAACTTTAAATATTTAAAACAGGCCTGATGGTAAAAGGATTGGTCAGTGTGGAGTGATGGCAAGCCAGTTAAAAGCTGACTGGCGTTCTTTATAGTCATCAGGTCTTACTTCCCTCTGCAGCAAACACACAAATAATTAAGTTTCTTGCCCCTACTGTTGTGCCTTAAGTGTCTGATGAGCCATGGTTTAAAGCCATGAAGTGAGAAATAATTTCAGTTTCTTACTATTTTGTCCTCATCCAGAGGTCCTGCAGCAGCGCTGGACTTTAAACTTTAGAGTAGAGACCCTAGCCATGATCTAACCGTGAAGGAAAAGTCTGATAAGAGTGAATCCCAGAGGAACTCAGCCAAGCAGAAGCTCTGAGCCAAGAGACTCTTAATTATAGCCTTCTCTGCTAGACTCAGCACTGTTTACCAGCCGTGATGGGGGACTGTGGTCAAGTGTGTGTGTCTGTATGTGTGTGTGTGTGTGTGTGTGTGTGTGTGTGTGTGTGTGTGTGAAAGAGGGCCATTGTTAGAAGTGTATGTTAGTGAACTGTGTATTTCTTTGTTCATTTGTTGTCATAATATCTTTAACCTCAGGAAAAGGTTTGTGTCCTAGAATGTGAAGAGCAAAAAGCTAGTTAGCCTGTTGGGTTTCTAACATGACTAATCGTGTTACAGTAAATACAGTAAATACAGTAAATTACTGATTGAGCAATCCAGTGTCAGTACTACCATATCGTCGCTGTCCAAAGAAACTTTTTATCATATATGGAATGTAGGCAAAAACCTCCATCTACCCACAGCAGTTAACATCTAAATGACCAATGAAAAGCTGACAAATCACACTGTCAATTTCTGATTTATTGTGCATGCTTTAATGATATAAAAAAATGTTTTTTTCGTGTTCCTAAAAAATCGGAATTTTGGAGATACATGTTTTTCATTGGACAGCGACGATATGTTAAAATCCTCAGATTTCTTATTAATATTCTTATTAATATTCTTATTAAAGTATATTGTTTATTGATGAAAGAATAAACCCAGCACTTCATTGGGATAGATTAAATGTAACCTAGACTGTAGGACATTACTTTCCATGATTTGATTCTAATCATTCAAGTTTCTTACCTGGGTACGCAAAACTTTCATAGCAACATGTCAGTTATGCCAACCCCATCTCAAACAAAATTCATAGGAATTCTGATGAGCAATTTCACTGGATTTCCTACAAAAAAAAGTCATAAAAATGTGATTGCTAACCCCACTCTCTCACCCTAGTGTTTTTAACATTTGATTATATAAATCACATTTCCTACAGTTAAACTGAAAAGTTTTTGTGTCTTTCAAACAGTTGTCCACCCTGTCATGTTTGGTATTTGTCTCTTTAATAAAAGGCTACCTTCTCTGGTGACATCACAACAACAACAAAATTCCCCTTCAGTGGCAGTAAATCAACTGCTGTGAGAAGCTGAGTTTCCTATTGACAAATTTTCTAAGTATAAGGTATCTTACTTGATTTTCCCAAGATTAACATGTCCACACTGTCAGTAAAAAATACACTTATATTTATAATATATATATATACTGTATATGTGTGTGTGTGTGTGTGTGTGTGTGTGTGTTTTGGGGTATGCCGCTGAGTGGAGCAGAAATAATGAAAGAAGGGAAGAATATCTTTTTTTTTAAATATGAGAGAAGGAGGGGGATCAGAGAGACAAGAAAGAAGAGGACGGCTAATTAACTTACTTTTCACTCACAGTGACTGTCATTAACTGCCCTATTGGAAGGATGCACTTATGGAGTTTCAGACTTCACCATCACCTCCAGTCAGTCAATCAGCGCCCTCAAGGTCAGAATAGTCTGGAGAAAATGTGAATGGAACATAAATGATCCTTAAACAATTTTAAAAATATATTCACCAATTATATATATATATATATACACAAGTTATTATATCAACATATATTTTAGCATATCTGGAATTATATTTCTTATTATTAGTGGTAGCTCTATAGATGTTCCCATTATTTTTTACAGTTTTGTCTGTACAAATAAACAAATATTCTTGGAGGTATGTGGAGGAGCAGTTGGGGTGAGAATTCTGTATTCTAAAGGCTCTTTTATTTTTTAATGCTAAAATGTTTTTAATGTTTCTTAGTCAAGACGCTTATTTCAGTTAAGTCACTGTTTCTCAGTCAAGAAAAGCTCTTCAAGGTTGGGATTATGGTTAATTTTTTAAAAGATATCTTCAGCAAAAAAAACCCATTTTGAAATGAATGAACAAAACTATGAGTTTTCAAAACGTAATATGTTCCACCTTCGTATTTTGTCATGTTTTATGTGTTCTGCTTTATGTGTTCACCCTGTCATGTGCTGGTCTGTATATGTCCATGACAGGGTGAACATACTGTATCTCATGGTTTATTCACTGAATATTTGCCAGTATGCACAGTATGTCTGTGAGCTTAGCTAATATATATTTCTACAATTTGAATGTCTACAGTTAATGATAAGATAAAAAAGAAAAGGAAAATTAATAACAAAATATTTGAGTATTGTTTGGGCTGAAAGGCACTCTACTGTGATATTGACCCGTACCATAATTGTACACCATAAGGCAAAGAAAATCAAACCTAGCCCAGAAATGTAAAATTAAAAAATAATGTAATATGATGAGAGCTCTGTAAACGCTTATGGAGAAAATTTAAAATGTGCTTGTTAAGATAAAGCCAGCTCTTTATGAGTTCAAACCGGTCTAAATAAATGTAAAAGAAGTTGGCCCACAGTCAGTGGGCTTTTAAAGGGTCTCATTACTAACACTGCTACTGAGAAAGTGTTTCCATTGGTGGAAGAGGATGAAATGTGATAGGAGTCCTGACCCTCCTTATCCCCCACATCAATCTCAACACTCTGGCTACCTCCTAAAGCCGAGCACACAGACATGTAATCCAGTTTACATCTTATCAGATGAGCCCACTGCTCATTTTTTTAATGATCTTGGCTTTGTCCAAAAAGCTTATGATCTAGTTACTTATACTCTGTGGTCAGCGGACAGAGACATCTGTTCTGAGTGTTTTAACTTCTGCTTTACTGTTGCATCCACACAAAAAGATACATTTATATATTAATTTGTCAGATACTTTTATTCAAAGCAAAAGGGAGGCAGCATAGCTGTTTGAGCTGTTCGAGGACACTGCATAACTAAGATTCCACCAACAGATCAGAAACCTTAAAAGTCCAAGTAAGTTTTTTTTCTAAGAGTGTAGAGTAATATGAATAACCGTGAATAACATTGGCTCACATTAAAAAGGTATGTCACATGGCAAAATAGAACATGCCTGGATAGACATATACACCCATACATATACTGTATACACAGACACCCTGAAGGGGGAGAGTTTAGAGTGTTTTTGCATCAACATTTAGGTTGTCTTGGAAGAGCTCAGTTCTCAGGTGTTCCTTGAAGGTTATGAGGGAACCTGCAGAGCAAATTAAGTTGGGCCATCCCATTTTTATACCATCCCAGAACCATGAGTGAGAATCTGGTTTTAGATTTAATACTGCACGATGGTAGGGAGGGCCAAGCGCAGATCCTTGAATCTTTCCAAGAGGTAAGACTCATCTGAGTGCAGTTTCTGTGGTGCCAAGGTTTGGGTGGCCAGGAGAATCTAATGGTTCACTGTATCAAGAGCTGCAGATAGATTCAGCAGAATAAGAACTGAGGACATGCCGCTCTTGCAGCTCTTGCAGATCAGATGATGTCCACAACAGTCAACGGGCGGTTTTGGTGGAGTGGCCTCTTTTAAAGCCTGACTGTTTGGGGTCCAGCAGGTCATTCTGTGAGAAACAGCCCTTCAAACAGCCCTTCCACTGATGAATTATTCATCACTAATCAAATTTGATAAGCCTCTGTTTTAAAAGTAAACTGTTTTTTTAAATGATAGCCTTTGTTTTTATGACGGCCTTTGTTCACTTTGAGAACTATAATTTCCATTTAATTTTCAGGGGCATACTAGGCATTCATTTTTCATTGTCATATTCTGACTGGTGTCAAATGGCATTATAAGGGAGTGTACGGGTCTTTGTAAGTGTTTAGTCATCAAAGTGAGAGAGATCTGCATCTACGTTTTGTACTACTGTCTTATCACCCCACCATTTTCACACATACACACTTTAGTCCATCTTTCTTGATAACGCATAGCAAGTACAGTATATGTTTTGTGATGAATAAAATGTTACCAAGAGCACTTCCAGTACATGGAAAATGCTTTGACTATTGAGCAGATTGAAGAGAAATGGTGAAAAAAAAACAAAGTTTTTCTTTTTCTTCAGTTAGCAAATGTGCAGCTAGTCAATCCTTCAGCAAAAACAAATGAATTGAACACTACTGTTCTCAAATAAATAGTCACAGAACAAAGTGGGCACATAAATGGTGGACCTACATTAACAAGACAGGCTCTCTTAAATATGCATTTTATATCAGTGCACAACACAAAGACCGATTCATTTTCCTTGTTAATAAATATACTGTATGTGAATGTGTGCAACAGCATGCACTGAAGCCTACTCATCAGATATCTTCTTTTCAAATGATAGTTGTACCTTTTAAGGATGTGCAGACTGTGGTCATGACAACAAGGTTATATGAGGCATAGGAAGTCTGGTTATGCTTTATCTGAATCCTATATCTCCAACTCATATTCTCTAAAACCTTTAGTTCTGACTTGTTATAATATGAGAGGGACACAGACATTTGGGTAATAAATTACTGTTGGTGACACCATGAAACAACCAAGGCAATAGAGCCTCTGTAAGATAAAGTTTTGTGATGTAGCAAAGGAACACAGGTCTCAAACAGGTCTTAGTTTGACATCATTTCTGAATAGATTATCAAATGAGCAGTTCTACACACACGACAAGACTACATCCATAAAAATGCTGTCATAATGCTAGTCAGCTCATATTTGAAAACACCCAAAGAGAAGGCGATGGTAAAATTTTATCTAATCTTATGCGCTCTTCAGAGCCTAGATGAGCTCTGTCACTGATCAGGTAGAGCTCTGAAGGATAAAGAGGCTCAATTACAGACTTGTTAGGTAGCATACTTGCTTGCTTGTGCACTAATTACTGTGCAGCTGCGTACTGTATATTTGCATGCTGACCTCAGCCAATCATCCTCCCTTGTTTTGCATTGACAACTCAGTGTTCAAATGAATGAACGGTAAAATTAGATGATATTGTAATGTCCACTATTATGGTGACAATTGATCTTCTTCCACATAGTTTACCTTCTACCTCTTAGACACACATACTCACACACATTGCTTCTCAAAAAGGGTAAAAGAACGTCTAGTTCTAAATTTGTCTTTGCTTCTATGTCTTGATCTGTCTGAACCTCTGGCGTTGCTCATGCTCAGTTTTTGCTCTGACTTGGTTTCTGTTCCTAGATTCGCTAAATCTCAATCTCTGTTCACACTCTTAGTGTAACCTCGGCATCTAATCTTTCTTATAGTTCAGTTTCTGTGTGTGGAAAAAGGATGTTCGAGCAACATTACTAATATGGGTTTCTAATGGTAAGTTGCTGTCAATCAGGCACCTTATTTCTAGGACTAAGTCCTTTTTTGTTTTATTTGGGTTGAGTAAGAGAATGTTAATGCACATTTTTTACTTGATACAATTAGCTAATGTAGTGATCTAAGAGAGTTCATCTGGTTTAGAAGATATACTGTATATAACTGGGTGTAATCAGCATAGCAATGAAAGTTAATGCCATGTTTCCAAATAATATCTCCTAATGCTAGCAAGGTACCAAGCACAGAGCCTCAGGCATTCCATAATATACTTGCTCCAGGTCAGAGAATTCCCCATTTACACTTACAAAGTTGTGGTAGCCCGTCATGTAATATCTAAACTAGGTGAGCACCTCTCATATGAGAAACACAGACACAATTCTTGAGCCTATTCATGAGAATATTATGGTGTATCATGTCAAAAGTTGCACTACGATCAGGTAGTATGAGTGAAAAATACAGTACATCCACTCTCAGAAGTTACTCTGGCAAGCGCTGTTTCTGTTCTTTGATGTGGTGTAACTCCAGACTTAAAAGCTTTATATACAGAATTGTTCTGAAGGAAGGAGCCCATTTGGACAGTCAGCTTTTTTATAATTTTAGAAATAAATGGGTGGTTTGAAAGTGGTCTATCTGACATAGATAAAGATAAGATTTCTTGATAAGTTGCCAGTTATCTGCCACTTTGAATGCTCTGTGTACAGAGCCTGGGGTGAATTAATGATATTTAGTAACTTCTGAAATAGCAGACGAGAGTTTTGTGGCCACTGGATCAAACATTCTTGTTTCTGAATTTCATGTTTCTATAAGTTTTAGAACTTGCCAAAAGCAATAGAAGAGAAGGAATTTAGGTGGTCTAAGGGTTTAGTAATATTATTTTCCATCATGCTATAACAGGTTTATCACTTCATTATTATGTTCTCAATCTCACCATTAAATAAATTTATATCAGTCATTATTACTGCATTGTGTTGGAGTCTGTGGTTCTATGATATATTAGTTTCTGGTCAATCTAGCCACTGTGTTAAACAAATATCTTCGATTATTCTGATTGTCTTTTTTTAAGTTTGCTAAAGACTGAGGACCATGAAGCTGTCAAAGCTTGCTTATAATTGATCATTCCATCTTTCTATGCATTTCAAAATACCTCCAGATTTGTTTTCTTCCTTTGCTCTGTTTTTCGTGGAGCACACTTGAGAGTGTGGGTGGGGTCATTATAGTATGGTCCAATTTTTTCTCTCTAATCATTTTCTTTGAGAGAGGTGCAATAATATCCAGAGTGGTGGCTTTCAATCAATTCATCCAAATCTAAAGGACCTAATAGCGGATTAAGTACCAAGGATAAATGTGTGATGTTGTCAGTATCTTTTGCAATTGATATCGTCTGACAGTTCCTATAATGAGGTGCTGAACAAATGTTATTGGCCAGAGGCAGGTGTATGAAACAAGATAGTTGTCTGATATACTTCACACAGCAGCAACATAGATATAATTAACATCAATAAATAATTAACATCAGTTCCAAAAGACCAAACAAGTTCTGGACTATGACAATAGCGGTGAGTGGGTTCTATGGAGTGAAGTACATTCACTTTCGTTTTCATTCTCTCATTCTCTCAATGTTAAAGTCACCTACAATTACAGCTTTATCTACTGTAACTCTCTAAGAGATTTAGCATGGACTCATCAGGGGCCTATTAATAGTAATAAGAGTAAAGGACTGCAAAGGTTGTTGGTACCTGGAACTGCAGAAGACAGTGTCTATTTGTAGCAACCTATGTGACGTTTCAAGGCAGCTAGCAAGTCGACAGTTTAGTCAACTTGTGTTTGCCCTCTGGCATGAGCCCTGGCAAGACATAAACTAACTATGCTAAAACTATTAGCTAAATGACTAGAAAGCTGAGTGGCACCTTGCAGAGAGGGATGGAGACCATCTCTGTTTAACAGACTATTGCCAGTGCTTCCTCAACAGCTGTAGTGGGTGTATCACTGAGTGGGTAGAACCTGTTGGAAATATGAAGTACTGAGTGCTGTTTCTTTGGTTTTGGTTTTACCTATGCCGCCGAGACATCACCTTTGCCTTGCTGTAAAGGCTCTACTGTTCGAGCTGGGGAGTTAGGATGTCTAGCCATGCTAATTGCATCCAGAGCAGCTAACAGTGATTCATATACAGACTTTTGAATATCATTAGTCTCACTCAATATCCGATTGCACAATTCTAATTCAGCAAGGTCTCCGTCAATCTGGCTACACTTTGTACATGTAAAATTGCATGTAAAAGGAATAGCTACTGTATCATGTTGCACTCAACACAGGACATTAGCTGGGGGCGCATAATAAGCTACTTAGAGGCAGTATATAGGAAAGGACAGAGCAGACTCTACTTTTTGAGGAAGCTCAGGTCCTTCAATGTATGCAGCAGGATTCTACACATGTTCTACACGTCAGTGATTGAGAGCGCCATCTTTTATGTGGCTGTGTGTTGGGGCAGTGGCATGAAGGCAGGTGATGCCAGCAGACTGAACAAACTAATTAGGAAGGCTGGACAGGTCATTGGGACCAAC
>JAOUQW010000009.1:16830731-16844776 GCA_028565825.1 Olivaichthys viedmensis | reverse complement strand
GTAACTCAGATAACCACTCTGTACAATTGTGGTGAGCAGAAAAGCATCTCGGAATGCACGACGCGTCGAACTTTGAGGCGGATGGGCTACAAAGGGAGGCCCTACCCAGTATTAGTGTAGTATTTCTAATAAAGTGCTCGGTTAGTGTATATTATTATTGTTAGGCATATTACAATGCTAAAAGCATTTTTAAAAAGCTAATTTATTATGCATATTACAATGTGCTGGAATATGAAATTTCCATTACTCTTAAAGTAGCTTCCATGATAATTTATTCCCAAATACCGCACAATCCTATTAAATTGCCAGATTACTGTCCCACTTAACACTTGTCACTTGCACTATGTGAGTGAATGTTAAAATCAACAGTGCAGGAGATAAAAACTGTTGCAACCCAACATTGTCACTGTCACTTTGGCAACTTGTCTTAGGAGTGCCACAGGCATGTGCCCTCTGTGCCTCATGTCACTTTAAATCACTGCTGATTACTGCTGAGACATGTACACACACACAAACCCACTCACTCTCTCACATACACAAACAAACAGAAAAGACAGCGATGGAGGCACGTGCCCACTCACAAAAAAAACAGACAAACTATCTTTCCCTCTGAATGGGTGACTGGCTAGGCTGGCATTTAGCACAAGATTAGTAGGAAGGTTACTGAAAGAGTGATGATGTAAGCCTGCACCAGTCAGCCAAAACAAAGCTCAGTGAGTGATGAATGCAGACTCCTGCTGCCTTCCCTTGCACATCAAGGGCACAACAGGCCTCTCATCACAGTCATTATCATCCAACAGATTAGCTTGGCATACACTCAGCTTACACAAGTTTCAAGCTGCGCACACACCAGGGGTCAACGTGGAAATGGAACTGAAGTTATTTCTTTCGGGCAGGCTTTGATCCTGACTAAGCACGAAAAAAAAGGGTTTAAGACTGCCAGAGTTATGATCATGGATAAATCCGATTTGATTCGCAGCTCAAATAAGACCGTTAGTCAGAGCAGCATTTGTTCATCCCTCACACCCCCACCTGGATCAGCAAGAACGGCTTAAACTCTATCATGTGTCACACTGCTCCATCCAGTAGTCTTAAAACAGGAACACTTCCTCCTTGAAGTGTACACACATTAACTTTCCGACATCCTCATCTCAGTTTTTTTTTTCTCCCACCAGATTACTGACAGAATAGTCTGAATGGTGATATCCACAATACCCTAACGATTCAAATAAATATAAACTGCATATTTTAACCTATTATTGAAAGATTAAAACAAGTGTGTTCAGGATACATGGTCAACTCCAGAATTATTGACACCCTTCAAGTAAATGGGCAAAAATTGTGTAAAATAAACTAACGTTTCTGACAGTGGAGAAGGACAGACGACAGACCGAGTTTTCGTGCGGAGCTTTTAAAAAAAAGCTTTGTCCCTTTTCAGGGGCGCTTTTCAGCGTGAAGTGAAAAAAAGATAAATTAAATAAAGGAAAAATCACAAACGAGGACGATATCTGCACTGCTCTTGCAGTCTTTCTCTCAGCTCCTCTCTCTCGCCGTGACCCCGCTCTCCGTCAGCCACCGACGCTCGACCATGCCCCCGCTGCCACATAAACATTACACACAATTATTTAAATATTTAAATTTTCGACTAAAACAATTGCAGAAACTATTTACCTTTCCTTTAACCAATAATCATTCTTAATTTCTTTATTCTTTTTTTTTTCTCAAAACCATATGTGGCAAACATCCCTAAAGAATATTTAAAATAAATGCAAAGAAACTGTTATCCTTACAAAAATCTAATTTTTTGAAATTCTCTCAGTCTCCAGAAGCTTTTGTCTTTGACCAAAAATAAAATCTCTTTATCCATCACCATGAAAAAAAACAAAAAAAACCCAAAGAGTTTTCAACACAAAAGAGACAGATGGTTGTTGACATGCAAAAGTCAGGTAATGGATTTAAAAAATAAATAAGCATATACTGTACATTTAAAATATCATTAAGCACAATCAGGGCCACAGTATAAAAATTTCAAACGTCTGGAACACAATTGGACACATGAACATAGAGTGCAGCCCACATGCACGAATCAAATAATATAAAGAAGCATGAAATATTCTGCATGGAGGAGTCGTCCAAGATCCCTCTACGAGTGTTCTCCAACCTTGTAAGACATTATAGGAAAAGGCTCATTGCTGTTATTCTCTTTATAGGAGGCTTCACCTAATGTTTATTGTGGGGGTGCTGATAATTTTGAAACCAGTGTTTAAGAAAAAATATTGTGTTAAAATAAAACTATACAGCATTGTATGTTTAGCCTCAAAATATCACTCATTGCATGCGTTATTCATTTTACATATTAATTTTTGGTTATCTTTATGAAAGGTGCTAATAATTCTTGAGTTGACTGTATGTCTATCTTGATGTGTCCTCTTTGCTCTTCTGTTACGTTTTGAGGTTATCGATAACCCATGTTGCTTGTTATGTGTATTACTCTATTATTTTTATTATTGTGTACTACCATTTATATTGCTTGTCTACTCTTTTTGTCCACTTATTTATCTATTTATTGTCATGCTCCAAGCTCCTAAAAAAATCTATAATGCAACTTGTCAGAGAGGGTAGACAGGACAAATTTTCACTTCACTGTCACTTTTTAAATTTGCAGACAATTAAAAATATACAGTGTATTCTGTCATTTAAACACACTCAAATTATTGCAATTCATTAAAGCAGTAGAGTCCTCGATTACACGTAATGTGTTTTGTTATGGCTTATGCTGCCAAGAACTACACCGCTATTACACTCCTCTTAGTCTAGCTATCCTGTAAGCCTCATTAATGATGAAGTGAGAATGCCATGTTCTAAGGTTTGTCACAAATATATCCCTTAAGTATTCGCATAGAAATCAATGTAAAGCCCCTCATGTCGCAGTGGACAATGAAGGTGTGCCCTGGCCATGCTCCACTGACGCAGTGGCATTGAAGCTATCAGGCAGCAGTCAGGCGGAACAGAGACAGCAGGGATTAGCTACAGCCCAAGTGATCACACTCGAGCACCTCATTAAGAGATACTCAGGTCTCCTCCTCAGCACATGTATTCTGCATTCTTCATCAGCTCATACTTTTGCATGCAAGCACATTTATGCCCATCCATCCACCAGTGCTAAAGCTGACATTGACATAAATTTTACTCCATTGCCAATCACACGCACTTCAGCTAAATTATATGAAACATATATTTAGACCACATGGCTTCAGTGTAGTTTGGCAACATGGTCTTGTAATTGCACATTTGTAAAACTTCACACAAGCCAATTCGTATGAAAAGTTACAAATGAGAAAGATTTAGGGTTAGGGTGGTTTTGGTATTCATAGTTTTTCTTTTAGAGCTACAAATTTAATGTGAGATGCGATTGGGTTTGGTGGTTTTCATATTGACATAGTCACTGTTAATGTAACTAAATTATTACACAATCATTGAACTAACATTACTGTCCCCTTGATATCAGCAAAAGAATGGCACTATAGCCAGACCCATGTCTGTTTCTGATGCTTTTTCATGAAATTGATATTCCCCTGTAAAAAAAAACACACAAAAAAACAAACAAGATGACTGCAGTGAGAAACTGGCAAGCAGTTGCTTTTGTAAATCGGTTATGACCAGACAGCTTAATGGCATAGAAATCAGGAGAGTGAGTGTGTGTATGAGAGGGAGAGATATCTCCATTTGTCTTCCCTGTCGCCATACCCATTCTGCCATTAGAAAGTCCTCCATGGAAAGTTAATGACAACTAATCAGGCTGTGCGTGTCACAGTGGCGCATCAGAGGGCCCTTCTCTTGTCAGAGATGAGCTTCAAAAGCCATCCAGGTGGCAGATGAGAGATAAAGTTGCTTAAATGTGTGGGATGATTGCTTTATCCTGTTGTGATGAGTGTGTTAGAGACACGAATAACACATTAGTGTAGCCTCTTCCTTTATCAAAAATGCCAGAGAGAGATTTATTGGGGATGGAGACTGTTTTAATTCATGATGAGATGACTGATTAGTGGTGGATGAGTTACTACTGTGAAGGATGAGTACTGTTATGTGGTTGAAGTTTGTGACCTTGGGCAGAGTGCTCAGTGAACAGCAATTAATACTAAATCCAGTCCTGACATTCAAAATGTCACTCTGCATTACTTTGTTTGCGTACAGCAGTGTAAGACAGAGTACATCATTTTTTAGTCAGTGCATTTCTAAACAGTTTGCATACCATGAACACCAATGTCAGGAAGAAGAACCATCTCTATATGCATATTATTTTTGCTTGCTGTCTATGGATTTGCGGCAGTGATTGTTTAAAATAAAGAGCACAATCTAACCATCAGTAACCTTAAAGAAAAAAATCTGAATCCCCTCTAAATATATGTATGTCGTACAAGATGGTTAAATAGCAAAAGCTTCTATATTTCTATAACGATGCTTGAGAATTGTCATATGTCATATTCACGGGCAATTTAATGCACGGGCTTACCTGGGGTTCAGCCCAGGGGCCCCTGAATAATTCAGGGCCTCTGATTATCTAGGGTTTTTTTCAATATAATTTTTTATAATTTACTTATGTCATTAATATTCCTGAGTTTTGATTGGCCAGATTTATTCAAAAGATCTGCTCTGATTCTGATTGGCAGCTGTATCAGATGCATTTGACGGGAAAGTTAGCAAGCTAATTACCAAAATGTCTGAGCTCAGAAAGTATGAAGCCTTATAAGGTGAAGGAAACTTTATTCCGTTTTCCCAAATGTTGACTTTGCGCTACGTTTATTCTTCACTCTGCCAGTGACAAATGCTAGCAGAGAGCGCTCTTATTCCGAACTCTCAATCGTGAGAAATAGAGTGCGGATATGCACCAAGAAAGAGTGAGCCACCTTACTCTGATGTCGAACGAGAGCGACATTTTAAATATCTGGATTTTAAGGACATTATTAATGACTTTTCATCCCATAAAAGCAGATGAAAAGACTTCTAAAAGTAAGGCACGTTTCTTTATTTTTTCATCTGTTGAAACAGTGCTGCAGTGTTTCAGTCTTGTTGCCCCGTGCAATGATCAGACCATAGACTATAGCTTATTGTAGACCTGGGTTGTTTTGGTGAGAGTTATGGTTTTATTGAGTATGCATTTAGTCATTGGTTCTGCTGATTGTTATCTCTGTGTCTATCTCTTTAGTTTCTGTGCCTATTATGGCCTGTGTAATTTGTCCATCGGGGAGAGAACTTGGTTTTGTTGTGTTGCGTTATACTGATGTTATTAACTAGACCCGTAGGGCCCACGACCACCCATAGCCCCAGGGCTCACCGGTAGGTTAAATCGCCTCTGGTCATATTGCATTAGCTATATTTACACGCAGCCTAATAATCTGTTAATAATCCAACTGATAACTTAATTAGAATAAAAAAAAAACCTTCATGTATACACTTAAATTGGAATAGACTAAACAGAGCCAGTTCGAATAAAATTTCAATTCGATCGAAAGAGTTGGATAATCTTGTCATGAACCATGCTGGATTGGATGCAAGTGCAGGGTTTATTAGACTTGTTACAAGCAGACAGATTCACAGGATAAGGCAAACTCAGAATCAGGTCACAGGCAATGGTCGGGCGATCGGCAAACAGGATATCAAAGGCAAAAATTGTAGTCGGGTGATCAAAACAAGTCGTCAGCATAAATCGCTAGATAGTATACGCTCATTATTATAGCTGTAAACAGGAGCAAGACTTTGCAGTGACTTAATGAATGCTTCCGGGTAATATACTATGAGGTGTGATGAGGACCAAGTGTGCGTGATTAGAAGTCAGGTGATTCTGGACGAGGATGTGAGACAAGAGGTATGTCAGGTGATGATGGGAAATGGAGTCTGTGTTATTGGTCGTGGGTATGATGAATCTGGCATCTGTTCAGTAATTACATTTTGGAGACGATTTGATGAGACCAAAAACAAGGCATTTGAAAGCTTGGCTAACACAGTACTAGTTACTGTCTGACGGGACTCACGAGCTAAATGTTGCTCTTTGCTTGCGCATGAATTTGGTTTTTATTATGTGGGATGTACATGCAGATTTTCAACAGATTGTTGAGTTTAGGTTTAAAAAAAACAGTTCTCTTGCAATCTGAAATCGTAATGAATTCAATCAGATTGAAGAGAATATTTAAATGTAAACATAACCATTGAGGATTGATTTCTTTTGTGATCGTTTTCTTTGAGCCACCAATGTAGTCCACAATAACTACACGGTATACTCACAGTGAGTAGAGGAGTTTCTTACATTTGAATTTGTTCTCATTACATTTCTGGTTAAAGGTTCTTTCCGGTTAAAGTGTAGACATTATATATAGTGACATACTATCTAGTTCCCCTTTCAATAAGAGATATGGATAGATAAGTCAAATATACAATTTACCAATAAAAGTAGTTCTTTATACCACACCTGTCTTTATAAACTTAGTTACCAATCCTTAGGTTATTGGGCAATTCTAAAATATTTATCTCTGTCTGTGATTTAATCTGCTGGTTTATTAGTTTTGACATTGAACTTTATAAAGTTAATATCGATAACACTTTATGATCAGTTTAGTCAAATAGCTACTAGCTGTATCCTTTAATAATATTTACATTGTGTATAGTCACAGCTTTTCAGTGTCTTGGAATATGAACACTTCACTATTGACAGTATTGAAATGTGCAGTCCAGTAATTGATATATCACACAACCCACATAGGAATAAGCTGAATGATTTTTAGTGATTGCAAGTACTGTATGCTAAGTCATAAGATTCTTATTTAAAGAGAATTATAAAAGAAGGTTAAAGCTGAAGAATTTTTATTCCATAAAAACTGTTCTAATCATTGTCCCTAACAGCTTAATTCACCTGTCTACCTCATCACCAATGTTTGTCTGATTTCACTAATTCTTTTATTGTCATATTAACATGGTTTCCCACAGTAACACACACACACACACACACACATAACCTTTTCAATAAGTAGCACTAGGAAGAAACTCTGAGCAGCATACTGTAAGACCATGCTTGCGGGACTAATTCTAAACCCATAACTGATGATGACTAACTGCAGATCAGAAAGTGATGGCTACTGGGAAAGTTGGTTATTTTTAAAGTCTATCATGCTGCAGGGCTTGAAAAGAGTTAACAGAGTGTGATACAGGATTTATTTCTATGGTCTGAGGTGAAATGTGCGCAGAATGACAATGGTATCATCCAAACAACCCAAGGGTATATAAGTGCATCTCACTTTTGCAGACGGTATTCCCCACACATTTGTATAATTTCATTCCTTGCTATAGAAAATGCACCCAAGCTCTTCAAAGGGTTATACAAATTGATTGAGCAAGGGCCTTCTCTATTACTATCCCACTGCAATACGGAGCAATGCATCAAAAATAGACCCTTTTTGAGGCTTACGATGGGGGGGTGTGCGTGCGTGCGTGTGTGTGGGGAAGTGGGGTGAGGGTAGTGGGGTGTACCTGCATTCAGAACTGCCGGCCTGACTGAGTTGATGGGCACTAAGCGTAGCATTTTTCTTTGTGGAAGTCATTTGCATAATGGAAAAGTGGTTTGAGTTGGAACCAAACGCTGCTCTGGCGTGAGGACAATCGGTGGAGTAAGCGCGCAATCAGATAAAGGCCAAGCCGCGTTGGAAGGAGATCTCCAGCTGCAGTACATTTCAGGGCTCTGTCTCACCTGCTTTTCTCATCAGCCGAACAATTTGAGACGCAGCAAGGTGGAGTCTTTTGGTTGTGCAGGTTTTTATCAGTTTTGGATTTACTGATGGAGCACAATTGCCAAAGGTTTTTCTCAGGTACCCTGTCGTGGCCCACATCAGTCGATCGGAATATATTTTACAAAAGCTTTCAAAGAAAAGGACTAATATTTTACTCTGCATGGTACTGCAATCTCCACTCTTCCTGTGCAAATCATAAATTTTATTTCTTAAAAAATGCCAAGAGCAGTGGAAAGTTTCTTAATAGAGGCAGGGTCAGACACTACAACCAAAAAAAGAACCAACTCCTCCTGAAATGTGTACAGGTGAAGTGAGTTTCCAGAAAGTAACAAAACACACATATTTTTGTAAGACGGCAGAGCCATAAGCACTTTAAACCCTCATTCTAACAATTAAGGTTCTTTACAGAAATGAGTTTAGAAATACATTTATTAAATAAATATTAATAAATAACTATTTAATAAATAAATATCCAACCTCCATTTATATTAGAGAGACTAATAAAGTAATATCCACTAAAGATGGATTAAGGGCAAATGGGCTGAAATAGAAATTTTAATATTGATAAATGTATTCATAATTAAAAGTGACATTAAATCAGATAATTAAACAAGATGAAAAGTTTTCAAAAATAATAACCCCAAAAATAGAAGTAGATTCAGGGAAGATAGTAGTATACTTTTAGCTAGTTTTTGAACGATAAATGATCTGACGTAGCTCTAATGGTAGGGCTTTTGCTTCTGGGGTTCTTTTTATCGATTACTTGAGGTGCACTAAATAAGACAGCATTTGATGATCTAAAAGATCAGTCTAGAACATACGAGAGAGGCCTTCCTGAAACATCACATTAATTCATAAAATGGGCCACTTCTCCTGGACCATTACTGACCAGATAATGCTCCTGTCACGGTCAGACCCGACAATACACACACTCCCACCCCGCACCACCAGAGGTCGCCCTCTCCGGAGTACTAAGACTTACGGGGCACATGACCACATTCCACCTCATTAACTAGAGTATAAATAACCACACCTTACATAGACTGTTGTGAAGTTTTGTCATTGTTATGACTGTCAATTCCGAGCGTTTCAGATAATAAGTGTGTGTGTAACCATAACTGTGCAGTGCACCCTTACTATGCACTGACACCAAAATCTTTTATTTTATTTTCCAGTAGAAAAACATGGCTAATAACACGTGAGACTATCAGAGGGACATAAATCCCAGTGACCAAGGCAACAATGGTGGGAAAATCCAACTTGTCCCTTGATATGGTGAGAGAACAACCATTTGCATTAAATACATTTTTCACTCCTCTTCAAACAAGATTGGCAGGATCAAGAGGAAAAATCCAGACCTAGTCAGGTAGGTGTAAAATAGAATTGTTTCAAAACTAGCAGCTCCATTGGTGTAGATGGTCTGATCTTGTCTGAGCACCTAGATGTTGCAACAGAAGTCAGTGTGGGTGTTCACTTGCACATGCATGAGCCTCTTCGACAGAGTGTTTATATTTTTCTCATCTTTATGATGGCAATATGTTTGGCAAGTCTGGTATTTAATTAATTTTCTTCAGCATTCTATTGATTGATTCTGTTAATGATGTTCTGTGTATAATAATGCGTTAACTTTCTGATTCATATTTAGTAGCCACAACTGCGTTGTTTGTTATTATTTGTTGTGGATAAACTAATTCAGTCATAAATAGTGTCATAAATAGTATACATCCACAAAAGACTTCACTTGAAGTCAGGAAAATACTATTTTGGCCTTGCATCTGCGCTAAGCAGGGGTCATAGCAGGCAGTAACACAAGTGCAATTTTGGATGGATGGAAAATATCACTGCACTAGCAGATTTCAATTGTCACACCCCTGTTGTGCTGCTCCACCCACGCCAGTGCAGACATGTTCATTTCCGACCGTGATAATATTGTAGCGTCGGTGAAGACGCTTGCACGCAAGACTCGATTTGAGGGGGGGATGCGAGGGGAATGCGAGGGGAATGCGAGGAGACCCCCCCCCTCATTTAAAAAGAAAAAGACAAAAATCATCCCCATTTTTCACCCATCTTGAGTTAATGCAGTTATGCAATAGGCTGCCATAGCTAAGTAGCAATGCTTACTCCTCTCTGTGGATGAATCAGCGATTAGGAAAACTGGTAAGTCCTACAGCAGTTGCATAAGAGGATCCTTCTCTCTCCAGTCCTTTGAAGTCAAAGAGGAAGATCAGAAGGGTAAAGCCTGCCACTTATGATGTGCCTTAGGTACAAATGAGCACATTTAGTATGCTGGATCTCCCAGGAATATCAATGTCATGCCATGTGTTTTGGTGACCATGTCTAATCACACATCTTTTACCAGAGCAAGACACAGAATGAGGCTGGGGGAGTCAGCAGGGCAAGGTATGTGTTCGGGTAAAAAGCATGACATTAGTTAAATACATACCTCAGTAGGCAAATTAACCTGTCATACTAACTGTATCTTACCCTACTCATCCATGTACTGTAGCCTCATGGTATATAAAAGCTTATGTAACTGTTTTATGTATTGTAAGTGCACATAAGTTAAAAACGAATACAAACTAGTTAAAAAGAATACAAAATAAATTACAATTTCCAGTCTAATTATATTGTAACTTTAGGATTATATGGCTCTATCTGGATGAAGTTATAATACTAAGGTCACAATATTTAAACTGAATTTCAGTTTAGTTCAATCTATTAGCAGTGACTCTTTGGTAACCTATACATAACTTATAATAATGTTCCATAAACTAAGATTAAGCTAAATTTGCATGCATACAGGCGTATACACACAGGCCCTGGAGAGGCAACCACTTATAAAGTTTTCTAACTGTATGATGCAATACATGGCTTCCTGGTTTAACATGATTCTTCTGAAGGTTAGTTGTCCAGATAACTGATGCATTGCATGTCGCCTCTTCACAAAGTTGTGCAAGAAGTTCTAAATTGCACTCACAATCCCCATTTTTGAAAAGGATTTGAATATTTTACTGACTGATGGAATTTAGCCTCCATACAAATTGATTTGGTTTTCAAATTTTAGCATGGGATCTTGTCTCTAAGCTTTTGACATGGCTGGCGGCAAGAAGAATTTCAGAATCTTCCTGTATCATCCCCTCTGTCTGAGTTGCCACAGGTCTCTCTGGCCAGCACACGTGCCTGCAGAGCTCACTGCAAAATAAGCATCGTGAGACAGAAATAATCTGATTATTTCACTTGCCTTGAATATTGAATATTTTTGCAAGTTTGATCAAGGGTAATCAAAGTGTATCCATATTTATGAGAATGAAATATATATGCAAACAAAAGCCTAAGAGAAGCTGTCCGTGTTCTTCATTTCCAAAATATCATGAACAGATATGAACAGGAAAAGATTGTTATTTATAAATGACACAAGGAAAACATTCATAAACATTGAACCAATTAATTGCCATAGTGTTCATTGTTACCAATGAAACAAAAAGTTATATACGATGTGATTATTTCTGGTTATGTATTCAAATCATGTCATGTTATAATATAACAAAGTCTTATAAAGGAGTAGGATGGGTATAATCTCAAATGTTCATTGTGTTAAATACATAACCATTTGAAGGATAATATTTGCCACCTGTAAACAAGGATTAGTCATTTTTAATTATTGTGCTTAATTCAGAAAGTCTGAATTCTGTTATTTTGCTTATCTTTTATTTGTGTTTATACTGTATTATTGTCAATTAAAAGCTTCCATCTCAACCAATTGGATGCAGTTGGTTTACACAATCAAATAATCTACAAAGCTTTTTGAAAAACAGAGCAATATATACATTGAGTGTAAAGGTTCTATCCAAAGGATACTAAAGTTTTACAAACAGAGTGAATGTGTTTAGTTCCCATCTCTTCAGAGGAAGGAGCAAATTAAATACAGACTCTTTTATATGGAGATCAGGTCTCATATAACCACCTGAGTCAACAGATCTATGACTGGAGACAGCCAAATATCCATTAAGTTTCTGGCATTTTATTAATAGAGAAGCTGGCAGAGTGGGCATATAAAGTTCTATATTCTATAATATTTACATTACTAAAGTGAGTATGTGCTAAACTAAAAAATGACACAATAAACTGACAAAACGGGCAGCTGCATATCAATGTTGACTGTAGGGTTGTGTTGGGCTGTGATAGGGACTGTGGGCACTGATTAATGTTCTCAGGCAATGCTATCACAATGCTATACTATACTATTTAAAAAGAAAAACGTTTCGTCTTCATTCTCTTGATGGGTGCCATGACTTGACTAGATACAGTATATATATATATATGAGTACAGTATATATAAGATTTTGCAGTGTAGAATCATTCTCATCCATCAACATGGGGAAAACCAAAGAGCCTTCAACCCATAAGAGACAGATTATATGGTTGTGCAACCCATCTGCATGTTTGGCAAAAAAGGGAACTGCATTCAAGGAAAAGGCAGGTGGCTCAGTGGTTAGGGCTCTGGGCTACTGATCAGAAGGTTGTGGGTTCAACCCCTGGGACCGCCAAGATGCCACACTCTGTTGTAAGTTGCTATGGATAAGGGTGTCTGCTAAATGTTGTAAATGTAAAAGCACCTGATACTGACTGTAAAATATGGTGAGGGCTCATTCATGCTTTGTGCTGTGGTCAGTGGGGCTCTTGTGAAGATTGATGGCATTATGAATTCTGCTAAGTAACAGGATATTTTAGCCTAAAACCTGGTTACCTTTACCTTTATGGCTGAAAATATACTTAAAAACTTCAAAATCCTCCAGGGTGATACCAAGACTGCTTCCTTTTTTAAAGAAGCTCCACTCATCTCCTACAGACAGGACAAAAACGTCAAAGACATGCCTGTCGGCAGCAAATTAAATAATCTGTCTAATAGAAACTATGGCATTCTTACATGCAACCGTTCAAGATGTTTGACATGAAAATTTATTAACACAGCCAATAAAATAACAGGCCTCATGCATCACCGCAGGAATTGTTTATTGTCTCTCTTGCAAGAGATGAAATCAGCTGTACATCAGGGAAACTAAAAGAAGACTGGCTGATCGTTTTGCTTAGTACCTTCATACTGGCAAATGCCATTTGACAACAACTATTACATCAGAAGCATTGCTTGCACAGCTGATGAAGCACTTTTGTCCGAAATGTCCTGTTTCTCTGGAAACTTTGTGTACTACGCTGCAATTTTTACTACATCTACTATATACGTATATATGAAGAAGAAGAATTCAGGGAGCAGCTGCAGTGCACTTCAATAATAATTGTAGTAGAACTTCAACTATTTCTCAACAAATCCAACAAAGAGGTTTGTAAAGGAAAGGTCCCATTTTAGTGTCCATACTGATGTAAAACTTGAAGTAAGAGTTGAAGCTGAAGCAGTTTAGTGTAACACAAGTTCTGATCATTTTAAGAGAATGTCAGTGGGTGCATCCTTTTTCGGTCAAGCATGGAGAAAATGTTTTGGAGCTCTTAATCCATCTTCATTAGTGATGTCCATTGAAAAAAGTAGAGGTTTGTTGTGCAGGAACTGTTCTTTAAAGCGTTCAAGGATTTGTAGAAAATGTGACGAATCTTTTATAAATGTAGGTAAAGACTGAACAATGAGTTGGAAACTGTCATCTAGAAAGATATTTCTGTAGGACAAAAACAAGCAGATACAATGGGACATCCAGAATTGTTTTCTTTGTGTATTTTAGGAAGAAGTTAGAAATGGTTACAGCAATGATTATCCACAATTAGTCTCAACAGGGAGATGTCCTTCTGAAATGGCATTAGTAATAGTTGAATGGATGGAGGACTGTAGATGGGGAGGGATGTCATTGTCAATCCGCCTATAGGAGTTGGTATCAGAAAGTTGTGTCTCTGCTTCCTTAATGTAAATGTCTTTTCTCCAAATAACAACTGCGCCATTTTTATCAGCTGGGTTGATGACAATGTCATTTATTTTACTGAGATCTTACAGTGCTGCATGTCCTTCCTTAGGTAAATTGATTTTTTTTTTTACTTTATGTTGCCAATTTCTCTTTCGCAGGTATTGATGAAAAAATCCAGTGCTTGAATTGTTCTGTCAAAGGTGGATGATTTAGTGTAATTATATTTAGAGGTTAACAAGGTTTCCAGGAAGTCTGGATTGTGTAGTTTGGCCGTCCTTATTAAAATACACTCACCGAGCACTTTATTAGGAACATGTACACCTTCTCATTCATGCAATTATCTAATCAGCCAATCGTGTGG
>JAOUQW010000009.1:16781106-16793232 GCA_028565825.1 Olivaichthys viedmensis | reverse complement strand
TTACAATCATTTTATAGATGGATCTGAAACAAAATGGAGTTTATATCACTGAAAACATTGATTCCAAACTTTTGAACAGCGACTCAACTTTTGAACGCTAGTGTATGTATTATAATTAATATTCATTTTCAAAAAGGAAAAAATATAGCTTTTATTTGATCCTATAGAAACAATCAAATAATATAGCAGTATTATGAGTAATAGTAACATATTTTCCAAATAAGACATATATCATTACAATGTATATAATATGCTATTTATTTATTATTTTTTAGTAGGGAAGGGTAAATCAAATAAAGTGATAATAGATATAATAATAGATGTTGATGATACAAATACTGTAAAACAGTCAAGCAATTACAAGAATGAGTAGTAATGATTAATTTTATTTTATTTTATTTCTTAACACAGATGCCTGAGAAAGCTGCCCAGCCCATGATGGAGGACGATGTGGAGACCTTTGCCTTTCAGGCTGAAATTGCTCAGCTGATGTCTCTGATCATCAATACCTTTTATTCCAACAAGGAAATCTTCCTTAGGGAGCTCATCTCAAACTCCTCAGATGTAAGTTCATTACTCTATGTCAGACAAAATTTATGGAGGAATGAAAAAAGTAGGATGAAATGCCTCCAGATTTAAAAACATTTTGGATACCAGTGACATTTGGTAGTTTGAACTGATCACATTTCACATTATTTTGTCCCATTTATAGGCTTTGGACAAGATCAGATATGAGAGCTTGACAGATCCAAGCAAACTTGAGTCCTGCAAGGATCTGAAGATTGACATCATTCCTGACCAGAAGGAGCGTACCCTGACCATTATCGACACTGGCATTGGCATGACCAAGGCCGATCTCATCAACAACCTGGGCACCATCGCCAAGTCTGGAACCAAGGCATTCATGGAGGCTCTGCAGGCTGGAGCTGACATCTCTATGATTGGCCAGTTTGGTGTTGGTTTCTACTCCGCCTACCTGGTAGCTGAGAGAGTCACAGTCATCACCAAACACAATGATGATGAACAGTATATCTGGGAGTCTGCAGCAGGGGGTTCCTTTACAGTGAAGCTTGATTCCGGTAGGATTTCATAGACCCCGTTTACACCTGGTATTAACATGTGGCTCGAGTGATTGGATCACAAGTGCTCAGCGTTAAGTACAACTGGAAACGGGGTCACATGCGTCTCGAGATCCGATCACTCGAGCCACATTCGAATGTGATCAGGGACGCATGTGGCCACATTGCATTTGTAGTGGAAACGGTAATGCGTCTCGATGCGTTCCGGAGAACATAGAAGAACCGCCCTAAAAAGAAAATACGTCATTATTCCTTTGTCTCGATCATTCACAAAATGCATTAATTGGCTTTCCGTTCGGTCTAAACATTTGGAAAACGCCTCCCGTAGAGGCGTATGCCTACCACTTTTTGAAAGTGTAGTCCGTTAAAAATCTTGATATTTGATACTGGAACTGATACAGCCGCTTTCGAAAAACATCACTTAAACTGTCTGTATTTGCGGTGTTTCTTAGGGTTGCGTCTGTAACAAAAATAAATCCTGTATGATAAAACTCGTGCTATAAATGAACATGGCACGAGCGAGTTTCTAGCAGTTTATTTTCTGTCACACACGGCGACATGATCACATTATTGTATAATGAATTCATTTACAAAAAACTACATTATGATATTGTGGCATATGCGAATATAAAGTGAGGCTTTATACCAGCTGTGGCTCATTATAATGGCCAATTCAATCAGGTTGCGGGGTCTCAATGTTTTTTTTTCTTCTAACGGGCTCTTAGTAAAGACATAATGTAGGTGATGTCAACCATAGCAGCTAAATTTTAAAAGACCTCCAAAGCATCCATTCCGTGATTGCTGGAAGTGTTCTGAAAAGCTGATGTGGATTTAAACGCTGGTTAAGCGGGTGCATAATGTTTTCCGTAAAACGCGTTTGATACAGACGACTAAAATGTCTTTTTTTGGCCCCGTCATAATTTCAAAACAAAGTTACACCGGTGCGTACATGAACAAGGACATAGCAGATGCAGCGAGAGACTAGTAAATGTGCGCGGCGCGCTTTGACCCTCCAGCGGAAGTGATGTAAATAGTCACGAAATCCGAACACAAGTGGTCAGCCGAGACGCATTGGAGACAGATGTTAATACCAAGTGTAAACGATATGGGTCTCGGCTGACCACTTGTGATCCGATCACTCGAGCCACATGTTAATACCAGGTGGAAACGGGGCCTTAAAGAATGCTTGATGCATATATTATTTGATTGTATTCACCAACTCTGCAATGTTAAATTGTTCAATTAATTGCAATCTGTGGTTTAAATTCACAGGTGAGCCTCTTGGTCGTGGTACAAAGGTAATCCTTCACCTGAAGGAAGACCAGTCTGAATATGTTGATGAGAAGCGCGTTAAGGAGGTTGTTAAGAAACACTCTCAGTTCATCGGCTACCCCATCACTCTCTATGTAAGTACTTCTACATATTATATAATGTTGTTGTAGACAACTCCTGTTGTGTCCCTCTTCTATATTTTACATAGATTTAATGTGAATGAATCTTATTACCTCATCTTTTTTCTTCTGTTGTTTATAGATTGAGAAGCAGAGAGAAAAGGAGGTTGACCTTGAAGAGGGAGAGAAAGAAGAGGAGGTTCCAGCTGATGATGACAAGGATAAGCCCAAGATTGAGGATGTAGGATCCGATGAGGATGAGGACACCAAAGACGGCAAAAACAAAAGGAAGAAGAAGATCAAGGAAAAGTACATTGATGCTCAGGAGCTGAACAAGACCAAGCCTATCTGGACCCGTAACCCTGATGACATCACCAATGAGGAATACGGCGAGTTCTACAAAAGCCTTACCAATGACTGGGAAGATCACCTTGCAGTTAAGGTGAGTTAATATAAATATACCAAGAAACTGGAATTTTAATTGATTGTATTCTTTTCTGGTGACAGTCTGACCAACTATCACTTCCTTAAATAGCACTTCTCAGTAGAGGGCCAGCTGGAGTTCCGTGCTTTGCTGTTTGTCCCAAGAAGATCAGCTTTTGACCTCTTTGAGAACAAGAAGAAGAGAAACAACATTAAGCTCTATGTGCGCAGAGTCTTCATCATGGACAACTGCGAAGAGCTAATGCCAGAATATCTTAGTAAGTGTGCTGAAATATCACTTCTCAGTGTGTCACAATTATAACTTTGGACAGCATACACCCTAAAAATTGTTTATAATTTTACTTTTTGCTTTATATAAAAAGTCTATTAAAGCAGTAACATGGCCCATTTAAAGATTTACCTTTTTCTTATTAGATTTCATGAAGGGTGTGGTAGACTCTGAGGACCTGCCCCTGAACATCTCCAGAGAAATGCTGCAACAGAGCAAGATCCTCAAAGTCATCCGAAAGAACCTGGTCAAGAAGTGCCTTGAGCTCTTCACCGAACTTGCTGAGGACAAGGACAACTTCAAGAAGTATTATGAACAGTTCTCCAAGAATATTAAGGTAGATTTGCATTACTTATAAGTCTTTTTATTAACATTTACACAGTGTGTGAAGGATACTTGTACATTGAAATGCTTGTGGCTCGGCTCGGCTCTCAATTCATAGTGAAATTAGCACAAAAAATAAGCTTTAGAGGAAATACCAGCATTATCTCACATTTTCTGTTCTATTCCAGCTTGGTATCCACGAAGATTCTCAGAACCGCAAGAAGCTCTCGGAGCTTTTGCGATACTATACCTCTAACACTGCAGATGAGATGGTGTCTCTCAAGGACTATGTGTCTCACATGAAGGACAACCAGAAGCACATTTACTACATTACTGGTTAGTACCTTGACATTGGCGCTTTGGTGCATTTTTTCATGCAACACATGTTTTTTATATCTTAAATATCACTTACTTAAAACATCTTCCCCCCCTTCCTCTAGGTGAGACCAAAGAACAGGTGGCCAACTCTGCCTTTGTAGAACGCCTACGCAAAGCTGGCCTAGAGGTGATCTACATGATCGAACCCATCGATGAGTACTGTGTTCAGCAGCTAAAAGAATATGATGGCAAAAACCTGGTGTCAGTGACCAAGGAGGGTCTGGAGCTTCCTGAGGATGAAGACGAAAAGAAGAAGCAGGAAGATCTTAAAGCCAAATTCGAAAACCTTTGCAAGATCATGAAAGACATACTGGATAAAAAGATTGAAAAGGTAACAACAAACATTACATAACTTATTAACCAAACGTAGTCTGCATTATGCAACTTTTCTCATGATGCATCTGTTTTTCCCTCTAACAAGGTTGTTGTGTCCAACCGCCTGGTTGCTTCTCCATGCTGCATTGTGACCAGTGCTTACGGCTGGACAGCAAACATGGAGAGGATTATGAAGTCTCAAGCTCTGAGGGACAACTCCACCATGGGCTACATGACGGCCAAGAAACACCTGGAGATCAACCCCCTGCATCCTATTATTGAGACCCTTAGAGAGAAGGCAGAGGCTGACAAAAATGACAAAGCCGTGAAAGACCTAGTGATTCTGCTGTTCGAGACGGCCCTGCTGTCTTCCGGATTCACCCTGGAGGACCCACAGACACATGCTAACCGCATCTACAGGATGATCAAACTTGGTCTTGGTGAGTTGCAATCCACGCCTGCTTGACAATATCCTTTTCCTAGTCTAGGGACTGTAGCTCAGAAATAATAGCATAAAAAAGTACATTTTCTAACACGCTCATCCTGCTTTTTCACAGGCATTGATGATGATGATGATTCTGCTGTTGAGGACATCCTCCAGCCCAATGAGGAGGACATGCCGGTTCTAGAGGGTGATGATGACACTTCCAGAATGGAGGAAGTTGACTAAGGTTTTGAGTAGCCTACATGTAGCACAAAAATGTAAATGTATTGAGCTTGAAACACGTTCTTACGTCCATGACGCTTTTGAACAGTTAACAGCCTTAGGGCTAATCAATTTGTTTCTAGCCTATTTTATTCTCTACGTTTTTCAATTTAATTGTGTTATTTGAATAGTTTCGTGCTTGTTCGAACTGAGTCATCGGAAAAAATGGAATGGAATTTTCTGGTGGGTTTTTTTAACTGCAACCACTTTCTTTCTTTCTTTCTTTCTCTCTTCTTTTTTTTTTTTAATGGAAAATGCAACTTAATATTTCTAATAAAAGATTATTTATAAAGCATTCGAGTGGCATTCCAAGTGAACTTATTCCTCAATTAAACTGCCTCAGTTCTCTATGAAAATGCACCCGGCTTTCCTCCACCGCTTAAGTGACGGGCCACGTGGACGCGCCTCGCGCACACATCAAGCGCGCCGCGAAGATTCGAGATGATTCCCGAACATCAGAGAGAAGGGGAGTTCTCGAACACTCCGCGGAAGCGCTATATAAGCAGCCCGCGCGCTGCTCCTCGCAGGCTACACTAATCTTTAAGCAAGGCGAAAAGCCGGGTCGCGTTGAAGCGACAAACCTCCCAGCAAAGCACACATACATTTGAAGACTTCCATGAGTCAAGGTAAGCCATGAAATGCAAAATGCTCCTTCGTTCTTGCAAGTCAGCCAACTTGGTTAACGTTCGAAATGGCTCGTGCGGCGCCCTGTTCTAGACGGACAGTTCTATAAACGGATATAAAACCTCTATAAATCTTGTCATCATTATTCCAAATGTGGAATAACGTGACGGCTAAAGCGGTAACTTGCAGCTGTCTGCTGAGGGTGAGACGGTTTTTGCCGGCCAGTCAGATGGCTTCTAGCTTGAATGAATGAACATGATTTTTGTAGGCTAGCAAAGCAATTAAAGATCTGAGCCAAATCCTAAGCGAGGCTTAATGCACAAGCAAAGCCATTGCACTTCGTGATGGAGGAAAGAAAATCAAGAGAACCGCGTTATCTGTACGCTTTGGCCCATATTAATCACGTGTGTCGTGCTTTAAAAGGGGTATTGACGTTGGTTTTATTCTCCCAGATGGCGATGACACGACTTTAGGGGAAAAAAGCTGCAAGCTTAGGCTTAGTCTTAAGGACAGAATGCCTGTTCATTGGTCTCAGCTTTCTGGGAGGGGTGGGGGAGATGTTTACAGAAGGTTGGCTGCTACTTGAGATCACGTCGGTAAGGTGTTGCACTAAAAAGTCATATAGATAGCTCGCAAATGCCACCTTGTCGTACTCTTATGATGTAGAATGATTTCCATTTGAACGCCCTTGAGCTGAAGGAGTCTGGTCCTTGTCGAAAGGTCTGCCCAGATCCTGGTTCTTCATGCGCTTGGCGCGGTTCTCGGCAGATGACGCGGGACAGTGGAGGGTTCTAGAAGGTTGTAGTTCATGGCGCCTACCGGCAGGTGGCGCGTGCGCAGCAGTGCACCGGGCAGTCATGCGGGCGGAGAGTTCTAAAAAATAATACAATTATAGCAAAGCTTAACACGCCGAAATGGAAACCTTTTGCACGGAACCTTAAAACGGTTCTTTTCTCTCTCTCTTTTTTTTTTTTTTTTTTATCATCAACGAATAAAAGCAAGATGATGTACAGAAGCTGTTAGGCAATTATTATTAATCATGTTTATGATTTGTACTGAAGTATGGACACAAACTGATCTTAACCTAAACCATGAATTTGCCCAAAGGTTTTTGACTCTCTTGTAGACAGTAGCTAAAATACCAAAAGCACATGACCAACCAATGGTCGGTAAAAGCTTATAACAGCTTTACATTTAAGGAGGTTATTTAGTTTGTTTGTTTTTATTATGCAATAACATGGCTTCGTGTTTACGGCTTGTATTAAAGGTAAGCTTGATGGACACGATCTCATATTAACCTAAACCATAAAATGCAGAAAGGTTTTTGACTCGCTGATGGGCATTAGCTAAAACATTTTTAATGGAGCTGAGATTCAGATTCAGTTGTGCATTAGTTCTCAAACTGTCCTTCTGTCTTATACAGATGCCTGAAGCACATGACCAATCAATGGAGGAGGAGGCAGAGACCTTCGCCTTCCAGGCAGAAATTGCCCAGCTGATGTCTCTGATCATCAACACATTCTACTCAAACAAAGAGATCTTCCTCAGGGAGCTCATCTCAAACTCCTCAGATGTAAGTAACGATCCAGATGTCACCATTTAATAAAAATATGTAAAGTTACACGAAAGCTGAGAGTTCTGCAGATGTAGTAGAAACATTCAAGTAATTCATTGTAAAGTTTTAAGATCAGATTCAATATACAGGTGAATGACCTATTAGGAATTTACCTTTTGTCGGAAAAACAAGTTTCTCATTGATATTTTTTATTTTATTTACTAAATTAGGCATTGGACAAGATCAGATATGAAAGTCTTACTGATCCGAGTAAGATGGACTCTGGAAAAGATCTGAAGATTGAAATCATTCCCAACAAAGCGGAACGCACACTGACCATCATCGACACTGGCATTGGCATGACCAAGGCCGATCTCATCAACAACCTGGGCACCATCGCCAAGTCTGGAACCAAGGCATTCATGGAGGCTCTGCAGGCTGGAGCTGACATCTCTATGATTGGCCAGTTTGGTGTTGGTTTCTACTCAGCCTACCTGGTAGCTGAGAGAGTCACAGTCATCACCAAACACAATGATGATGAGCAGTATGCTTGGGAGTCATCTGCTGGAGGCTCATTCACAGTGAAGGTGGATAACTGTAAGTATTTAACACTGGCCTTTAATTAATTAATTTATTTTTAAAGAATTTCCTAGGAGGCATTTTCAAGTGAGTTGTACAATATGTTATGCTTGTCCTGTAACTGAGTTAAAAAGCAATGTCTGACAAGGTGTACTTTATGTGTTAGGAGAACTCTGTTGATTGAAATGGAGAAAATTATTTCTGGATGGAAGTTCTTATCGTATGTAATAGGGTGTATGATTAATATCATCTTAGTTTTCATTGTCTTTTAATGTTACATGAATATTAATTTGTTCCCGTAGCTGAGCCAGTTAGCCGTGGCACTAAGGTGATTCTGCATTTGAAGGAGGATCAGACAGAATACATCGAGGAGAAGCGAATTAAGGAGATTGTGAAAAAGCACTCGCAGTTCATTGGCTATCCCATCACACTATACGTAAGTAGCCATAATAATTCAATTACATTTTTCAACTCACATTTGGGACTGAAATTTACTGTCACTTTATTTCTCATGTTTAAATGCAATAGTTTTGGATGGATGGACTTTTTGGGCACTAAAGTAGCCAAAACAACGCAAGGCATTAAATACACGGAATAAAACGCAAGGCATTAAATACACGGAATTAAACGCAAGGCATTTAATACACGGAATTAAACGCAAGGCATTTAATACACGGAATAAAACGCAAGGCATTTAATACACGGAATAAAACGCAAGGCATTTAATACACGGAATACACAGAATTACAAATACTACACATATTTACACATACACACGGTGCAAAGACATCAGTGCACAAGCAAGACAAAGTGCAGAAACATAACATCACAACATCGCCTGAAACCTTCACATTCAGTGTGTGTGTGTGGAATGTAAGGTATTGGGTTTAGTGTAACGGAACATTCACGTGTGTGCAAAACATTAATGTGCAAAATTAAGCAAAACATTGGATGGTGTTTGTACGTGGGTAATTACAGTTTTACACTTACCCATACCCATTTTGTTATTGTGAAGGTGGAGAAAGAACGAGACAAGGAGGTGAGCGATGATGAGGCTGAGGAAGAGAAAGAGAAGGACAAAAATGAAGAGGAAGAAGAGAAGGATGAAGATAAGCCAGAGATTGAGGACGTTGGCTCAGATGACGAGGACCATGACAAGTGCACAGACAAAAAGAAGAAAAAGAAAATCAAGGAGAAGTACATTGACCAGGAAGAGCTCAATAAGACCAAGCCTCTGTGGACCCGCAATCCTGATGACATCACTAATGAAGAGTATGGAGAGTTCTACAAGAGCCTGACAAACGACTGGGAGGATCACCTTGCTGTTAAAGTGAGTCTACAAAACAGATCTTTAACTTGAGAGGGGTTTTGTGATCATATTAAGTGCGTGTTTTGAAAATTAGTATCACAGTGTTAATCACATATGAACAGCACTGATTTTTACTTGCTCTTTTTTTGTAGCATTTCTCAGTGGAAGGGCAGCTGGAGTTTCGTGCGCTGCTCTTTGTACCCCGCAGAGCTCCTTTTGATCTCTTTGAGAACAAGAAAAAGAAGAACAACATTAAGCTCTATGTGCGCAGAGTCTTCATCATGGACAACTGTGATGAACTCATTCCAGAGTACCTCAGTAAGTACATCAGTAGTTTGGATACATTTGAAACTAATTGAATCTGAGTACAAATATACTAACGAGTGCCCCCATGGCAACCTACAAACGAGGGGGAATAGATAGCCACAATGCAATTATTGCTTAAGATTTTGGATTTGTATCTAAAAAAAAAAAAAAAAACCTTGTTTTTTTTTTCTCCAGACTTTATCAAGGGTGTGGTGGACTCTGAAGACCTGCCCCTGAACATCTCCAGAGAAATGCTGCAACAGAGCAAGATCCTCAAAGTCATCCGAAAAAACCTGGTCAAGAAGTGCCTTGAGCTCTTCACAGAACTTGCTGAGGACAAGGACAACTACAAGAAGTATTATGAACAGTTCTCCAAGAATATCAAGGTATGTTCATGTACAACTTGCCAACTGTATCACACAGGTGGATTTTGCTAAGCTAAATATTTAATATTTTAAATATCAGCACTAAAACATTAAAAAACATAAATTTGCGGTGCGTTAACATATCACGATGCATGCAACCTTATATGCTGGTTGTTTTTCTGCCCCTGTTTTAAAGAGCTGCAGTACTACAGTTTATTTACTTTATTACAACACACTAGTTTCAGAGCATCGACATGTAGTTTTTCATTAGGTGTGATTAGAAAGGGAGGCCCTAAACTATACAGTGCTGCTATTCTTCAGAACTGGAATTAGAGAAGACTACCATATGCCCTACTCATTGCATGTCATCTGCCTGCCATCTGTCTTCTAACTTGATCCTGTAAACCTGCCCCAAAGCTGATTAGTGCTCATACATTCTCCTAATACCATGTGCAACATTGAGAAGGATGAGAAACTACTTGTAGCTTGGTTGAATCGTTTAGTAATTTCAAGGCATTTATTTTTGTTCCCTCTATCCCCAACAGCTTGGTATCCATGAAGACACTCAGAACAGGAAAAAACTCTCCGAGCTGCTGCGCTACTACACCTCTGCCTCTGGAGATGAGATGGTGTTCCTTAAAGATTACGTCACCCGCATGAAGGACTCCCAGAAGCACATCTACTACATTACTGGTAAGGACTCGACCGGTAACACTATAATTGGCATTTAGTGTTTTGATCGGGTTATTTGTGAGCTTTGTGAGCAATATTTTGAGCTGCTTTAAAACAATAGTACAAAATTTGTTGCAGGCGAGACCAAAGAACAGGTGGCCAACTCTGCCTTTGTGGAACGCCTACGCAAAGCTGGCCTGGAGGTGATCTACATGATCGAACCCATCGATGAGTACTGTGTTCAGCAGCTGAAGGAATTTGAGGGCAAGAACCTGGTGTCTGTGACCAAGGAGGGTCTGGAGCTTCCTGAGGATGAGGAGGAAAAGAAGAAGCAGGAGGAGAAAAAGGCACAGTTTGAGATCCTGTGCAAGATCATGAAGGACGTCCTTGAAAAGAAGGTCGAGAAGGTAAGGGAAATTGCTGGAAATGTAATTCAACTGATTGCTGTAAATATAAGAGCTGAAATGAGACCTGTGGACATGTATCTCTTGACACATTCTCGCCTTTCTGCTCTTCTAGGTTACTGTCTCTAACCGACTGGTTGCCTCCCCCTGCTGCATTGTGACCAGCACATATGGCTGGACAGCAAACATGGAGAGGATCATGAAGGCCCAGGCTCTGAGGGACAACTCCACCATGGGCTACATGGCTGCCAAGAAGCACCTAGAGATCAACCCTGATCACCCTATTCTTGAAACCCTCCGGCAGAAAGCAGAGGCTGACAAGAATGACAAGTCTGTGAAGGATCTGGTCATCTTGCTGTTTGAGACGGCACTGCTCTCTTCTGGCTTCACCCTCGATGATCCTCAGACACACTCGAACCGCATCTACAGGATGATCAAGCTGGGCTTGGGTAAGCGTACAGCTCATGTCAAATGCATTAGTTTACGTGGCAGGGAACATTAACCAACCATGCCAGTACAGCATCCTCAAATTGTTTCCCTTCTGTTTTAGGCATTGATGAGGATGAACTGTCAACTGAAGAGCCCAGCTCTGCTCCCATTGAGGATATGCCTCCTTTGGAAGGTGATGACGACACATCCCGCATGGAGGAGGTTGACTAAAACAAGTTTGCTTGTTTGTGTCAGTTCATAGTTCTGTAAAAAGTGTACAGGGTTAAATGGGTGGGCTTGAGATGCGCCTGGGTGGCTGCTATTGGGTAAGGAGCGAGGGCAGAGTTATTTATGCTATCTGGAATACAACCGCGTGATTCCCCATGCATGTATCTATTGGTAAGACTGTATCCGAAAGCTATGCTTAGAGGGATAGTTTTCCAGACACTGAATGTTGGGTCTTGAATTGCACTGTTTAATGTGGATTCTAAATGTAAAAACTTGCACAAGACCTAACCTGTGTCTGGAAACCAGCTCGCTGTATAAAGAACGAGTTAATAATGGCTACATGCAACACTCATACTTGGAACACAAAGAGATGTAGGGGAGACTGTGCTATTTAGTCGTTCAGCCATACCTGGCTAGCTGCCAGGGTGCAAATTGAGCCCACTTAGTGTTTATGATCCTGATCTTGCTTATTGATGTTCTTCTCACCCTGTCATGACTGTTCAGAAACCATTCCCAAACCAGGATTGGTGTGGCTTTAGAAGCGCCAATTTCTTTTTTTTTCTTTTTTTTTGCCAGTTTTGCTTTTTGTATTTTAAGTTGTGTATGCACTTTTGTATTTATTCACATTCCTGAGTCACCCCCCCCCCCCCCCCCCCCCCCCCCCCCCACCCCCTCTCTCCCCCCCACGTCTCTTTGTATTGTAGGAGTTAAATATATTATATTAAAATTGATATTTTTTTTTTTTTTTTT
>JAOUQW010000009.1:16757077-16774545 GCA_028565825.1 Olivaichthys viedmensis | reverse complement strand
CTGAGGCTGGGGCTCTGAGGCTGGGGCGGGGGCTCTGAGGCTGGGGAGTGGGCTCTGAGGCGGGGGCTCTGAGGCTGGGGCTCTGAGGCTGGGGCTGAGGCTGGGGTCAGATACACGAGTGCGATGCCGAACAAAACGAAAAAAGACAAGGTAAACTCGTTTTGGACATTTTCATTCGCAAGCTAGTGCTCTTTTCACAAACATGTCTTGGATGAGCCAGAAAGAAAGAAAAACCCACACAAAGGTTCACGCACTACTAACTATTAGCTAAGCGTCCTCTCCTTAAGTCTGTGGGTAGTATGCTAATGCTACTGTAATAGCGGCTAGCTATTTAGCCAGCTAGCCGACGTTAGCCTGCAGTTTACGTACTTGTCCATTTTAAGTAATATTTTGGCCCGATATCTCTCTCTCTCTGTGTGTGTGTGTGTGTGTGTGTGTGTGTGTGGCTTGCTAGTTAGCTTGTGCTAACAATTGTTTAGTAAAACGGGCTGCTACTGAAGAGGTTCACGTTAACCACTGATGTTTAGCTGTTCAGCTAGCTAGCCTTAGAGAGTTTGTACCATTTCTGCAAGGTACGTCTTTATTTTTTTTTAAATTGAAACCTCGGTTTAGTAGCTGCTCCACTTCGAAATACTACTAACTGGCGACACTAGCATGACATAACGAGCCTTGCAAGCAGGTTATAACGTTAACGTTAACGTTAGTTCTACATTTCTGACTAGCTAGCTGAGTTCGTTACTGCTAGCTGCTCAAATAAAAACGTTCATCTGATGCCAACTTTCCAGTTAATGAATAGGGATATATTTTTGGGTTTATGTTGTTGAAGGACATATCAGCTCAACTTCATTTTTGTTTTTTGTTTGTTCTTTGTTAGGAACCACCGAAGGCTGGAAAAGTCAGTAAAACTGCAGGACAAGAAAATTCAGATCATGAGGTAACGTGCAAACATGTATAGAAACCTCATTTGAATGTAGCTACAATGAATAGATTTGTCCTGTGTTGCCTTTTCAATTGATGGAAAGGGCCATCTCCTTATCAATAAGGTGGTCCTCTTATGTTTCTGACAGTTCGGATTGTCATTTCCTCCTATAGAGCATCACGAACTTTGGCACGATCATGGTGACCAGTTTGCGCTATAGGTCTACTTTATTCTTAGTCATAGAAGCCATGCACTAATATTACAATTCATATGCAGGTAACTATTAGAAGCAAGAAGAAAAAAACCCAAAGTACAACCTCTGATAAACAGCCCACTGACTACAGTCAGTAGTCTGGTAGCTCCAATACATTGTCACAAGAAATGGCTTGTGTTTTGGTCTTTTCTCCCCAGCCATAATCCATGAATATCTTTCCCGTGTGCAGCAGTGCTACTGAACTGTTACTGTTATCCCATCATATTTGAATTTGCATTGCTAACTCGCATCACACTTTTGTCTTGACTGTTGAAGCCACAAATTGATAACAAATATAAGATCCACCCTTAACACCCCAGCCCATATAACTCAGCTTAAAAATGACTTAATTTTCAGACTGGCTTATAATGTGGCAGTTTGGTTTCACAATATAAGCACAGGCATGGTTGAAGAGTTGTTTTTAATGCAGATACTTTTGTAATGCAATCATAAGTGCAACACTGTTTTGGAGGGGCAGATATTGGAATTGATGAATCAAGTGTGGATGTTTTTTTTCATTTGAATTTTTTATGCATGTGACCATGCTTTCACCAAGATTTATTTTCCAGATGTAGGTGTACTATGAGGTATAAATATTATCATGTGTAGGCAGATGAGATAAATCAACACTGAAACCCAAGGTGTCCACCCTCATGATCTGTGAGATGCAAAAATTAGGTTAACCTGGTTTGAGTGTGGGATGAGCTTGAATGTCTGAATGAATGATATTATTGTTGTGACAGATCAATCGTTTTAGTCTTCAAAACTGAATTCAGAACACTTAACATCTAAATGCATCTTGAAAATAAAAAGTCTACCCCCTGCACCTCATGACTGGAAGCCTCGATTCTTTTTGTTGTGTTACAGAAAGGCGGTTAGGAACTTAAATGCCAAATAAGATTTTAAAACAAGTTAACGTGTCTCTCCTGGTCTTCCTCTCCTCCCTTCAGGGATCAAACAGGAAGGGCAGCAATAGCATGCCGCCCACCACACAGCTGCTGAAGGGAAAACAGTCTGGATCCCAAACCCCTGTCAAAAAGGAGAAGAGGCAAAGCTCCTCTCGCTTTAGTCTCAGCAATAACAGGGAGCTCCAGAAACTGCCTGCCTTCAAAGGTAAAGCTTCGTACATTTATGAATCTGCATCAGTTCATACAAGTTATGGCTGCAACTATGAAGTATTCCCTTTTTTTGAATATTCTATTGAATACTGTCTCAAATATCTAAACATTTTGGACGAATAAGTAAATCTCAGTGTTTTTTCTTTTTAATGATTTAATAAAAGAAATTCAGCAGTAAAATATAAATCATGAGGCTTTTCTGTGGGACGTAACCTCATTCCCTCATCACAGAATTGTGTTGTGAACAGTAGGGAAACTTATTCGGTTTGCACCCGTCATTAAGACTGATCTTGTCACCTTAAACGGGATTTTCCAAACTGAGCCTGTGTCTACATCTCATTTTATTTAGTTTCCGTTTGGCCTGCAGGCTTGATAAGAGATTCTGCAAATGTAATAACAATTGTAAAGTGTATAAAATGACATATTTTGTACAATTTGTTAATAAAAAAAAAACCCATTGCATTACAGTAAGCTTCAGAAGTATTTGGATGAATACCTTCTTATTGTTTTGGCTTTTTACACAAGCACTTTGGATTTAAAACAATACACTCACTATGGAGATTAATCTATAGTGTTCCCTTTAGTTCTCTATTTTCCCATGTTATTTTATTACCATTTCAGATTAACCAGTTAGAAATTAGCCTAAATTATTTGGGCAAAGTTATGAAATTTTTTAAATTCCTATTATTATATTTTACTAACTTATTTACGCTGATTATTCAACCCGATGTCGTTGCATTGATTGTTTTTAAATACTTGTCAATCAAATAAGCCATGCCCCTAGTTCATGGAGACGTCGCAGCAACTCATCGTTTTGTCTAGAATTAGACACGTTCAAAATAACAGAAAAATTCGGATCATGTTATTTGCTACATTTTTCACTGGTGTTGCTCTTTTTTAGAATGTAAAAAAAACAAAAAAACGTTTGTCTGCAATAATGACAGGCCTGTGAATGCTCTTGCGTAATGCACATAGCTACATGTCTTATAAGAAATGATTCCTAAATCTCAGAAAACACATTGATGGCAAACCCTTATTTACATTGATGCCAAGTTACAAAGAATTGCTTTCATATAAAATATTTTTATTTACAATACTGTATAAAAGCAATGGTACTGCTATATGTAACTAGCAGACAAAGATGAAAACATTTTGAGTTGTTTTCCAAAGAATCTATTTGAAAAATTGTACAATAAATATAATTGTATAATTCACATTTCTTATACAAGGAATGTATGTGAGTGTTGCTGTAGGGTCTACTTGCGCCTTTGGTGGTGCAATATATTTTTTATTTTTTTGAAGCCCAGTTATATAATGCAAAATAGAGCCAACCATAGACATAAGTGCTTAAGACTTTGTCCTAGATTTAACCCAAGTGGCTATTTTTGGGGCTAATCCTGAGAGATCGTTAATTCCCCTGTCCAGACCTGTAGTCTCTGTAAAAGCATCTGAACTGTGCCAGCCGTAGAGTTGCTTACAGCTTGTACAGCATATTGGTTTTCGTGTGCATTTTAGCTAATAACTAGGGACTTGTTTAAGAAACAACAGATTAGGATCAGTAAACTTAATGCACATTTGAGCTTGCCTATAGGTCTATAATGAATAGTATTTATCTGCCATTTATACCTAAAATGAATCATGGTTGTTATTTCATAGTTTTATTAATCATTGTCCTAGTTAATCAACATTATTAAACAGCAAATAATAGATAACCTGGTTTTATGTGGCTTAAATTATTTAAATAATGTGTTATAGCTTAATGCAGGTCTTACAAACCTGCCTGTTTAAGGGAAAGGGCTTTTTTCCTATGGATATTCTTAACCATCAGAGTGTTACTAGAGCTCAGGTGGTAGAGAACATTATCACAAACATAGTGGCCCCACTTATCTGCATTGATGAGAGACCAACATGGGTTCAAGATGGCCTTATTCTATAAACAGCCTACTTACCCAGAATTATGGTATAAAGCCCTGTGGTGATCCACAAACTATTTGATTCATAATTTAATCTGACAATGGAATTTCTGCTTTTGGCTTTATCAAGGCTAAATACAGGGTCCCATGCTGCTCCAACGTGTACTGTCCTGCGCAGATTTGGGGTTGCCCGTTTATTGCTGAGGATGAAATTTGGACGCCTTTAGCTAAACTGGTGTAGTCTTTTTAAATCCTAACAAAAATGTAACTTTTCTGTGCAGATGGATTTGAGGGTTTTATAAGCTACATGCCTCTTAATGAATGTTTGGTGATTTGATTCGACAGAGCCACTTGAGCACCGCTAGTATTTAAGGCATGCTTCCCTCTAGTGGGGAAAGGGAGCTCTGTCCTGATGGGTTTTTTTTTAAGGTGCTCTGGTAGTTAAATATCTGTTTGGGTTTCAAATGAAGCAGCACTTTGAAGTAACCTGTTCATAAAAAGTCAATTTGTATGTTGGTTACATTGATTTTATTAAAATTGCTTTCTACACTTGTGTCCTCTAACAATATTGGGAACAGAATTTTCCTCTTTTTGACTTGAATGACTTGCGTTTAAATTTAAACAACAATAGATCTGTAAACATGCTTACTCGCCTCTTAACAGCAGTGACGCAGTGGTCTCCATCGAAAAATTTCCTGATTTGAATATTGATTGTCCAAAAATATAAAAAGTCAATGGTTTGGGGACACCTAGCTTATGTTTTTAACAATCATATTCTCATTTGATCATTTGGTTAAGCTCTGACATTACAGACAGTCCTTCTTTCTTTCTCTCCAGTTATCTCTTGCACAGCTTTGAAATGCATTTGAAAATTAAAAAAAAAGAAAAAGCCACCGTGTCCTTCAGACTTTTAGTGAACAGTGTATCTTGAAGATGCCAGTAAATGGACTTCAACTTCTTTAGAGCTGTTTCTTTGTTTGATTTTTATAGCTGGATGTAACTCAGAAACCAGCCAGAGGAGGTTAATAAGCAGGCCTTGTTAACAAAGTACACAATTTGTTTTTTAAAGGGATACCTTTTAAAACAATAACACTACACACAGAAACTTGGTTATATGGATAATAACAAGCAAATTAGCTAAATATGCAGTAATGTCAGCTAGCTACCTTACCTGATTTTGGCTCTGGTGTCTGTTTTGTGTGGAATATAGATGGAATCACAGTTTTCTTTACATTTTTTTTTTGGTGGATATTCCAATAATTCTGCTTTCAGATTCTTCTCATAGTCTCGGTCTGAACTGCTGGCTGCACATTTGTAAACACATTATTTTTCTCCTTTCCTAGTACTGTTAACCACTACACAACCAGCCACTACATCATTTCTTGGAAATGGTGAAAAACAACACCTTTTATGTTTGTGCAATTACCTCACCTGGGTATGGTGCACTCTGCCTGCTTTCTCCTGCAGAATTGCTTTCTTCGGTGAAGAAAAAAGTTAGCTTGTTCTGCAGTGAGTATGACCTTGGAAAGCCATTGCCATTAAAGCTAGTGGTAAGTGGTACAGGATTGGGTGCTTGCGGTCAGATTCAATGATTGTATGACAGATTTGCAGAATGGATCCTGGGTATTGTAGTGACTGAACACACTGATGGATGTAAACGTGACAACGATATAAAATCGTGAATTTTGTCAAAACCTTGAGGCTGAAAGATGCAATGCTTTGCCAAAGAAAATGAAATAACATGACAAATAACATTACACGTAGTTTTATGCTGGAATGCTCCTTTAACAACAATTACTGCTTGATTTGAGTAGAGAATGGCAGTCTCTCAGTTTATTTCGGAGAATCTGACTTCAAGAGCTAAAATTCGTCACAGGGTTCCAAGAGCAGTTCATGACTGGTGAGGTGCCTCGAACACTAAGAGCTCTTTTAGACTGAACCACAGCATAGACAAGTCCTTTATTACAGGTCTTTTCGGACACACAATCTCTGATTATATTTTAACCTGGACTGCACTTTCCTCTTTTTGAAACCTTATGATCAGGTCATATGCTTTGATGCAGATCAGTTCCTTTTTACCCCCATTTGCTCCTCTTCTTAGTGTTAACATCAGCGCGAACTGGACCCTGGTAAAGATTTAACTTGTTGAAAGCTGTTAATCAAAATAATCAAACCCTAACATCTTTGTACCTATCCCTGCTTGTAGTGATTCTCCTAATGTCTTTTAATCATTGCACAAATACTTGGATATTATTTCTACAGTTTGGTACACTATGCATTAAAATGTTGTCCTCACGTACAGTGGGGTCCAAAAGTATGAGACCACATTGAAAATCTGGATTTTTGTCATTGCCACTGCATGGCACTCTAAAACGCTTTGCTGAAACTGGATCAGTCGCATCCAAAGCACAATCAGGCAGAACCAAAAATGACCACACCATCACAATACCAATACATTAAGCTTTGTTCACTGAGAGAGAGAGAACAGCAACTTCATCACAGATACCGAATGTGCTGAATAAAGAACGAGAGACTCCAATCAGCAAAAGTAGTGTCAAAAGAAGGCTAGCTAGTAGAGGTCTCAAAGGATGAGTAGCATCTCTAAACCACTTCTCAGGAAGGGAAACAAGCCCAAAAGCTTGGCATGGGCGAAGACATACCAGCATTTCACAGTGGATCACTGAAACAAAAAAAAAAGTCCTGTTTACTGATGAATCCAAGCTTTGAGATTTATGGCAGTAACAGAAGGGTTTATGTAAGGAGAGGAACAGAAGAGAGATCGATACCACAGTGTCTCAAAACAACAGTGAAACATGGTGCTGGATTTTCAATGTGCTCTCGGACTATTGGACTCGACTGTATATTTCTTTAGAAGGCCATCCCTCTGTTACTCTGCAGTTGATGCACTGTAGACTATGAAAACAAGTATCATAAACAGATTTGGACAGTTAAAACGGAGTTAAATTATCTTTAAAACATTTTTTTTTAATTATTAGTATTTTTGCTCCGTTGTTCTAAGACTTCAGTCCTGATAGCACAGTCTGTCCCTTCACAGATACATCTGCAATAAACCCTTGTCACTGTGCTGTAGGCTAAATTCTCCTGTCCTCTCCAGTGATGACAAGTGGGTGTTTCCTCTCGCACCGGATCATCTGCGTCTCGGTTCAACTGAAGACCCGCTGCAGCAAGTGAGCTGCTGATGATGCGGTTTCCTGTCAGCACTTCACTGCTTCTGTGTGGTTGCTTGTTTATCGTACATATGGGGGGAAAATGTGTCAAGGCTGAGCCCTGACAAATCTTAAGTCATTCTTTTCCTTTCACAGTCAACAGTAAAAGTGTTGGGGCTAATTTTAGCGCTTGGGTTTTCACATGTCAAAGTGTCTTCTATGTAGTCACTGCTGACTACAGCATATCAAACTAGCTTTTACTGAGAGAAACCTGAACTGCGGCAGTATTTTTAAAAACTGAAAAGTATACAGTAATAAGCAATATTGCCTGAATGAGCCCTCATGTCCTTATCATTAATAGCGTGAAGGAGAGGTGTAATGTAGCTTTATAAATATATTATATGCTTATGCGATTGTAATTAATAGCGCTGCTGTTTTTTGTCATACATGGTTTGGTCGTGTCTTTTACGTTTGTCTGGGTTTACTGTATTTGTTGTACACTGCTTTTCTTTTGGCAGCTGGAGAAGGTTAGCGGATAGCCATCTGCATTTTCCTTTTGAATCTGCATGCCTTCATGCATTTCTTGCCCCAGTCATTGCCAATGTCCCGCCTGCTTTCAAACTCGGCAGCCAATCACAAACCTTCTCAGCTTGCAGTTGTGAGGTCTCGTCATGTGATTTTGGCCAGCCAATGGCTAATGCTGTCTTGGTAGATGACATCACTAGCTAGCTGCTTCCCTCCAGCTTGCACCAGAGCTTCATTTTCTGCTGAGAGTGTTGGTGCTGAAATGGAGGCTAGCTCTTCTTGCTGTAGGTGATCCGCCTTCTCCCTCTTACCCTCCCTGGCTCCCTCCCTCTTGGACGGACGGACGGACAGATAGGTGTTGACATGCTCTAAGGAGGGGAGCAGGATGGTTTTGGACGCTCCAAGCTCAAACGGGCCTTTTCAGCCTTTGGCCCTCCCGCACTTTAGAGGTGAGCCGTTCCGCTTCATTGTCTGTGGATGGGGGTAGGGATGAGAATGTGTCTCCAAGATTGCAGCGTCTGTGTTTTCTGTGGTAGAAGGTAGATTTTTGTTATAGGGTTCCCAAAAAAAAAGAAGAAGGTTTGATTAGGTTGTAAGGGATAGTTTGCTTTGTCCCCTTTTTTTATGATCTGCTTGTTTTTGTAAGAAGGGATTGGGAGTCTGTTGCATGTTGCAAATAAATAGATTAGGAACACTCAGTTGTAATGCAGTTGAAAGTATAAGCAAAAAGGTGGTAGGCAGGGGAGGGGGTTGGAGCAGTTTACTGTATTCTGCCTCTCCCATCCCCCACGGAGACTGCTGATGTCAAAGGAAGTGAGGTCACAGCTCGGGGAAGTGTGTTGAAGTGTGACTAGCTGTGAAGCTATAGGATTTAATATAGACTGTGTTCCCCTGATGTTTTCAAAGAGGAAAGGGCTTCTATCCTGTCAGCACTTTCTCTGAATCACCAGCAGTCATTTATACATTTCCTGTTCCCTGTGTCTGTTATTATTCAGGGTTTATCTGCTTTATTTCTGGGTCCGCTAGGTTTTTTTGCCAGAGAGAGCTCTAATGACTGCATATCCAGGATTCAACTGACCTTATCATGATTTGTCATGATGCCAGTTGTGTGGTTGCTCTGAGTCTTATCTGTCATTTAGAAAGCCGTTAACAGGGGCTTTCCTTTGATACAATATTCATGGGCGGGAAAGATAGTCACTTGTTTAGTTCTAGGTTGTATGTTTTCTTTTTCAGTGTAAAACAATACAGGCAGAACTATGAACTACGTCACTTTCATTTGAGGTTGTAGTTTGTAACTAGACCTGCAGACCTGCAATTCGGCACATGCGTTATCAGGAAAACATGCAAAAACAAGCCTGACTGCTATACAGCGGTGAGTTGAGCAGTCAGACATGTTAGCCAAATAAAAGTGCTGTTATTTCTATTAAGCTTGTAATCCTTAAAGTAGTCCTCTTAAACACTGTGAGTCAGTTTACTGAAATATAACTACAGTGTCAGAGATGCATTAAAACAAGTGCCCTTTTAATTGATTGGTTTAGTCTTTTTAATTATTTGCGTGATATTACATTTTGGGCTGTCAGTTCACAATGTCGAATACAGCATCTTAAACAATGACGAGCATTAGCTGAAAAAAGACAACAGTAGTGACTATACATTGTCCCGCTACCACAAAGGGTATTTGCTTCATTCTATGCGTTGTACCAATAACATAAATGATTCTCCAGATTCACTTTAAGAGCTTTTTTTCAGTGTTTGGCAGGCTCATAGCCTGTGATCCTATATTCTATTCAAAGATCATGTTACGTACTGTATGCAGGTCCTTATGTTGCATATTGATGGATTTCTAAATGCTTTGTTTGTGTAAGAATAAATCAATAACTGCAGACACCAATATCGTACCCAAACAGAGTATGGCTCACTTAATCTCGTTTAGTATGAAATTATTAGGTACATGGCTATAAACGTTACCCTCCCACTACAATAATATTTTTGGGTTGGTCAGTGATTGAGATGCTCATAGTATTAGTGAACAAGGATGGAGTAAAGGTGAAGCACCAAATCAACCTGTTGAAAGGATGCTTTGGGGCGCTTTCACATATGCAACGTTTAGCCCGTTTGAATCAAACCCTGATGCGTTTACCCCCTCGGGGAGGTGAGAACAGAGCAGACGTATTCGGATGAGAGAGGTGGGCTTTGGATCGGTTCCAAGCGAACTCCTAGCACGGTTCGATTGCAGTAAGAAAGTGATTCGACTCTATATTGACCCAACTGCAGGAAGTGAACCAAACATGCCGTGTGTTTTGGATTGCGGGCAGCATTTTCTTAAAAATGGGAGCTGCTAAACTAACCCGCAAGGTGCAAACTGAGCCAAAGGACAGAGCTGGAGTGCTGCAGAAATACGACAGGTTCTGGATATTTGGACCGAAGAAAAAAATAAAATAAAATAAACGCTGAATACGGGACACAAAATGTTTTAAACTAGTTATTTTATATAATTATCTAATCATGTATTTAGCACCGCCCCCGTGCTCGGCTGATTTCTGTGATTTCTATGAGCACTTGCCAAACATTTGTTTACCTTTTTCCGTCATTGTATTTCTGGCCAATGAATAAAAGAGTTTTACGAGCACGTTTTCAGCCCCCCGTCCTCCTACACGCCCCTCAGCCAGTGTTCTTTGGTTTGGTTCACACGGCACATAATTAAGCAAACAAAAAAGCAAACCAAAAGTATCAGTTTTGCTCTGATTCGGACTCGGCAAATGGACTAATGAGTGTGAAGGCGACCTTAGAGGTGACACCCCTTGTTCTTTTCACAAAGGACAAATCATTATAGCTAATCACGTGTGTGTCTCTCTACAATGCACTGGGGTTTCTCCAGTTAAAAGTGTGTGACACAGGCTTCATACATGCTTTCTTTAATTCGAGCACTTTTTAAGCACTCAACAAAAATAATATTTTCCAGGTTTGCCAATACTTGAATAAAAATAAATAAATAAATACAAGCACTTTGTATGAACCCTGCAGAGAGCAGAGCCTAATTCCAATTGAACCATATCAGGAAATCGAAACCTAGTGTTTTGGTTCCAGGTTTGAGTTCCTGGGCTGCAGTATCTCAGCAGAAAGGCAGGCCACTGGTTATTACTTTTGATTTAAAGCCAGACACTACACCACCATAAGTAATTTATAGTGGCTTGAAGTAAAGAAGCCTTTAAGCCACCTCACCCACATGCTTAAACATCATCCACTCCCGTTTATGTTGAGGGTGTGACACTGTGATTTGTCAGTCTGGGAGACCTTCATGACCTTTTGAGGCCAATATGAATCGGAGGAAAAAAATGCAACAGAAAAGATACAGCCAGTAATATTCTTTGACACCGAGTTTAAGATAACAGAATTTAAGCCAGGCTCTTTTTCCGGCCAATTAGTATATACATTTTTTTTCTTTAATTCCTCCATTTTTGGATTAATCAATGCATCTGCAAAGTAAAAAAGCGATGACGTGTATAATTGGGGGTTATTTGGTTCATATTTATTTGTCTTTAATGAAAGTGGTGAAGTTATTGTATATGTAAAAGTATTTTAAGGGTTTAAGGCTCTTTACCCAACATTCACAACTCGGTTTGTACCTTTCTGCCCTGTTGATGTAGATGTGCCCCCGGCAGAGCAGGAGAATCTGTTTGTGCAGAAGCTGCGGCAGTGCTGTGTGCTCTTTGACTTTTTATCTGACCCACTGAGTGACCTGAAATGGAAGGAGGTGAAGCGGGCGGCGCTCAGCGAGATGGTGGAATACATCACGCACAACAGGAATGTCATCACTGAGCCCATCTATCCGGAGGTGGTGCACATGGTATGTTTATTACTACCATTCTGAAATAAAACCATTGTTGGGTATACAGAGTTTATGGTAACCAAAGGGACATTTTCCCCCCACCAATAGTATGACGAGCTCGCAGTAAATCAGCAACATGTAATGAGTAAGGTTCCAGCAGTTTACTGGGCTCCAACTAAAAGGGATTTCCAGTGGTGAATCTCCAGTAATGGGTAGACTTGATACAGACTAGTTTCCCTTAGTCAAGACAACTGGCTCTAAAATGTACACTATATTAAAAGCTCAAGACTGTGTGAGAAACGTACTGGCTTCCATCTACATTCTGTTTTTTGGTCCTTTTAAGTAGTTAAGCTTGTTTTAAAATAAATATATTGAAAAGACTGATTGAAACTGGTGTAAAAGTATGCTTGTTCATTGTTTTATTTTCCTTCCAACTAAAGGCCATATTTACTCTATTGTTCCAGGGAAGACTTTATGATAATGATGTATCAGTGATGCTGGAAGCATTTGTCTGTATACCGTGATTAAGATCTTTCATTAAATATCCTCATTTGTCTTTTTTTTTTTGGCCAGCAAGAGTGCTTTAGTTGACCTGGCCACAGCTCTCTGGGGCCAGCATTAGCCGTTTCAGTGCTGAATAACATCCCTTTGATATTTATCAAACACTGGGCTACATGTTAAGCAGGAAACCACTTTTAATCGAAGTGCAAATTGACTCATTCTTCTGATTCCGCTCATATTTGATCAATGTAGGAGAACAAAAAATGCAAAGCCCCCAATATCAGCATGATAATATACTCATACCCTAGAGTTCCCTCATCCCATCCCTTTTAGAACATGGACACTTTGAAGTTCTCTGCTTTTATCATCAAAGTAGAGAGATGAGTCTGAACCCTGAAGAGTGCCATCTTATGTTTATCTTCTCTGTGGGTAGACTGTGTTGCCTTTGTCTGACCAGATAGTAATTAGGGCTCAGTTTAATAGAAAAGAAGGCATTTATTAAGCGCAGAGTCATGCAGCTTGTTTATCCTCCATGTGCGTAGTCAGATTGCATAATAAAATAATCACAATATAGGCTAACATTTGTATTGACAAGTATGGACTTTTTTTTTTTTTTTTAAACATCAGGTGCTTTGACTTTACAAAACACTACTTTTCTGCTGACAAAAGGGTAGCGAAGACGAGTGCTGATGTGAGTCTTTTGTAAGAAATGCCTTTCAATATAACGTACAAAAAATGTTATTGAATCTTTTTATGAATAGCTGTATTATTAGTCAAAATGAATGTATGAGTATGCTACTCACTATTCTTATGTCAATTATATTTTTAGGAGCTTATGGGCACTGTTTCTCTCATTTATTTATTCCCCCCTAAATTCTGTTTAATTTTTCCCATTTTTGGATTCCTTTTTATGCTATTTGGATTTTTATATTTTAACCATCTGAACATCAACAGATGTTTCTACTATTCTAAAAAAAACAACCCAAAATACATTTTAACTGTGACAAGCGGCATGTTCCTCCCTCTTTTCCTCGTTTCTAAGATGTGCCCGAGCCTTAAGGTGCTCATTGTGTGTCCCTTTGACTCCACCTAACCATGAATAACTGGTCATCTAAATCAAAATAGTTGTTGGTTGTCATTGTGTTTCTGCTAAACATGGCTAACGGCAATGAATCAAGCTCTTTGACTTGCTTTTAATGTTTTGTTTGCTGCCGCTTTGACATGAAGGCTTTCTAACATGCCAAAACATTTGCCTATGGGGGCCGACTGCTCTGTATGTTGGCACTACGCCTAGTTATAATGTTAGTGGCTAAGATACAACTATTAATGTTACAGTAAAAAGCGTAGTTGCAACATAACTGCACATATTGGGTAAAAGCTTAAGAACCAAGATGGGATAATGAGAATAATAGATACACCTATAAGATTATTTGGTGCTACAATACTAATGATGTCAGTTGTAGGCTGCATACTAGTAGCTCTCGCAAGGTAAGGAATGATCAGCGACATGTTGAGTCCAAGCTGGTTAAATTCTAACAGCAGATTCGTGAGGCACAACATGTGGTCATGAAAAGTTTGACACAAGGTTGCTAAATGGATCAACCAACATGGATAAAATATCATGCAACTACACATTACAAAGAATCTACTTTTGTCTTATAAACATATCGCAGTTCTATGCTTGGTCAGCTCCAAAATGATTGGCACCCTTGGTAAAGATGGGCAAAAATGTTTGTGGTTAATTAGCTTAATATCATAATGAAAATATGAGAGAATCTAACCTTTAATTGAAGTAAATTTATTCTAAGAAAAAAAAGAAGAAAAAAAAAGAAACCTTATCCAAAAATGTTTTTTAACAAAACCACATGTGTGTTAATCATTGGCATGGCTAGAAATTCTCATGAACAAAATGTAACTGAAGCGTGTTCCCATTTATATTTAACTTTTTTAAGTTCACCTGAGTGTTAGGAACTCTTAAGCGGTCATCCATGACTTCCTGTTTTCACTGAGGTTTAATTATGAGGTAACACAGAGGCCAAATTCCCTTAGTCATTCATCAACATGGGGAGGATTAGAGAATACACAAATGAAATGAGACAAAAATGTGTTGACCTTCATAAATCAGGCAATGGCTATAAAAAATAGCTACACACTTGAAAATGCCCATATCCACTGGTGGGGGCAATAATGAGAAGTTTAAAACAACCGGAGCTGTAATGAACCAGCCTGGAAGGGGATGCAAGTGTATTTTGTCTCCACGCACAGGGAGGAGGATGGTTAAAGAGGCAAACATTTCTCCAAAGATCACGGTTGGAGATTTGCAGAAGATGGGAGCATTTTGGGGTCATCTACAATTAGATGCCACCTCTATGCCAACAAACTATTTGGATGGCATGCGAGAAGAAAGCCTTTTCTTTCATCTAATGGTGCAATGGGTAAATTAAAAAAATTCATTAAACTGTGTATTATTACTCGTAGGTAATCATGGTATTATGGAATGGAATTCATGATGCTGAAATGCAGACCCTTCCATCTTCCGAGAGAGCTCACTATAGTCATCCTCACTATGCCACCACAAGCTAATGCTAAGCGAGCAGTAGCCAAACTGCACAGTGCTATAAGCGAACAGCAGAACTCGCATCCAGACAGCGCTTTTAATCATAGCGGGGGATTTTAATCACACCAACCTCCGGATAGTCTAACCCAAATTCTACAAACTTGTGAAATTTCCAACCAGAGGCAATAATACCCTAGTCCAGGTTTACACTAATATCGTGAATGCTTACAGAGCCTCCCACTCCCCCCCCCTCCCCCCACACACACACCTTGGTCAGTCAGACCACCTCTCCTTACTTCTAACTCTGGCTTACAGACCTCTCATAGCGAGCACAAAACCAACCGTTCGATCTGCAAGAGTGTGGCCTGAGGAACCATTTCCGAACTACAAGACTGCTTTGATAACACTAAATGGGAACTGTTTTCACAAGAAGCTAGACAGGGCTCTTACACGGACTTGGACGAATATGCCTCCTTCGTCTCAGCCTATGTTAACTTTTGTATGGACAATGTTACATCAATGAAGAGCATTTGCACATTCCCCAATAGGAAACCATGCATGAATAATGACATTCAGCTCCTGCTAAAGACCTGTGACAAAGCCTGTCGGAAAGGTGATACAGAGGCATACGGGACAGCCAGGTCAAACCTAAAGAAAGGCATCAGGAAGGCAAAGCACTGCCACAAGCTGTGGATAGAGGCGCACTCAACAATAACTTGGACACCTGCAAAATGGCAAGGCATCAAGTCCATAACAGATTACAAAGGCCACAACACCTGCCCCACCGCAAACAGCGCATCCTTCCCAGACGAACTGAACCACTTCTTCGTGCGATTTGACAGAGATTACAATGAGCCCATCACCAAGCTAACATCGGCAGCGGGGACACAATCACAATCACTTGTGCTGGACACCCATGAAGTGAGATGGGCTTTAAGCCACATTAACCCAAACAAAGCTGCAGGGCCAGACAGGATACCTGGACGTGTGCTGAAGCACTGTGCTGAACAGCTGACAGAAGTCTTTACCAACCTCAACATCTCACTGGCACAGGCCACTGTCCCACCTTCCTCAAGTCAGCAACCATCATTCCAGTGCCAAATCAAACAGCTGTCAATAGCCTGAATGATTATCGCCCGGTGGCACTGACCCCCATAATTATGAAGTGCTTCAAGAAACTTGTCCTAACCCACATACAAAGCCACATCTCCTCCACCCTGGACCTACATCAGTTTGCCAACAGGGCAAACGGGTCTACCGAAGATGCTATTTTGCTGGCCCTCCACCTCTGGCAGCGCAACGCCTATGTCAGAATGCTGTTCATCAATTATAGCTCTGCCTTCAACACGACCCCCCAGCAAGCTAGTTTGCAAACTTCACAACCTAGGCCTCAGTGCACATTTTTGCAACTGGATTCTGGACTTCTTAACCAACAGACCAGTCAGACTGGGTAAGCACTCCTCCTCCCTCATAACACTAAACACTGGAGCACAAGGCTGCGTGCTAAGCACTCTACTATACTCACTCTTCACCCATGACTGCAAACCCATCCACAAGTCCAACAGCATCAAGTTTGCGGATGACCCAACCGTCATAGGACTGAGCTCAAATAACAATGAGTCAGCCTACTAGTCCATAATCTGGAGAAATGGAGCCATGACAACAACCTCTGGCTCTCAACTCCATAAAGAACAACGAACTGATCCTGGACTTCAGAAACATAGAGACGGAGAACACCACACCATCAGCATTAATGGTGAAAAGGTTGAGACTGTCCATAGTTTTAAGTTTCTCTGGGTCCATGTCAGTGAGGACTTATCATGGTCCATCAACACAGCCATGCTGACCAAAAAAGGACAGCAGAGGCTCTCTTTCCTGAGGAGACTAAAGAAAACATGTCTTCCCCAACAGCTCCTTGTGAACTTTTACTGGAGTACCATTGAGTCCATACTCCCATATGGCATAACATTGTGGTACTCATGCTGCACCACAGAGAACTGGAAGGTACTCCAGCGCATCATCAAAACAGCACTGCGAATCACCGGATCACAGCTCCCAACCTAGGAAGATGCCTACAGCACTTGCTGCACCCGAAGAGCCACCATCATCTCCAAAGACCTGACCCACCCCGGCAACAGCATCTTCACTCTCTTGCCCTCCAGTAAACGGTACGGAACCCTGTATGCCCGCACATCTAGACTGAGGATCAGCTTCTTCCCCAGAGCCATTACCTTCCTTAACACTGCCCCCCAGTGCCCATTTCCCCCCCACCAGAACTGCATAGGACAACACACTTACTACCCACCCATCGCTTTGTCCCATGACTCCAACTGTTGTTAAGACTGTCTGTGCAATACCCCTATACTGTGACCCAGGAGTGGGAGCACATGTCCCACCAGATTTTCTGTGCAATACAAAACTTATCTTAAGGCATTTTACTATTTATTTTTATTATCCAAGTGCAATTACTGTGTGCAAAAAAGTGCAATACCACTGTGCTGTACTGTGAACTGTATGTGTACATGTATATTATAATTAATTCTTTTTATTTATTTATATTATTACTTTTTTTTCTTTAAAATATTCTTATTTCTATTTCTCTAGTACTCCTAAAGTATTTATTTAACTTCTGTATGCATCAATGCATTTGCTCCGAACAAAATCTCCTTGTACTGTACTTGTACAG
>JAOUQW010000009.1:16744997-16756977 GCA_028565825.1 Olivaichthys viedmensis | reverse complement strand
CCCCAAGAGCAATGGCCAATTAAAGGTATCTTATCTATCATTTATAGGACTATGGGCATACTTTGTGCCTGGTCACAGCGTGGTTTATGACCGACCCCAACCTCCCCCCTGGTATCCATGCCAACCAGAGCCCCCTCCTCCCCTAAAAATGCAGTTAAGAGTCTTTTAATTGGCCATTGCTCTTGGGGTTGGAGTTTCAACTTTACTGTATTAAAGCCAGTGTCACAGGAAATCTGTCTTTTGCTGTCTGCTTTTTCTCCATGGCCATGGCTCCTTCTAGGTAAGGAAAATGCTCATTCTCTTTCTCTTTCTCTTTCCCCCTCTCTCCCTCCCCTACATGGAATGTCTCTGGAATAAAATATTCAAACGCACGTCTCAGCTCAGGGTTTTACTCGGTGCATCACTAACCGCAAATGTCAGCTCCTGGAGTTCACTAGACACACTGGAACCGGGTTCTATGGTCAGATGAGACGAAAATAGAGCGTTTTGGCAACAAACACTCGATGGGTTTGGTGTAAAAAGAAGGATGGTTGAAGAGGGGGAAAAAAACCTAATCCCCACTGTTTAGTATGATGGGGAATCTGTGATGATGTGGGGCTGTTTTTTCCTCCAAAGGCCCTGGGAGCCTTGTTCCTTGTTCGGATACATGGCATCATGGGCTCCATGAAGTACCAGGAGATTTTAAATGAAAATCTGGCTGTGTCTGCCAAAAAGCTACAACTGGGTCGTGGTTGGTTCTTCCAGCAGGACAATGATCCGAAACATGTGTCCAAATCCACACAAAAAGGGTTCAGTGACCACAGAATCAAACTTTTGGCATGGCTTGAAGAGGAGAGTCTACAAGAGAGGACTTAGGACCCTGGAGGATCTGGAGAGATTCTGTATTGAGGAGTGATCTCAGATTCCTGCTCTGTATTCTCCAACCTAATCAAGCATTATAGGAGAAGAGTCAGTGCTGTTATGTTGGCAAAGGGAGGTTACCCAAAGTACTAAATGCAGGGGTGCCAGTAATTGTGATGCATGTGGTTTTGATAGATTTTTTTTTTTTTTTTTTTTTTTTAAATAAAGTTCTTAGAATAAATTTACTTCAATTAAAGATTAGAATTCTCTCATATGTTCAGTGTGAGATTAAGCTAATTAACCACAGACATTTTTCATAACCTTTTTTACCCATCTTTACCAAGGCTGTCAATAATTCTGGAGCTGATTGTATATTAGAATTTGTGAAACCCCTCTGCAATTTGTTGAAAACCCCTACATTTTATCTTCCTGTGAAATCGATCAAAAACAACTGTAATAGCAATGCAGTGAAGACATCACAGAATGTTTTGAGTTGATGAGCGCTCTACATAGCTTTCATGAATACAAGATTTATAAGATATTGTTACAGTGCTATTTTCTCCTCACTAAAAATACGCTCAAATTTAATGGTGTTTGCTAAATGAGGCCCAGTATGAATTTAAATTTTGGGCTATTGCATGTGACCGACTCCAAATCTGTGGTGTTTATTGATTTGTTTGATATGGTCATCTGATGTGTTGTGAAACCATTTTCCATCTAACTGTGTGTTCTAATAAATATGTTAAAATTGTCTCTTCAGTTTGCAATCAACATGTTTAGGACATTACCGCCTTCATCCAACCCGACAGGGGCAGAATTCGACCCAGAGGAGGATGAGCCCACGTTAGAGGCTGCCTGGCCACACCTGCAGGTACGTAGTCACACACCCCTGTCCATGCATATTGACATGCACTCAACACTTATCCACACTACATGACTCACTTTATTCTATGTTGTTTTTTCCTCCTTCCTCAGATTGTCTATGAATTCTTCCTCCGGTTTTTAGAGTCTCCAGACTTTCAACCAAACATAGCCAAAAAGTACATCGACCAGAGATTTGTCATGCAGGTATGGCCTTGCAGCTCGTGTTTTATAGTAAGAGTTGTTGAGAGAGTTTAGTGTCTGCTAAAAATGAAACCCAATAATAATGGGTTTATTTTCAGCTCTTAGAACTCTTCGACAGTGAAGATCCTCGAGAAAGGGACTTCCTGAAGACAACTCTGCATCGGATTTATGGCAAATTTCTAGGCCTCAGGGCCTACATCAGGAAGCAGATTAATAACATATTCTATAGGTATGTATGGTACATATACATATATTAACGCACTCTTTGTTTAGTATTTAATGTCTGGTAATGCCACTGAAAATCTCAAATTTGATTTCAGGTTCATTTATGAAACAGAACATCATAATGGAATAGCAGAGTTACTTGAAATATTAGGAAGGTATGTGTCTAGTTTTAATCAAGTCTTTTCAGGAAGGCTTTAATGATCTGTCTGTGTCTCTGTCTGTCCAGCCTTCTTTTTTGTTTGTTTTGATCTGTTCTGCTTTTCTTTTTTGTGTCTTGCAAAAGGCACTACAGTCTGCTATACTGGGTTATTTAATGTGTCTGTCTTTATCAGCATAATCAACGGGTTTGCCTTACCACTGAAAGAAGAGCACAAGATATTCTTGTTGAAAGTTTTGTTGCCTTTGCATAAAGTCAAGTCTCTCAGTGTTTACCACCCACAGGTATGAACCATCATCTTTTCATCTGTGCTTTTTTCTTATTTTTCAATAAAATGTGATTTGAATATTTAAAAAAAAAATGAACATTGTGAATGCTATGTGTGAAATATGCACTGATGAGATGTGAGGGTTCACGGCACTGTTTGATAGGAATAGGCTTTGTTTGGTATGTTTCTCTCCTTATGTTGTGGCAAGCCATGCGATCAGCCTTGTAGTCGAACACTCGCCCTGAATCCACACCGGACACGTCGCGTCATGAGTCGCGTCAAGACCAAAGTCGATTCACACCGGTTGCGTCTCAGCTGCGTTTCTGTAGCGCTACTGGCAGGAGAAAGAGCAACAGCTCACTTTGATTTTAATCTCTTTTGATTTCTCCAGCATTCGATTATCAGTTATGAGTTAGTGAATTTACACCTCTGGTGATTTTTTGTTTTTGTTTTGAGAGATATTAACTGTTTAATGTTTAATAATTAATCAAATTCCCCTAGTTGGAAAGCTGTATAAATGGTGTCGTGGGATGTAAATCTCGGTATATTTTTCCACTTCAACAATCAGGTGAACGTCGTCCATGGTTGTGCCATGAGCTATGGCAGGCTGTTTGTTTTGATCTCGCTCATGGCCTCAGCAGCCGGGGTCGTCTCCAGGGCAACGTTTCACCAGCCAGTGAGCACACGGGAGAACGAGAATCCTTTTTATGCAGTGTTAATACCGATACGGAAGGATTGGGCCAGCTGTAATTACAAAACACTTCACCTAAAAACGTGACATGAGCCAGTGGAACAGTGAACAACCAGCAGATTTGTGCTTATTTTATTTCCTCATGTTGGTGTGAAATGAGTATCATATCACACAAACACTTTGCTATTCAACTACAGGCTGCTCAATCATGACATAAAGTTCACAGCTTTATAGAAAGTGTGATTTTGTGATTTCGGTGGATTTCCATGGAGTTTACGTTACACTGACAAGCGCGGGGGGGATAAATAAATAAATAGACACCAGCGCGTAAAACAAAGGAAGTGCGACGCAAGGGCTCGAGTTTGATGCGCCTCTAACGGTCCTCTGATGTGGCTGGTGTGGATTGACACGCTTGTTAAAATGGAAGCATAACTGCAGAGTGTGACGCGCGTCAAAAAAGACGCTTCAGAAACTCGTCTGGTGTGGATTGGCCTTTAGGCAGTAATAGTGTAATTTACAAACAGGCATTTGCTGATGTAAAATGTTCATGATAATACCCTAACCTATTATAATGGTTTATAACATTATCCCATATGTTCCTGGCTCATGATCAGAACTTGAAAGAACACAATAGCAAGCAATAAACTCTTGTATGGTGGACAGAATCATGATCCTGCCTTCACTGAGAAATATGCATGCGACGCTTCATTTAAATTTGTCCAAAATGAGGAACCTTGGAATGCATCTGCTGTTATGCAGTCTTCTGAATGGGACAGACATTATCTCAAAAGTGCAAACACTGCCCAAAACAGGGTACAAGGGTGGGAACAATAATTTAGAATTGAATTAACTTCTTTACATCTTTGATTGACCTTTTAAAGCAGCTTTACAGACAAGCAATGCCTTAATGCCCAGTGAGTGAAATTATGAAGTGTCCACAACAACAATATTGTCCATGTTGTGCATTATCGACACATGCCTTCTAAAACGAAAGTAAAATTGTTAAATGCACCTGGTTTGACCACTAAATCAAATTAGAGAAGCAATATTTTGCATGAGGATAGGAGAAAATGTTGTGTATCTGCATCTTTTTATGTCCATACAGCCACTATATATTTTTGATAACACTTAATGTGTGCTCTTTGTGCTTTCTCTGTGTAGCTGGCATACTGTGTGGTACAGTTTTTAGAGAAGGACAGCACCCTCACTGAGCCGGTACTTTCAGCCTCCTTTTTGACACTTGCTAAATAAGCAGTAAAGAATGACAGACATTCTTTAGACAGACACTCCTACAGTCAATGACACATTAATAAAAGCAGACTTCACTAATTGACCTTTGTTTGTTTATGCTTTATGCACCGCACCTCTCTTTTTTGTGCTGCCTCATCTGTGTCAACATAGTAGTCTAGTTGCTGTATCTGAAAGATAATCTTACCTGGCATTAGGTAATAGGACCTCCATATATGCATCAATGGTCTTACTAGACGCATGTAGGTTTGCATGATATGAACATTTAATTTTGCATACTATTCACTCACTTTGTGGAAAATGACATTTGCTTAAAACAAAAGCCACCACGTTCGATCACAATTTCTTTACCTTACATTAATGTTGTCTCTTTGCCCTGTGTACTGCATGTGTTTTTATTTTATTTTATTGGCATCTCAGAACTGTAACTTGTCAACAGGTGGTGATGGCTCTTCTGAAATACTGGCCAAAGACCCACAGCCCAAAGGAGGTGATGTTTCTTAATGAGCTCGAGGAGATCCTCGATGTAATTGAGCCCTCCGAGTTTGTCAAAGTCATGGAACCTCTCTTCAGGCAGTTGGCAAAATGTGTCTCCAGTCCACACTTTCAGGTCAGCCCACACTGTTTTGAAAACCTTTGAATAAAGGAAAATTACTGTAGGAGCAAAGCTCTAAAATATCTTTGACCTTCTTTCATTTTCTATAGTTTTGCATTGAATTTCTATTCTTTTTGTGGGTTGCAAGGGTAATGTTGTTTTGATCCATCCAGGAGATATTTTTGAGTGGTCCAAGGTTGAAACTTAAACCTTAAACTTAAACCCACTGAAGACTTGAAACAAGCTGTTCAGGGTTAAAGGTGTAGAGGCAGTTTGTTCCCCAGATAGTATTAAAAGGCCATACCCTTATTTCTAAAGTACCTTCAAGCCTGCTTTCACAGTAGATATACATGGAACACCATGTCTGTGATCTACTAACACCAAATAGCACCAAATTCTGCGAAAGATGTCATAATAGATGATTCATTTAATAAAATTAGTATTTGAAAATAACTTGTTTTGGGTTCTACGCTTACGTTCTCTTTTGCCTAACATAAAAAAAAAAAAGTTTGGATGCCATTACTGATTATTCATATTTCATCCAATGTATCTGCCATGACCAACATTTTACTTCTGACATGCATGCATAAGTACTGACAATAATTCATCAGGTTCAGCAGATTTATTAGAAGGATGGAGAGGCATCATGTGTAGATTGAGTATTTCTAATGTGGCTTAATTGATACATTCCCAATAAGTCAGAATATAAAACCAATGGTGCTTACGGTAATTTTGTACATTTATCTACTGAAACTTTTGTGTCACTAAAACAATATGCTTTAAGTTAATAAGATGTGCTCATTTGGCCCACCACACTGCGTTTATTCTGTGGTTGTGCGTTTGTTTGCGCCATATTTTGATTTGTTGTTTTACAACAGGTTGCAGAGCGGGCCCTGTACTACTGGAACAACGAGTACATCATGAGTCTGATCAGTGACAATGCAGCCAGAATCCTGCCCATAATGTTTCCCTCGCTTTACCGCAACTCTAAAACCCACTGGAACAAGTGAGTCAGATTCTGTTACAATATGCATTTTCTGGTAATTAAACTCGTGATTGAGTTGCATATGTAGTGTCATGAGGTTATGAGATGTCATGAGGTGGGAAAACATATAGTGGAGTCCAAAAATCTGAGATTTGTCATTGCCACTGTACGGCACTCTAAAACGCTTTGCTGAAACTGGATCAGTCGTATCCAAAGCACGATCAGCAGACCAAAAGAGACCACACCATCAGAAGAGCAATACATAAAACTTTGTTCACTGAAAGAGAGAACAGCATCACAGATACAGAATGTGCTGAATAAAGAACGAGAGACCAATCAGCAAAAGTGCTGTCAAAAGAAGGCGAGCTAGTAGTGGTCTCAAAGAACGAGTAGCGTCTCTAAACCACTTCTCAGGAAGGGAAACAAGCCCAAACGCTTGGCATGGGCTAAGACATACCAGCATTTCACAGCGGATCACTGGAAAAAAGTCCTGTTTACTGATAAATCCAAGTTTGAGATTTATGGCAGTAACAGAAGGGTTTATGTAAGGAGACGAACAGAAGAGAGATTGATACCACAGTGTCTCAAAACAACAGTGAAACATGGTGGTGGTCTCAGACTTTTGGGCCCCACTGTATGTTTTTTAAAATCTTTATAAACCTGTACAAAAGCTGTTGATTTTAAAATGATCTGTATTTGTGCCTTGTTGAAGGCTCTCTTGTTTAATTAAAGAAGTATGGCTACAAAGCAAAGTAACTCAGCCTTTCTGTATTTAGTGAATGTTAATTTGTCTCATAATTCAAGTGTGATCATTGTAATTTTTCCATAGAATATTTTTTTTTGTTGATAGGCTCAACTTGTGCATGGGTTGTTTTGTTCTATTCAGTGACAGTTTTCTTTTAATATTGGGTGTTAAGACTTGGACAGAGGTGAATCATTATCTCATGTTACTTTAACTTCAGGACAATCCATGGTTTGATCTACAATGCATTGAAGCTCTTTATGGAGATGAATCAGAAGCTTTTCGATGACTGCACACAGCAATTCAGAGCAGAGAAAAACAAGTACGAGAATTCTCATCAACTTTCTTTGAGCTCCTGTATTATTTGCTCATTTATGTACTCACACCTGCATCTCTTTTTGTATTTTGTGTTCTAGAGAGAAGCTCAAATGGAAGGAGCGTGAGGAAGCCTGGATAAAGATAGAGAACCTCGCGAAGTCAAACCCCCAGGTGAGTGCCTTTTCAGTATTACTCATCTGTAAAAATAAAACTCATAGCAGTGTGCCTGATGGGGATTCACTCAGGGATGTTAAAAAGAGTTCAGTGTTTCTCCTAACACTTTTCAGACAGGCTTGTTTTGCACTATTTGTTTTGCACTGAATGCCTTACTGAACACCGCAAGTGAAGTGGTGAAGCAGCTTAAACCCAGTTTATGTTGGCAATTAATTGTATAGTTTTTGTTATAATTATTACGCTTTATTTTCTGTTACTTGTACTTTTGCACTTTATATTGGATGTTGTATTTCTTATACCTATTTATTTAATTTTAATTATTCCTGCTTTGTTTTTTTGCATTTTGAATTAATGAAAGGTGCTATGTAAACAGTTGTTATGGAAGTGGAAAAACTGTAGCCTACCGGCTTTAATTTGAGGGTATTTACATCTGAATTTGCTTAAACATATAGGAATCATAGATGTTATGGTTTTATGGGCCTGATGGTAATTGAAGATATTATAATAATCTCAATTATCATAATCTCAAAGCCCATCTTGAAAATGTAGTAGTCATCTGATATCTAAAAAATGGAGAAGATTCCATTGCCATTTTAGTAGCACACCAGCTTCCTGTTCAGTTTTATTGTTAGTTTATTCTTGCTTGTGTTGATTTGTGTTTTGCAGTTCCTCTTATATATTGACACCACCGGCTTGAGCAGCCCGATGGAGATTGAAACGGACGGCGTAGGGATTGATGATGTCGCAATGCTCAAAAAGACAGTAGAAGAAGAAGCTATTCAGGTAAATGCCTACACCCTTTGAGGCTATAGCCTGGAAACATTTAAATGCATTTTTAATGTTGGCTTTCTAATTTCCCAGTAACATTAACTTGCCTAGTTTTAATGTTTGCAATTGCCTAGTTAGATGGCAATAGCAAACAAGGTTGTCTTTAGACATAAAGCTAACAAAAGCTTGACTTGAATTTTAACACACTGAAGTAGACTAAAAATAAATTAAACGTATTTTTAAACTGCATGTTAAAGTTTAGCTTGGTTTCAGTGCAAGGCGTGTATTCTTCTTAACCACACTGAAATACCTGAAAGTTCAGCACCTCCGGTACTTTGGAGGCCATATTCTTGTTTTTAACTTTATGATTAACTTCACGTGTTATACTAAAAAGTTATGATGGCACCCCAACATGTGTTTTTTCTTTTCATTAATGCCATTATAGACGGATAACCCACTTTGTTAGAATGACCAGCCTGCTCATGTTTGTGCTGCAGATTCAGAGGGAGCAGCGGAAAGAGCGGCCATTAATGCGTCGCAAATCGGAGCTTCCTCACGACATGTGTACAGTAAAGGCCCTAGAAACACACCGGCGTGCAGATGACATGATAACCAGCCGTGATGGCCACTAAAAGAGCAGAGCAGCTCGGAGTCAGAGGCCGAGCACAGCGTGCCCAGTGCACAGCGGCGGCAGCAGCAGCACAGGACGGCCTGGTGTGACTCGGAAACCTGGACACACCCAGCTCTGCTACCATAAAGAGCCACAGTGACCCTCGGTCGGCCAGTGCCCCTACGCTGGAGATGTGTTTTTACTTTCAACCTTCTCAGGTGTACTATTTTGCTTTTTGTGTGGTCTTTTTCAACCATTCTCTCTCTTTCTTGTCTCATGTATCTGCACTGACTCCCCTTCCCCATCAATTATCATTAATCGTTATTAAAAAGTAGGTGCTCGGGCAAAAACCGTGAACGTGTCGTTTTCGGCACAGGAGCACTTGCAGTATGATTGTTGACCTTTGTGTTTAAATTGAGCAAAAGCCTCTCAACCCACAGGAAGGTGGGAGAAGACGGGTTTTTAGTGAAAATGTGTACGTCTCTCTTTACCCTTAATTTTTCTTAATGCTAGGCCACAGCTGCTGTCGCCTCCAGCTTTGTGCCTCAGACTGGTGGTTCATGTCATTTTATGTGTTATCTGGTCCAGCAAAGCGGGGGACTGTCAGCCAAGTGGCACTGTTGGGCAACAGGAGCAGATTTATGGTATATATTTTTATTTTAAAATGAGCTCGCCTGTCTTTTGGAAGCTTCTATCCTTGATGAATCTCTAAAGGAGAATATTCATTTGTAGAAATTGGGTCTTGTGCCAATTTATTTTGTTGTAATATATTTTAGATGCTATACAGTACACCTGGCTACAAGTTCACCCAAACTGCGTGGATGTTCAAATGGTGGTGAATGGTTTAATGCTATTTCATTGATTTTATGATGGCTGTTTCAAATAGTTATTTATGGTGGAATAACTAGCTGGAACTGCCATCATATTGAGAAAGCATCTAGGACTTTATTCTGAACTGCAATATACAGCATTTTGGCTGGGTTTTTTAGCATTGGCCCTTTTTGCTAGGTCGAGTCTTTTAAGAGGTCTCCTCATCTCCTTTTAAATTTCATTCCAGTGGACTCGGAACTAGCTTTGCAAACGTTTGTTGTTTAGTTCATATCCACTGACTTGCAGTTTATAGATATGTAAAAGGACTGGTTTAAGTTACAACAAAATGTAAAACAAAGCCTTTATTCACATTGAGTGCCTTTTAGCTGGTGGAAGACTTTAGTGAAATGTTGTAAGATGAACGTAACTCTGTCATCTAAATGCCAAAAAGTTCTCTCATTTAGAACCAATTTTCCATTACGAATTTCTCCTAAATTAAATAACGGAGAAGATGATATTCACATCCAGTGACTTTTGATAAAATGTGCCCGGTGGGTAATATTAGGCTGCTTAACCATTGTGTTCTAGTGGCTGGAGGGGGTCAACACATGACTCTTGAGTGGTAGCGTAACCTGGTGAACAATAGAGAAAGCGCTTGGGTCACATTCACCTAGTATGGTCCGTCTTGTGTTCTAGAGCAAAGAACTAAAGGCGTGTCTTATTTGCATTTCCCCTTTACTTCATCTATTTTGTTAGTGTTAAACCTGAGCCATTGTTTGAACTTCCATTCTCTGTTAGGTGCTGAGGAGAAGCTCACGACATTCTGGAGATCTTGTATGTCTGAAGTGCTCAAAATGATTAAAAGTATTTTTGTTTTTTTCCTTTTGCCTGCATTAGCTTGTTCGATTTGAATGTGCAAATTTGTAAATAGAACTACCGTGATCGCAGTCTTTTTTTTTTTTTTTTAATTGTCTTTAATAGCAATCACCAATAATTCGCTTCTTCTGTTATTTTCAGCTGTTTCTAAAAGCGAATGTTGTTGTTTTTATCACCATCCGTATACTAGTGCTTTTCAAGAAGGTAGTGTATTAAGAACACTACTACAGTCTGTCTCATCCCTTCCTCTGCAAATGGGAGCCTGTTTTCAGCATTAAATGGCTTTAAATGAACATCTCTGGAGGTTTTCTTTTCTTTTCTTTCCCTTTTGATAAAACAGACCTATTGCAAAGTGTCCTTTAGTATGCACCCCTGCTCATGGCTTCATTTAATATTGTACATATTATTTTATGTTCTATCTATTATTAAATGGTAGATCTCTTACTTTGTACAAATTCTCATGTACAGATGAAAACGTTATTAGCAACTGCAGACGGTTGATAATGTGGCACAGACTTCTGTACATGTTGCATTAGAAATGTTTAGAGTTTAAATGCTTTTTTTTTTAAATCAATTTGTAATTCAGAACTTTTTATTTCAGCATTCTGTCATCTGTGATGAGATCTGTCGTACATTAGCCTTCGTGTTTGCTCTTAACCATTCTCAACTGGTGTACATCTATATATAGTAAATAAAGAAAACTGGTGAGTTTTATATTTTCATGCGGAGAGGAAATGCAATGACTTGTGTGTGTGTGTGTGTGTGTGTGTGTGTTTGTGTGTGTGTGTGTGTGTGTGTGTGTGCACGCGCTTTAACAAGAGGGTTACTGTACAGAGATAATTACAGAGAGTAACTGAAGGAGTACACACATCTCTAATGAGCAATAAGAGTGCTTCAATATGTTCTTCAGCAAGAGCCAACTCATTCAAGAGCAATACACGTCTATGCATGTTCACACAAATCACTGGAATACACACCGGCATGCATACATGTGCTCACATTGCTAATCAGTGCATATGCACACGAGTGCTGAGAATAGCACAAACGTTTAATCACACACCGCACAAAGAGACTGTGTCTCTCTAATAATGAAGTTTCAACACCTACACTCTGGCTGCCTTAGTAGCCTTCATGTCACGATGAGATGGAGCCATGAGGATACAGGTGCAAGCAGCTTTATTACAATATCCAAATCGACAGACAAAAGACGTAGTCAGGCAGGCAAAGGTCATAAATGGGCAGACAGGCTAATGTAGACAGGGCAATAAGTAGAACTCGTAGATGGTAAAGAGAAATGGTAACAAGATCGATATCAATAGTCAGAAATGCACACTGACACAATGCAGTGTGTCTGGGAACAGTAGTTTAGTTAGTTTGCTAGCTAGCTACTGAAAAGTAGTTTAGTTCAGCAGCAGAAAAATTAGGGATCCGTCCTCAGGTAACTTACTTCTTAGTGTCACGCGCACGCTGTCAGCCAGGCGCGACCACGCGCTTTTGTTTTCGTTTTTGTTTGTTCCTCTGTCACGTGAAGTATGTTAAATGTTCCCAGCTGTTCCTTGTCTGTCTTCCCTTGATTTATAAGTGTTTAAATACCCGCTTGTTTCCGTC
>JAOUQW010000009.1:16722269-16739321 GCA_028565825.1 Olivaichthys viedmensis | reverse complement strand
ATACAAGTAACAAAAGCACCATATATTCTGGACCCGTAGTGGCCGCTGCGTGCTACCGCGCCGCCATCTTGGATTTCCAAGATGTGACCAACATTGTGAACCGAAGGCTTTCCCAGGTTCTGCAGGATGTTGCAGATTAACTCGACAACAAAAAGTTTCTCATGTTCATTCATTCCTGAAAGATCACAGATAACACAGTTGTGCAGCATTATAGCACAGACGAGGCTCAGAGCCTCTACCATGACTCTACTGCAGTGCACCTCAAACGGCATATTCCACAGATTATTTGGAAAGAAGGCAAGAGTAATCGAGAACATTGTTTTTTCTATGATTAACCAATAGCTTGTAAGTATAGTCTACCTCATTAGCATACTAGAGGAAGAAATGCATAACTAAACAGAGGAGTAAAAACGCTTCAGAACTGATTTTGGAGCAAATTAGCCTGGTTTCTAATTAATCACACAAGGGCCTTATTATTATTATTTTTTGCTCCATCATTCATGTCCCCAGCACTTTTCAAAACAAAGTTCAAAACATTTTGTCTACCTATGTTTCTGAAATAAGATTCCATATATTTTAACTAATGTGAGGCAAACTAATTGTTCTTATTGACTGAGACCAGTAGGGACAGCTGATGACATGCAGCTGTATGTTTCAGCCAAAACAGATGACAGACACCGGCTTAATATGGTTAAGTAATGTGTAAAGGACATTAGACACTGAATGCTGAGTAACTTCCTCCTACTCGGTTCCAACAAGACAGAAGTACCTCTACTAGGGCCACAAGCAGCTAGAAGTAAGCCTTCCAATTATGTAGTAACCCCTGATGGCCTTTTAGTTGTATCATGTACAGCAGTGATAAACCTTGGGGTGATTATTGACACCAGTCTCTCGTTTAAATCTCATGTATATGACATTACTGGGGCAGCCTTTTTTATCTCAGAAACATTGCTAAGCTAAGAAATATAATGCGGTTACATGATGCAGAAAAAGTAGTTCATGCTTTTATTACCTCTAGGTTGGACTATTGTAATGTCTTGCTGTCTGGTTGTTCCAGCTGTCTGGTTGTTCCAGCATGCAGCTGGTAGAGTCTTTACTAGAACCAGAACGTTTGACCATATTACCCCTATTTAATCCACACTACATTGGCTCCCAGTGAAATTTCACATTGATTATAAAATACTACTAATGACCTAAACTATAAAGCACTAAATGGTCTCGCCCCACAGTACCCGAGTGAACTTCTGGTCTATTATGATCCACCACACTTGCTTCAAAAAGTGCAGGTTCCTAGAATAATAAAAACTACAGCAGAGGGCAGACCTTTTTCCTACAAAACCCCCCAGCTATGGAATAGACTTCCTGTTAATTTTCAGGACTCAGACACCGTCTCAATCTTTAAGTTAAGGTTGAAAACCTATTTGTTTACTCAGACATTTTGTTAAATATCTCTGGGGGTTCATGGACATAGAGAGTTATGGTAAACTGGTATGTTTTGGTGCTGTTTTGGCGGTTTGTTGACAGTGGACTGGCGGGACGCTGATGTCCCAGGAGGCCCTCATGCCTGTGTTAACTTCTGGCTCTCCCTTTCAGTTATGCTGCCATAGCTAGACCTGCCGGAATCCTCGCTTGCACGCTGATCACAATATACACCCTTTTCAGCCACTGTATGCTCTTATCATACCTAATAATCTGTTCTCTCTGTCTGTCGAGCTGTACGTGCACTCCTGCTGCCCGATGTGATGCCGGTGCCAGATCCTGAAACACTTCTCCTGCTGTGGCTTGTCTCGCCCTCCGGACCTGCCTGATGCTCTGATCCTGCCCTGTTCCTCGTGCTTCTTCATTCGGAGCTTTTTGAGCATGTGATTCACTTACTGTAGTTGTGGATATTCTCTTATGGAGACCTTAAAGACTCGCACGTCACAAACAGTTTATACCTAGGACTCACCTTTCTGCGTAAATGGATAATCTCACCTGGATACTGCAGCTGTATTCATAAAGACTATCCTGTGCTCATCCCAGGATTCTTGTACAATATGGTCATACCAAACATTCTTTCAACACATGACTGTACACTATATGACTGTACACTGTAATGATTCATGATCCCACTATCGGGTGTTACCCAGAAGAGGATGGGTTCTCTTTTGAGTCTGGTTCCTCTCAAGGTTTCTTCCTCATGTCGTCTCAGGGACTTTTTACTTGCCATTGTCGCCTCTGGCTTGCTCATTAGGGATCTAGATCTGCATCCTGATTTCTGTAAAGCTGTTTTGTGAAAATGTCTATTGTTAAAAGGGCTATACAAATAAATGTAATATCTCAAAATAAATAAACTCAAATGTTTGTTTAAAGAAGTTTAGTTTGAAAATCACACTGTTAATAATGCTTTCATTATTTGTTAAGCTTGTTATTATCATTAGCATTCTTTTGTGCATTAAATGTGATTAAATGTGAATGTGAATAAATACCACCAGATTTAAATACAGACCAGAGTAGCATTGTACAGTAGCAATATCTCATTTTACAATTTTATTTATAATGATTATTGGTCTTGTTTGTACTCATAATCAAATACACTAGTCTGCTCTATACTGCAGTGACATTAGAAACAAGCCAAGCCAATTAACATATATTGTGTAAAATGATTAAAGTTTGGCCCAAATCACTTTATGAAACTAAGGAAAAGCAATGCAATAAGGAAAGCACAGTAATCTTTTTGAAGTGATTCCTGGGGATGTGTGTATGAAACTAAGAAGTGCCAATCTAGGATGAGGTGTTATCATTTAAGTCCTAATCAATATGATGTGCAATCAATACAGATAAATTAATCACTAATCAGCAATCTTAGTCTGAGTCACTTTATACATGTGACCCCTGAACTATATGGACCACCACACTGGTATCAGTCTTTCCCTTTAAGGAAGGAACCAGATTTCTTCAATAGGAATTTCTACCAAATCATATAATCATTATGGTGTGACTCAAAACACAATGACCTGCACTGTGTTCTGTATTTATTGCGTAGTGCTGCACTTTTTTTTACTGGAACTGTAGTTTTGAACTGTTGTTTTACCCTTGTCGCACTATTTGCGCTTTATGTAGTCCGGTGTTCAGCACCCCTGTATTATATATTGTATCATGGTCCTGGATGCACGATACACCCTATTGTATGTGTATACATGTGTATATGGATGGGATGACAATGCAAATCGAATTGACTTAAATTGGCAGTAGATTGATGTTGGAGTAGTTGTTTTTCATAGTCTGTTACCCAGGTATAATCAGACCCCTTGAATCTGGCATGATCCATGGAATGTGAGTACATCAAGGATGAAATGGAGAAAAAGTAGACTAAGGTGGTCTGAAGCTGAAAATTTCGGGATACTATACTTTAACGAAAAAAAGAAAAAAAATCATGCAGTCTAACACACAGCCTAAGTTCACACTGCTTCATAATAATGTCATTACACATTTATATTAAGCTTTTTGAACAGATGAACAGCCCACTCAAGGCTTCTGTTATGAGTTCACTGGTGCTCTCAAGCTCTCTATCAATCTGTAATGTTTTTCAATCGTCTAAATCACTTATTAGATTGTGATTTACTTGAGAAATACAGATGCAGGGCCCATCTATTCTCATTTATTGCTTTTTGGAGGATCTCACCTACTTTTTGGGTTGCCATTTAGAGGATCCATGAACCATTAATCAGATGCAGCGCATGACAAATCCTGTGCCAGGCTCTTTTCTATGGATAAATACATTAGAAGAAACGGTCACAGTCATTGTGAGTTGAGATGTCTCCATATGTGAGGAACGAATTAAGATTACAGGAAACAACATTTCAAACAAACAAGCCAAATCTATTTGTTTTTTGGGGTAAAAATAGCTCCTTTATGTGTACAGATTAATCACATCCTTTGACTCCTTTTAAGCATTTCCGTTTAACAAATAACATCATTCCATATAGTATGGATGAAGACACATGGTCACTGTGATAAAAAAAAAAAACCTGGATGTCACAGAGAGAGTGAGCGGGGTCATATGAGTTTAAGTGCATATCTCTTTAATAGTTTACCCCCCCATCCTCCGGTCTTATTCCATCTGTTTCTTTCTATGACTACCTTTTCTCTTTTTTTCTTCTTTTTATAAACCAATCCTCACTAGTTCCATGTATCACTTACTCCAGGCCCATGAGCTTGTTGAATACACGTGCTGACAGCTAAAACGTCTCACTTTCTTTTCACCGCATTATTTCCATATTTTTTCTTTTGCGCTTTCTTTACTGCCATTACACCTAAAAGCCTCATGCCCTCTGGATCCAAAAAACACCACGAAGGGATAGTGTCAGCTCTTATTTCCATGGTAACAAGCTTCAGAACTTTTAAGGTTCAACCTCACTACGAACACATCCAATCATTTTGAAGCAAAAATCCACCAACACATGAGCCATTTGGTTCTGTCTCTCTCTCTCTCTCTCTCTCTCTCTCTCTCTCTTTCTGTCTCTCTCTCTGTTTGTCTCTCTCTCTCTCTGTCTCTCTCTCTCTCTCTCTCTGTGTCTCTCTCTCTGTGTCTTTCTCTCTGTGTCTCTCTCTGTCTCTGTGGTCCACCCCCACCGTTCTGTGACTCAGCTTCTCGCACTCCACATCCGGATGAACTTGAAAGGGTAGGGAGAAGTAGAAGGGGGGTTTACACTCCCCCGAGAGGGAGAGGCAGAGTAAGAGAGTGGAGAGGAGATGAGCAGAAGAGAGAGCAGAGGGATCCTGAGTCACTCTGGCCTTGGGGAAGACGTAGATGAGGTTAGGTAACACCAGCAAGTCCATGTCCCCACCCCCGTGTTTCTTTTTCATTTTTCCCCATCTCTTCACACACACCAGTCTTGTGAGGTCCGGACCTCCACAGCCACCAGCAGCTGCTCCTCTATCAGACCATGCGTCTCACATCCAGTTCAGTTCATGCTGACCTACTTTCTGCTTGTTGCTTATGTGATAAGGCTTCTAGATTTGGTTATTTGGGCCCGACACTGACGCAGTTCTTCTAAGGTGAATGCAGCAAGGGAGGGAGGAGGCAGAGGAAAAAAGAAGAAAGCAAGCAACTTTTCTGAAAAAGCAAATCAGCAAGCTGCTGCCACACTATTTATGTTTGATGTCAGACATTTTATGTTTAATGTTTGACCATCTCTGCGTTTCCAGCTAAATATCAGTATATATATTCACTTCGTCTGTTCTCATTATTCACTATAATGATACTATAAGAATAAATACACACAGTATTTCTGCTCATAATCTGGATCCTCCTGAGGTATTAAGGAGACTGAAGATAGAGTGACAGACCAAAGATGAATTTGAATAGCACCCAAGCTTAGAATAACCACAGCAAAAGGCTGCAAAGTTATTATTAACCAGAAAACCTACAGGACACAACAGCTAGCAGACTGGACTCCCACACACCACCCTGCCTCTTTCATCACTATAAGCCTACACTACAGGCCGCATTGTAGGCTTCAGTTTGTCAACTAATATTAATACAAAAATTAGCCGGGTTTTCGAAACTAAGTTTGATAGCTTATCCATCAATATTGAGTCTTTAAATGTGTGCTCTGTGGCAGACTAACCAGCCATTAAGGCCATTGTTACATTGTTTAATGCTTGCATGAAAAAATGTTCAGCCATTCGGTTGTTTTGTTAAACAGAATGTCATCCTGGTTCAGATATGCGCAATTTGGTAAATCAGTTTGTCAAGCGGATTCAGTTATCATTTTGTGGAGTGTTTAAAATACAAACAATTATAAACCAAATATAGGTAGTAAATAATTACCAAATATAGTTAGTATTTCTAGGTTTTGTTGGCATGAAGAAGTTTTAACCTTATTTTATTTGTTCCTTTTAACTCTTTTGGTACCTTGTTTTGCTTCCTTAGGAGAACATATGATGAGGAGGTCAGAGATGTTAATGCATTTGGCCTCATGAGTTGAGGTGAGGGATGGTCAACTGCAGGTGAGCTTATAGGAGAGTGGAGGATACTGAAGCTCCACCGTTTCTCCTTCACTAATCCAATTAACAGGGGAGGTTGGAGCAGCTATCTGAGAGGCAGCATGCCACTCAACCAATGAGTGAAACTGAGGACAAAAAGATTCTCTGTACACTCAGCTCTGCCCAACTACAGAGCAGGTCAACACCATTGGTCTGGAAGAACTAGCGAATGGTTTGGGGAATCCGAGAGGACCTAATTGGTTTGGGAGATGCTGACTGAATAATTATCCTTATTTTGATGAAGGTTTTTCATTCAGCTTAGGAATAAAAATGTGTGGCCAAAAGCACAATTAACTGAAAGTCATAATTAGTGAATATGATCCTTTTCAATATACTTATCTTTCTCTTTTTTTCTTTTTTTTTTACCTGACAACTAATTTATATTTTTTGATAAGCTAGTATATGCATTATCAAAAATGCTTTTGGTATGACAATAAATGGTAGCGATGATACTGAGCAGTAAATCCACATTACTGTTTACTGCACGCATAGACTGAAAGTAGGGCTTTAGAGGCAAGAATTATTAAAGTCTGATCTGCAGGTCAATGCAGGGGAATGTATGAGTAACGAAACAAAATTTTCTGTATTCATGTATTCACACATTTGGATTAGAGTGTAAACCGAGTCTTATACTCAAGTCTACAATTAACGTATGTGAGAAAACTACAATGAACACTACAATTACCAAACGTGAGAACATCACATTTGATATAACAAACACCATCAAATGTGATGTTCTGTTGATTAATAGATTAAGTATCTGCATGACTGAGCTTAGCTTTAGGCCATCCCTTTAAAGAACTATGGTGATAATATTACATTGGGCATGAAATAGAATTACATTTTCTTCATGTTCCTCAGTGAACCAATACAGACAAATTAAGTTTATTCAGATGTGTTGTCTTAGAATACATTTTTTCAGGTTTAATTGGAGAATACTCTGACATGAGGAAGTGATGGATTATCCTTAGCTGATAGGAAGAAGCTACAGATGGAGTCACCAAAGGCACAGGGTCATGTACAGGGCAACTCTGGCAACTCACGCCTTCACAGGAAATCCTCTTCCACATGACAGAGAGAACAAGTGTAGGAAGAATGTCACATATTAGACTCAACTCCTAAGTTTTCTGAAATTTCAGCATTTAATGTAGCCTCTGCTGTGCACTTTACATTTGGAGTGAAGTTTGTTACACCTTTATGTGACCTCAGATTTTAGTTCTTGCGAGTAAGTCCATACAAATGAGAATATTTCCTAAATAAAGTTACACATTTGTTTCTCAAAAAAAATAAAAATAAATGCATTCAGGACCTTTGATGCAAAAATTACTCAATGGTAGGTCTGGTCAGTCCTCTTAAAGTAGACAAAGGTTAGGACTTGCAGTAAATTTCTCCACAGTGTTAACTGCTATGAATTTGCAGTAATCAGCTATGCATCCTATGCACTAATATTGGGTTTATGGACCTTTCTAAAAATAAATTAACCGTATGCATTAGGTATTCATTCAAAATATCTATAGTCATTCTGTAGTCCAATAATAACCTGAAATGTTCGTTCTAAATTTTTTGAGTCACTATATGTTTCCTAACAACTTTGACCATTGTTTTATTAACTCCAAATATTCTAATCAACCCTATGTCTTCAAGACTTCCAGCTGCTGCTTACATGTTTATTTATTTATTTAACATACTGAGACCTCGATACAATTGTGTAGCATTGTATAGAGAACAAATCATAATCCACAGTCAAGATAATAAAAAAAAACTGTCTCTGTTTACTGGCTACTATAGAGAGGCAAAGGCTAAACAAGTAAACAGAAAACATGTCAGCAATAATACATAGCAATACACACAGAGGAACAGGCTCTGTAATGCACAGAATGAAAATAGCAAGACTGACAAATAAAGACAAAGAAAGCATAGCTTAAATACTCTACAGGTGACAGGAAATAGGTGAGCTAAATTCATGGTTATTTTTTACATAACAAAATGCTTTGTTAAATTGCCTTCAGTTTTGCCGTCTGTTTAGTAGGTGTACGTGTGCTAGGAGGTATTTTGTAGTAGTACTATCAGTAGTAGGTTTTAAATCAGGAACATTTTCTTAAGGAACCTCAAATAGTTTGGAAACAGTTCCTTGAAGCACCCAAAATGGCTCCCCACCAATGTTGGCAATAAATTGCACACACTATCGTTAGCTCTTCATAGAACTGGCCTTTTTAAAAGGGTTCTTGCACATTCCACAAAGGGAGCCTTACATATCTTTTATTTATACAGTGACAGCAACAAGTTAGGTAAAAAATTACCTATTCAACACAATTGTATATATTTTTTTATTGGATCTGGAAACAATGGAGGTGGACAAGCATAAAAAGAGCCTTACAGCATTAATAAATGAAAAGTCTGTAATGATTTATCCATCACCATGGGATGCATAATTACTTATAGTCTTTTTTGTGTAACTCTATTAAACAAATATTCAGATTAGCATCAGGTTTTTTTTGTTAGTTGCAACTTTGAGATTTATTCAAAGTTGAGGTCACAAAAAGTTACCTAGTTAACTAGTTGAAAAGTGGCATTGTTATGTCATATTGTTTAGACATTTTGGTGATCATATCTGTGCTTGTTCTTTTTCTGACTAGACAGCAAAAACAGGGCATAAACTACAATAAGGTAGGGCCAACCTACTTGCTGGTCATTGCTCGAAATGAACTATGTGGTGTCAAATCTCATAAAATGTATGTAGGTTGACTGAACATCACAGAAATCTACTATAGAAACGAACTGGTTTTGAGTGCCTTTACATGTGAAAAAAAGATTTCAAAATTGTAACACTCAGACTCCATAAACTAAATTTTGTTTATCCAGAAAGCCATTACATGACTAAACAGTTACGTAAAAAGAATTGTATGAAACATTTTTGTGAGCATTTATTGGCCATGTGAAAGCTGTGTTTTTCCTCATTGTTGTATTGTTGCTTCATACAAAACCAAACCATTTTAAACCATGTTAGGATATGTTCATACATATGCTAACATGTTTTAAAATGGTTTGGTTTTGTCCTACAAAAACGGCAATATTCCGCCAAAATTCATTAAAAATGACAATACAGATAAAGAATAATTAGATAAGGCTACATCTAAGAAATAAAAAATGAAATAGAATAAAAGCCACTAACCAGACTCACTGCCACCCATTGCTTTCACAAAGGCACTCAATACCATCCGCGGTGGCACAAATAGATTGATCTCATAGCAACATGGTCCCCATGGCAACATGAGATGCAGATGTCAGACCAGAGTGGTCCAGAAGGGATTAGATGCCTGTTGGGCAGTCTCTCTCTCTCTCTAGCCCTTGCTGCCAAAAGTAAAAATCCGATCCACTTTTACATTTCACTTCTGTATGCAAGAAGGCTGCAGGCTTTAACAAACAGAAAAATATTTAAACAGAGTATTTAAACAGAGTATGAACACTATGGAAGGTAATGCTATGGACTTTGTTTAAAAACATGAACATGAATTTACCCATAATTTTAATACAATCTATTGATTGCCAGTTCCCAGTATAGTGCAAACTAATCCCAGAAGTATAGAAGAGGTAATGTTGCACGTAGTTCCTCAGTTGCATTTGAAACCTGCCTCACTACAGGCATGCGGTATTGTTAAATGCTTGGCAGAGAACACTGTTTGACCCAAGTGCTTGCCAGGGTAGAGAGATTCCAAAGTGCAATCTTAAGGACCTTATGGCACAGCTGGGATTCAAATCTAAATCTTGTTAATGGGTCTCACTTGTACTGCTATATTTAATAATTAAATAATCAAGGATTTTTAAGATGTACTGCTACATTAAATTGATTAGCAAAAAATATTTGTAAGATGTAGCCTATTATTTAATAACTGTAAAATCAGTGTGAAGAAATTTAGTCTTAATTATTTTGTAACTGTACAAAACGAAACCTCTATAAACTAAAAATGTCAACAGAACATGTCATCCTCTCTGAGCCAAACAATAATATGTTGTTATATAAATAAAATGATTAACAATGAAGGCAACTTAATATCTTTTTTAATATACCTGTGAAAGCAAAATCCATTTTAAATATTAATCTCTCTATTCTTGTCTGATGGATTCTAGTGGTTGTTGTTTTTTTTTGTGTTTTTTTTTTCATAACAAGGTGCCTAGACTCTATTACAGTCACTCAGATTTGGCTGAAATAACTCCAACTTTGCCAGATATAAAGGGCTACGGGAGGTACACATGCAGTGGGAGCTAATCGTAACTATGGTAACATTAGTTAACCTAGTTCATTGGGAATGGCGTAAGCAGCAACTTGGCTGAATTATTCATTGAGTGTCATTTCAGTCATTCGAGTCCATTCAGCTTAAAAGCATACATTTTTCAGACAACAAAACCTGCACATGAATCTTTTGATAAACACTGCGCACTCCTATAACTGTTTTTGCTCGTGCTATATACAATCAGTCCTGGGTCCTCCGGGTCTGAAAAGACAGCTGTCAGCAAATGAAAGGAACGAGTCAGTGCATGGCAGATCATCTCACTTACTTTAGTAATTCATTCTTCAAGACCTAATTGTTCAGATTCATCTCTTTAGAGTAAAGCACTGTGCGTGGTTGCGTGAACTTGTTGATTTCTGGTAATGCTGAAGTATTACCTTTAGCACACTTTAGTCACTCCACTGCAGTCTTCAGTAGTAGCTAATGCTAGCCAGCTAGCTAACATTACCTGGAGGATTTTTAAACAATAAAATGTATGCGCAACTACAATTTGAGTACAGGAAAAATGGTGATTCTATCATTGAGTTAAAGACAGCACTGATGATGTTGACGTGCAGCTTTCAACACCGCATCATCTTTGCAACACATATTTAAGATATTAAAATGGTGATTTGGATGGCTGAGAAATAACGCTTGAAAAATGTATCTGGATTTTTTCCCCCCAAAATTAGAATGGGCTGGCAGGAAATAATGAATATTGCAGTAAATATTGAAGGTGTTTGGGGACATTTATGAGGGTAACCATTTGCTTTGGAAAATGTAATGAATGAAAAGCTAAAGTTGACAAAACCAGAAATATTTCCAAAACAGACTCAATTACGTCTATGTTAGATTGCAGGAAGGATAAACAACCTTTTCTAATCAAGTTCAGCAGTGTTAGAAAAAGGCTACTTTGTCTATTTAGGCCTGCACAACAATGATTTGTATTAATCTGAAAGAAATCTTTAACATTAATTTCTTGCCATTAGTTTACTGAATTCTAAAAAAAAAAAAAAGAAAAAAAAAAAAAAGGCAAAATTGCAAAGACTGGGATAAAGTTCTGGAATCATGTCTAAGTGTTCCCATGAGATCCTCCATCTAAACACTAGCGTGACAGTGATAAGGTTCTATCTGAGCAACTGTCATGATATCATTAACACTTGAGTTAAACGCAAAAGTAGCGCATTACCGGATTCTGCATAGTACAAACCTCAGGAAGTGGGAAAATGTTGGCGAGAATTGCAAATATTCAAATAAATGAATAGCATTAAAATAAAATCAAACTTTCTGGAGTACACAGTTTAGTGCTTCATTGTGTGTTCTTCATGTCTTCATAATGAGGCATAATTTTAATTGGGTGCATTTTAATAAGGAAAAAAAGAAAGATCATGTGCAGTACAGGGGTATAGTGATAGATCTATAATAAATAACAGCTACTGTACACATTCTTTATAAATATTTGACATCATTGAGGTGGCAGTGCTCATGGGATTCTGTGTTTTTAGTGAGTTTTTATTGGGCTGATGGTCTACTGTCTCCTTTTCTATTCGACTGAGTTAGAACATCACTGTCATAATAACTTGCTTGTGATTTACCTCTTATGAAGCAACCTTAAGGAAATTGGCTATAAAGAAAAGCACTATCCAAAAAAGCCTTACATGCCATTTAGAATTAGATTTTTAGCACTGTTTTATTTCTCTATTTAACACTAGACTTTATCTTTGTCAGTTCTTTATGTTGTGTTTCCTGTAAATTATATAATTGTTTTGTTAGACATGGTTACTAATTACTAATTGTTAGCGTTATCAGTATTGTAGATGATGTTATGATTTTAACATTATGGTTCATCTTATGGTAGAATATGATGACTGAAAGTTGGGCAAGAAAGTAAGGCATTCCAGGGAACTGGAGAGATATAAAGCATTCTTTGTTCACTTTCTGTCATGTAGGAGATTGTTTGCAGTGGAAGGAGATAATATGAATTATTATCATAAAATGTCATCAGACTAAAATGAAATGTCATCACTCCACAACCGCAGGACTCTTTAAGCCCAGTTCCAGTTCTGCAGTGGGTTTTGTCATTTGACTGTGTGTCACTACTTTATCAGTTTGCTTATGTGTACAGGGTATGTGGGTAATCGATATCTCAGCTAAACTCTTTGAACTCTGTAGTCATTTACTCCTGATTTGATCAATCACTTCCCTCTTTGTTAGTGACATAACAGACATACAGTCATGACAATTTATTTGCCCATGGTACTGGTGCAGTGCCTGCAAAAAGCCTGCAATGTAATTACAAAATAATTATGTACCCACTGCAATCAGTACAATTATTTACAAAAACATGCTGTAAGCTGTAAACAATTAGCCAGTATAAATTGACTCATGACATTTCACACATAAAACTGTTGTGAAGTGACATCTAGTTGTACCTCTCTTTAGGAATAAAGGCTTCTGAAAGTTTAAGGCTAGTGTTATACTTGTTGTTAACTACGTGTAAGTATACGCAAGATGACCGCCGTACGTATCCTGCATTCATTCGGCACGTCGATTGTACACGTCCCAAAAAATCTATGCAACGCATGCATGTGGTGCAATACCTGCAGAAACGGCGAGGGCAGTATAGTGAAGCAATGCACCGATCGGTAGGACGAGAGAAATATACTCTCCGTTTTTGTGACGAGATTGGTTTAATGATCTGATACCCATCTACATTGGCCCCTCTGCCGCTGTTTCTGCCGTTTACTTAAGATACACATTATTATAGCCTCCTCAACTCCTGCCATCTTCACTGTTTAACTCGTTGTGACAGAGTTTCTAATCCTCCAGATATACGAATGATACGGAAGCGAGTTTGTGATTAATGACGCTTGCATAGCTGCGGCATCTGCACACGTACACGTAGTCACGCAGCAAATATAACCCCGGCCTAAAACAGACAGTTTGGGTCACAACATAAAGAAAACTGGAACTAAATGTTCATGATGAATAAGCCCTCTCTATATAACTGCACATTGGTCAAAATGAGTTAAACAAATTAAATTAAGCAACCAGTAGCAAATTATGGGGTTATTTTAAGATGTATGTATCTGTGTATAACAGAGATTTGATGAGCTCTTTTCCAGGAGTTCCAGATTTCTCAGATTTCCTTCACATTATCTTATTATGGCTCCACAGAAGACACAATAACACACAGCACAATCCCCAGGGATGAGTAAACACCTACAGTGTTGAATGAATTCTTACAAAATTTGTTTCCAGCTAGACTTATATAAACACTGTTGGTGTTCAACATTCCTTGGGGATTTTGCTGTGGACCTTTCCCCATTTTTAATATATACCTGTAAGTTTTACTGGTTGCTGTACTAGGAAATGTGATAAATGGAAATATTAGGTCTGAATTTCAGCCTTGCTCAAGGGATAGTGAATTTTCACTGACCTCTGGAGGTTGGTTATTTTTTCTTTCATTTCATCACAGAATGTATGTTTTCAGCATCTTAATTGTATGTTTTTGTTTCATGGCCAAGTCTTACCTCAAGAGTTAATATGGCACTGACGTTTGTGTTGTGAAACAGACCTCCACTTTTGCCCTTTTTCTCAATATTTCTTCTTTTCTTCAATATTGCCCATCCTAAGAAAGATAATGGGTTAATACATTGCTGATGATACACAGATACAGATGCAGGCAAAGGCCTGAGAACCTTGAAATAGCAGGTCACTGTTTACAAATAAAAGACTGAAAAGACAAAAGGTAAAATGGGGTGAGATCATTTAGGCAAAAAGCTCACGGAGTTTAGAAACTCAGCAGACCTTCACAGCAAGTCTATATGCATGTCCCTAAAATTTACTACACTTACTGAGGGATCATGCCATTCTGGGACAGATATGCTCAAATTTTAATAAATATTAAATGCTTTGTCATTTATACAGTATCTGCAATATTGTACATTGATTTGCTATGTTCCTGTACCAGGCCAGATTCTGGAATACTGTGTGACCTCCTTTACCTACAAATTAGAGAGAAGACAGCTAAAACATTAGACTAATCCTTACTCTTTCTTATTTTTACCATTATTTGTATTCCCTTTAAACATTTTTCATACATATATTAGGCCCATTCCTAAAGAGGATTTTCACTGGAAAATCCCCATTGATGGTGTACAGTAATTCAATCCAAGACTAATCTTGAATAGTCTGTGTAAATTCAAAGACATTTGTCATTAAATAGGAAATTAAAAACTCTCACAAATTCAGTCACAAGAGGGAACTGTCAGGTTTTAATCAGAACACAGTTTTATTTCAAACCAAAGAAGATTAAAAAACATTCATACCTCCCCATAGAACATTTTTATTTTCTATTGAGCTTTGTCTCAGACTCTATATGAAGTTAACATAGTTACATCAATATGCTCCATGATCTAAACCGGTTTTGCAGTATACAATATAAGGACCACAAATATTTATCTACCCTTTTCATCTATATAATGTTTATGTTTATAAAGCTATTTGTGTATTGCCTATGGCAATACAGATGGCTAGAACAGACACTTTTTATGACATTTGGAGAACCTGATTTTATTTTATTTTATTTCAGTCATAAGAAAAACTATGAATGCTAACTCCGCATATAACATTCAATTTAACCTTGATAACTTTTCATACACATTTTGCATGGTTATGAAATTGCACAATGCTTGGGTGAAAAATAAAAATTTGCAGCATCCTCTAATAATATAGAGATAACCTCTCAGAAGCTCAAAGAGCCATGGGAGTTTCACCATCCCATTTGGTACACTATGAAACACACAAAATCCTAGACTGAATACAAAAGAGGGCCTGTCAGTACATATGTTTGGTAATTCCTCTGCTGTGTCATTTGGTGATCTGGGGAGAAGGTGCTTGGAGTGTATGAACACTGACAGGCATCAGAGAGAACTGACCCACTCCCGGTGTAGTAGTGCGGCTTCAGGCTGTACACTACTGTGTCTTCACAGCGAGCAGCCAGGCTGCACTGCTGTCTGAGAGAGGCTGAAGGGAATACACACTGATAACACTGCACACAGATTAAAGGACTACTCACCCAGTACTGAATACATTAAATCAAGCTGCCACGTGGGACTCAATCACATTGCATGCTGCTCGATTCACAGAGAGAGGGAGAGAGAGAGAGAGTGTGTGCATGTGCGTGTGTGTGTGTACATGACTTTTCAATTAAAGGACATTGCTTAGGCTTGATAATTGCAAAGCATCTCCTAAAATCAGATTGTTTTCAGTTAACCAGAACATCTACTGAATGTGAGTAGTCATTTTCCAAAACATTTATTTGTGCTTAAATGTACTAATCATATCCTATTTGAAAAAAACATGACAATGGTACAAAAGGCAACAAAGAATATGCAGTACTATCATATTTATAGATGTAAATTATTGGACTACGAGGCTGTTTGCACTTAAAACAGTCTCTGTAGTGTAATGTATATGCCATCAAATCTAACCTAACTGCTTAAACTGTGCATTCTAGAAAACGTATTTGTAGGAAAGCCACCAGTAAATGACAGTTCCAGCTACTTTACAAATAAGCAACAAAATTGCCTGCACCTCAATGTTTATAATTTGAAATAATTCACTGTTGTGTTGCTGGTTATATAAATCCCTCAAATGTAATTACAAACAAATTCTTGTGGATGACGCAAGTTTGGTATCCAACCTCCTCAGGCTAAAAAAAAAAATCCCTGAAAGAAACAGTCATGTGGGAGAAGCAGTCAGACATTGTGATCCACTACCCCCTTACAAACTGAAGAACTGAGAAAAACTAGGGTTAGGGTTAACAAATACTAAGCAAAAACTTACTACTATAGAAATTCAAGTGACACAGATTGGTAGGCAAAAATATTAAACCTTCTTTTTAAAACTGTACATTTGAAGTAAATCAGTATAAAATGCCTCTCAAATTCTTGTTTATATTACCCCAGTTTGATCATTAGAAAGATGTGTAGCATATACAGAAGCCTCCACAATGAATGATGCGAATGCTTAGTTACAGTAAATATGCAACTATTAGTCTCTAAACTGTTTCATGAATTAGAATGTATTTTAAAGTTTTCTATAAGCCTCTCTAAATAAAGTGCCCCACTATTATGCTTATGAGACAAACAGCAACAAAAGATAAAGCGGTTCATGGCTACATAAAGCACACTTGAATAATGCACTTAATCATATAAACAGAACATAGGGCCAATGAATAATAATAATAATAATAATAATAATAATAATAATAATAATAGCACATCTTCAGTCTGTGTTCTATCATTTATTTAAAAAATATCTGTTCAATAAAATATACACAATTTACAAAACAATGTTTGGCAATTAGCATAAAGGCCATTCTTCTGTTATCAAGTACTCTAGTGTCAAAATACATCAGTGCCGGTTTTCTGGCTCAAATCCTTTTAAAAACCGAACTTCATAACAACACCAGAATACAATGAAACAGCCCAATGGCCACACACACACTCACTCACTCACTCACTCACTCACACACACACACACTCACTCACTCACTCACTCACACTCACACACTCACTCACTCACTCACACACTCACTCACTCACTCACACACACTCACTCACTCACTCACTCACTCACACACACACTCACTCACACACACACTCACACACACACACACACACACACAAAAGTACACACAAACATACAAACGCAAACTCTCACACTTACAAATGTATATAAACACATA
>JAOUQW010000009.1:16694961-16705919 GCA_028565825.1 Olivaichthys viedmensis | reverse complement strand
TGAGTCTGAAACATACCAAAATGTGGAAAACTTGAAAGGGTCTGAAAACTTTCCGTATGCACTGTATGTTCTTACTAGAAATGGTATACTTAGCAATTATTTTTTTGGAACTTTATTTAAAAATTCTGCTCAATGATATATAAAACAAGGGAGAGAGATTGAATTTAGGGAATAAACTTGAATCATTATCAAATTTATGAAAAGGGCCTATAAAGTGCCTAGGAATTAGAGGGGCCCCTTGGGGATGTCCCCATTTTTCTACTGATTTCCTGTAATTCAATTTATATTATGGCATTATTTTATGGCCATTTCTTTGTAAAACAATGTCAAGACATTCTCTTGCATATTGTATTCCTGGAAATGTAATTTCATTATCCTTCTGCTTATTCTATTTCTTAATAAAAAAAGTAATTATTTAAAATGAGGCCCACACTAAGAATGTGATTATACATACACTTTGATATTTTACTCACTAACCACCTATTGTCAGCTATCTTACACTCATGGCTTAGATTTCATGGTACAAACACCTGGACAGGTTTTATTTAATTTCCAGCTCTATGAGCCCTGTGAGTAGTGATCATATTTTCTCAGCCACTACAGTGCCTCTCTATGATGCTTAGAAAGGATTTCTCAAGTGTTGTGTTTTTATGGGGTATCCACCAAATTGAAAAATGTGTTACATGACAGAAATATTATGTACTTTGCTTTCATAAGCAAGAAGATGGTTATGCAACGCATACTCAGTTACTTAGCCACAAGGCACATCAAGCTTTAGAGGACTTACTGTGAATGTCTGATTGGTATGCCATATGCTGCTTGTTAAAGAATACCTAATATAATAATTGCATATTTTCTTATTAGCAGTTAGTTATGTCCTTTGGCTCATGATATTAAAGCAAACATAGATGACATCCCACAGGTGTATTTGGTGTTTTGATCTTGCATTATAAAGAGGTTATAGCAAGGATATAGCAAGGATATAATGCAAGTACAGAGTGGTTAATACACAGTGATAAGGGATTATCATGTTGTAAAATGGCATGTTCTGTTTGGTTTAGCTGCATAATACATGGGTGAAGTTGAATCTATAAAAAAAAGTGATATGCTACTGGGTTATCAGGTGCTGTGCTTCCGTGGCAGCGAGAAGTTTATAATTTCCCTTAAGGGCAGATTGCCCAAAGATGCCAGTGGAGTTCCCTCTTGAAACAAAGCCAAAATGTCAAGTCAAATGGAATGGTATGATAAACCCCCATCCCCCCACACCTCACCCTCTCAGTTCAGTCCTGAGTGCATGCAAGGTGACATGTGGACTCAGGACAAGCAAAACTTTTTGTGTTTTTATGATTGGGACATACCAGCTCACCATGTTGTTTGACCTTAAGTGGGACATCTTTGTATGTTGTGGTGCATTTATCTTTGTGTGCTCCTGCGTATACATATTTTATTTCTTTATATGCTCTATTGTTTTCATGTGATAATAAGATTGTAATATTGCTGAGTTTATAATTGAGTATATTACAGTTTGGTAGTACATGTTTTTGTTGTCATTTTGCAGTATATTTGGCAAGGTCTCTGTGTATGTTGACACAGTTTGAATCCCTGCCATGTTTTCTGAGAGCAAACCTAGTGGAAGTGTTTAAACATTAAGCAATAAGTGTACACCGCAAATGACATCTACTTGCATCACACCCTTACATTACGTCATGTTAAGTGTAGGAACATGTATTTAAGCCTATAAGAAATACTCTGGTGTAGAATCAGCCTCGGTTTAGGAAAAGGTTTATTGCTGTTTTTCTTCATTACCTTTCTTTCTTGAATAAGAATAACACACAAAAATGGACTGTATAAAACCACAGAAAAAAGGTCTGTTTGCCTTGGTAAGGCAAAGTCCATTAACGCTTTGGTATCTATGGTGAAACGTGGGTTCATGGGGCAATCTAGGGCAATGAACAAGCTTGGGGTTCACACAGAACATTAACGCGCACACACGTACAGGCGGAACAGATAACCTCATAACTCTTCTCTCTCTCTCTCTCTCTCTCCCTCTCCCTCTCAATCATTAAATGCTTTTTCACCCAACTTCTGGCAATGTACAACATGCACAGCTTCCTGCTCCAAACAAGACACGTTATATGAAGGAAGACTTTAAAGCATGCACATTTATCAAGGCGTAAACTGATGACACAGAAATCCTTTGAAGGAAAGTGCTTATCTTATGCTCAATATTTCATCACAAAGGAGTTCAGAGATAAGAGTGCACTATAGGGGACAACTATATGACTGAGTTTTTACAAATTATTTCATTCTAAAGTGCAAAAATGTACACAAGTCAATGCAAATTATTTGTGCTGCTTTTTGCTACAAATGCATGCTACCATGTTTTATTTTCACCCTACAATAAATTCACTGATCATTTTAGTACATTTTAGGGCAATAACATCGCATTTATTCATCAGATCAATGCAGTAAAACGCTATAGTAACAAGAGGAATTATGGACTGGTGAGAGTTTTGAGACAACATGCAGTGTATCTAATATGTTCCCACTGTATTTTATTTTAGAAAATCAGAGTAAACATGGCATTTTCTGATGTTGTCGTTGTTTTTCTCCAGTGTTCTTTATTTTTATTTTTTACTTTATTACATTGTTTACACAGTGTGAGCTGGTAGAGAAGCCACTAGTAGCTTTCAGATAGCTCAAGTGTTTGGGGCTGCTCCATAAACCCTCCTCTCTGACAGGCTCACTCCAGGGCTCCTGTACCGCCTGTGGTTCTGCACTACCTGAGCAGAGCAGCAGTCCAGCATCCTCCCCATTCAAAGTTGGTTACATAATATCAAAGGGTTGACATTGGCATCCAAACCATTCTGTGATTTTAATACAGGAAGACCTCGATTCACCCCAACCAGCAACTCCAGGTAGCTTAAAGTAGCATCCTAAAGAGATTAGCATTACTGTGTTGTTACAGACCATCAAATCGAGTCAGATGCTCATCTGGGAAGACAATTTTTTTTTTTTTTAACTTTTATAACCCCAGAATGCAATGGTAAGGGAAATCACACTTGGTTGCATATTTGGAATTACAGATAGAAAGCAGCACTGTTTCGTGTTTACACCTAATTTATTCTGCAGCTGTAATAACCTATGCTGGACCAAAATCCATACATAGTGTAACATACACATTCCCTTGGCAGTAACATATAAAAAGCCATTTTGTTGTGTTTGAATGTCATGGACCAAAGAGTTAAGAGAATAACTATGAAACTGATTTATCACTAGCTGTGAAATTGATTTACCACCAAAACATACCAGTCACCACCAAGTTTAGTGCCACAGAAGGACTTGAGCGCGTAGGGAGAGATATATTTAAATATATAGTCTTAGAAGTCGCATAGTGTATGTCTGGAATGTGGCTTTGTGCTCTTGAAAACTCATAAACAACAGAAAATTGACTAAGAGCAGTCAACACCAGCACAGTACAATCATCAGTGGTAAACTGCTACAGAATTTAGTGTTGAAGAGTTGCATTTGTTTCACATAAACTACAGAAATTAAACACTGGTGATTTGACCGTGTGTTTATAAGGATGTCAGTGCCTGAAAACATAAAAGTCTGACTTCCAAGTGTAAATGTATGAGCCAAATAAACAGAAAAGCTTAACCTGAACACAGATTTTTATGTGTATAAACTATACCTTTTTGCCCTAAAAGTGAACTTTGGTCATTTGCACAGTGTTAACAGGAGTATAATTATGAACACAGAGAAAATTACTGACCAATAAATTAAAGTTGAAAGCTCAGTGGAAAAATGTTGTGGAGACTATGGAAAAGGCACAAATTAATTTTAGTGTTTACAAACAACACTAATTTACCATGTGAGCTTTGCATAATAACACCTGCAGAGACACATTGCTCTGCCCAGACTCTTGATTGTGAAATATATTTATTATTTTGTACTGCACTTTGTTTCATCCATCTAAATCTGACTCCCCTAATACTTTCACAAAATCTGCTATGGGTGGCTGGACGCCAGGCTTGCCGCAGGATCCCAAATTGCATATTTCTTTATCGACTTCCCAGAGCTCCCTTTGGTTTTATTGCTTTGTGTTCTCTTTCTATGAATGGAATCCATGTACTGGAAATTCTGTGAAACATCATACATTTTTCAGTGGTCAGGACTACTACAATTGAGTATTACCTCAATTTTATCAAAAGCTATCAGCTTATTCATGTGTGATGATTGTGTAGAGTAATAATAAGAAAAGGTGATGATCGCCTTTGTACAGATGTTTATCTGTTAAAGAGTCTTTATAATTTTCTTTTAGCTTTTATTCAACTCTTATAGTGACACAGTAACACTTCAGATACAGTGAAAATCATTAAGTGCTGTTCATTTTCACATCTTAAAATGACATATATGGTTTTGCGGTGGCATAATTAAATACCCTGAGAAACACAACCTTTGAAATGTAACTTGCACACTTGACTGTCAAGAATAAATGTGAATTCATTGGTTTTTAATGAATACCATGTGTGTTGTCTAACAGGCCGCTGCATTTTATTGCAATACAAACAGTTGTCGCAGAACAATCTTGTGCTTTGCATGTGTCAGTTTATAGCTGCAAGTGAGAAAATAAATTCTTCCAAGAACTTGGGATGAACTCTTTTTAGCCACCCATATGCCCAGTAACACACAGATGTCCTGGAAGAAAAAAGCATGTGATGAGGACACCCTGACTAAAAGCCATGTTCTCAGATAGCATGTTTAATGTTTTATGTTTCTGCTCTGAGTTTTTAGGGTTTTCTCTATTTGTGTTAAGGTTTAATTTATTGCTGCATTGGGTTTAAAAGGTATAACCGGTATTAGGGGGGCTTAGCATTTGTCTTATGGCTTTGACTTATTGCAAGACAGTGGATCTCTCAAACTTCCAAAACTATATACATGAACTCCTTATTTGTCAAACAAATCTAAGAAAGAAAAAAAAGACTACATGATAATTATCCACTGAAAGTGTTTAGTACTACTCGACCGCTCTTCTGTCTGCTCCCAGAAACTGTCTTTCAAAGGATTAAGGGAAAGACAGAGCCAGAGGAAAATGACATAACATATAGTATGACTGTTTAAGTTATTGTCCCTACGTTGCTTAAGTTATTATTTATTTTAGTTATTAGTGTTGCAATCTTTGCTCAGTGACACTCTTGTTTTATTAAAAACATATGGAAATTGTTTAATCTATTGCCATGGTGCAAAAAATACATACATATATTAGGCTCTTGGGTGCTATAAGGTCCTGCAGAATTACATCTGTCAGCAAAGCAAATAAAATAGTAACTCAATAACTCAAAGTAATTTCAAAGCTACACATTCCACGTGGTGCAAATGTTGACCTGGGATCTGCACTTGATTTTCACATGCATGTAACTGTTAATCTGCTGTTAGTTCAATACGCTCTGACGTACATTATAAAAACTGAACTTGAGAATCAATATAAAAGCTCTATGCAATGGTATATTACTGATGAAAACATTTATCATTTAACCATTTCATTAGGGAGTGCGAACCCATGTGGGGTGTATATATACTGTATATACAGGGTGTCCCAGACATAATAGTGTAGTCAAAGATTTCACATTTAGAAATGTGAAAAAACTGAACATGTGGTTTTAAAGAGCTTGATCTGATTGGCCTCTGTGTCTCTTATAGACCAGTGAACGAGTTTCTTAAGAATGTTGCACGTCTCGCCCCTTTATTTTCTGTTTTGTAAAACATCTTCACAATAAAGACATGCTTTTCATTTGAGTAATGTTGGTAAAAACGTTTCTGAGTTCTGATTGTTTACTAAATATGAGCTCAAAATAATAACTGAATAATAACATCAAACAAAAGTCAATTAATAATCAAAATAATAATAATAATAATAATAATAATAATATTAATATTTTATAATAATAATCCATTCTAAATAATAACAATGAAATTGTAGTGACTGCTGACTGTTTCAGAAACTCCCCAATTATATACACACCCCTGTATATATGCCTAATTTATCCAATCCACATTTTTCCTGAGAGCACATAAGGGAATAGAGAGGTGTTTGAGAGCGCAACAGCCGTGTTTTAGACTTTTTATGGGGCTTTTGTGTGTTGCTGTTAATGAGGCAAAATGGCTGTTCTCCTGATAAAAAACATTAAAACACTTTAATTACAACTGGCAAAGTGCTTACAGGATAAAGCTTCTGTGTGCTAAAATGCGTCTGGTTAAGCGAACAGGGCAAGCTGAGACCGCGACAGTGCTACCAGGTCAAATCAGGACAACACAGCTCCTCCTCAGGCAGTGCTCAGAAGGTACTAAGCCTGCAAAGCATCCGGTGCAAACGTTTAAAGTCAGCAACGCTGTTTGTAGGGATTGCCCTCAATTTCATCTCACCAGAGCAGGCAGGACCTAATCAAACTAAAACCACTGAAAATCCACCATTCTCAGTCACGCACAGTGCACTGTGGAGAGGCAAAAAAGAGCACAGGGTTTATTGAGTCCCTGGAACTCTAGGTCTGACAATGGTTGCTCTCGGGTCAAATTAAAGTAACTGGAGCAACGTAGCTTTTGAAGCATTCACTGTGTCATTTTCAGCAAACATGAAGAGCGAAACATTCCTGAAGGTCCATGAAATCAAGGGGCTCTGCTGTTCTGGCACAGACTTCTTCATGTTAAAGCACCTTGCTCACTGACCTGTTTTTGTCAAAGCTGGATTGATTTTATGAAGTCATTTGGAGAGTGACCTGAAATGACTCCAAGCTAACTTGTGACAAAGAAATCTGTTAAATAAGCTTCTGTTTTTTTATGTCAAAACTAGGATAAGCTATTATGAGCCTTGTTATTGTTGAGAGGATTCAGGTCATTTTAATATGTACTGTATTGTGACATTAAAAAGAGAGGTGCTTTCTTAAAGTGATAACCTAAAGAAGTTAAATAACTACAGTAAATTAGGCATAGCACACCCATTGCCATTAGTGTAAATGTTAACCGTATTCTTTTGAAATGTGTTACATGTTTGAAATGTGTTACCAGTATTATCTACTGTATCTGTAATGTATATGGCCTGTAGTTTATCACTCATGTATGGCTTGCAGTAGTTTGTTTTGGTGATTGACCAGTCCAGATAAAAATCATTATGTATACTTGTGTACATACGCTCTGTGGTATCACATGATCATGTCAGTGTGGTATTAAGGATATAGCATTAACATTGCTTTCTATGACTAGAAATAGACTAATAAGTAATAGACAGAAATTTAGATACTGTGTTAGATGAGTATCATCCCCATAGCAGTGATACTGCTGCAGAGTGTGATAGGCAGTGTTTAATGAGAAGAAGTTAAACAGATCTCAACCAAGAAGGATGCCAAATTTAAGTTACAAATGATCAAAGGTGTCCTCAATGAACTTTTCCAACACAGGAGTTAATTTGCAAAAGACAGTCATAGAAGATTAATGTACACTGTATCAGCACAAGGTCGAAGAAAAAGCTCATTTCAATCTTCTCACTTGAACAAGAGTTGTGGCTCTCTCTGCTGCACTTGTTTTTGGTCAATTGGTGGAAATTTCTCCACTTGTATCACTGTCACCTCTTTTAACAGCTCGGATAGATTGGATTCTGCCTCACTTGTAAGTTGCTTTGGATAAAAGCATCTGTCAAAGGAATAAATTAAAATAATGAGTGATTTTCAAAATTGCCACAGTTATAAAACCATTGAGTTAAGCTCCAGCAGCTGTTAATTTAAAAGTATATTTGCTCATTATACTCTCACAACTGCCCCCCAGACAGCAACAGCTGATGCAGTTCAGGACCCTCTACTAAAATCAATTATTTTAATTAATCTAATGCTACTGCTAGGACTTGACTGCAGTTCAAGGCTAACGTATAAATTGGTCTACTGATCGAAGAATCTTGCATTCAGAGCGCCATATGAATTTAGGAGGATTATCTGTCTCCAATCCCTTCCTATGAGTTGAACATTTCAGCAACAAGGGTCCTGATGCTGCTTTGAAACTCCTGATTGTGGATTTATTTTGTACAATAAAAATTGAAATGTTACAAAGTATGGCGTATGGAATCCTATTGCCTTTAAGCACTGACCTTAGAAACCTCAATGTCTTTCATACTGTAGAAGCATAACTAAGAGTTTCCTAGAGAAAAGTAACTTTTTTAGTCAGGTATTGTAAGTTTTGGATTAAGCAAATGCATGGTTCAAATCTAATTATCCAAGATATCCAAGATATATGCTATTTTTAGCTTGGCATTTAATAACAAGTCCATATTTCTGCTCACTTGATTAAAGAAGAGCTTTTTCACAAACCAGGGATTTGAGACAGTGCGTTTATAATGAGTTCAAGCCTATTAGTATGGTTTCTTGCTCCCCGTTTAAACTGTTGTTGATTCATTTCAACTCTGCCAAATGTCTGTTATGAGATAATTGTCCACTGATGGACATGAGCTTGGCATGGCACAAAAGGAGAAAATGGGACATCCATTGGAGGCTTGTTAGGTGGCTGATCTACATGTGACGCCATGCACATTGGAATTGACGCTTGACTGTAAATGCCTTTGGCAAGCCCAAAAAGAGGAGGCACAACATCTCAAAGTACCATTGAGCAGAAACATTAAAACAGAGCTGAAGAAACAAGCCTGACAAAGAAAGCATTTGTTCTACAATAACTGTAGTTGGTTTAACATTCAGAAACTGTGAATATGTTTTCATGAAGCCACAAATGCAGTTTGCATTGTTCAGAGTACTCTGGCATTAGCTGTTGCAGCCTGCGCTGCCGAGTTTGTTAGCAGTACGGTAGTTATCCAGAGGCTCTAGCTTACTCTTGTGTTCAGTATATTGACACTAAATTAAATCCACCGTTCAGGAGATGGCGGAGGCTCTAGTGCAGTGGTGGAATTATTTGCCCTTTTTACAAGTTGTTGACAAGTACACTGTAAAAAAGCTTGTACAGTACAACAAAACAAATTCTTAGTACCAATTACCAGTAGCTTTTTTCTTGTTTACTCAACTTCTGTAAATAAGTAGTTATACTGACCGACATTCTGTTGAAATCACTAAAAGAGATATTTTGTTGAGTCAACTTAAGAAGTGTAGCTAGTCTAGGACAAAACTCTTTGAGTTGTACAAACTTTTCTTCTTTTGTTTAGCAAACGAAAAACATAATAATTACAATTTTTGTTGAGTAGAATTTTTTCTACAGTGTAGTTTTTGACAGTGAACATTTTCTTTTGTTCCCCTCATTTCTTGGACACTATGGAAAGCTAAGAAAGACTGCATGCATTTGAAGGCATTTTTCTTTTCATTACAAGCCTATCATTTAGCTGGCTATAACTATAGTTAGTTATAGCTATATCTGGTAATAACTAACTGTAGTACTCCAAAAACAACTAAATGCTATTCAAACACTTGACATGAAAATGTTTTACTTTTTTTTGCACATATTTTTAAGTTAACCGCCTGCTGTATTACCTCCATTTATTTAATTAATATATAGTTAAATTATTGAAAATACACTTTTTTCAAGTATTTGAAGAACAATGGGAAAATACCGTTCCTTTGTGTCATTTCACACTAATACTTCACAAATAATTAGTTAAACTTTAAAGCCATGTCAACACTTGTCTGTAAAGTTTAATCTTTATTGAGAGTTTTGTTCACGTTGGAGACCCTCTGTGTCCTCAGCCCTGACCTGTTGCTGAGGTGACAGAAGTTTTGAAATATTACCTTGACTTATAAATGTGAGCACTAAAACTCATGTTTACTTTTTAGTGTGTGTCAAAGGTCTATCATGTTAACAACCTGTGCACATTTGCTCTTGTGCTTTGCTGTGACCCCAGGTGACTAGCATTTAACTCACACATTGTACCGGTCTGTCCTGAGAGCATTTATGATAGAGCTGTTGTCATCAATGTATGTTGAAGTGGTGTAAGAGGTGTATATTATGCACTGTACCAGAATGTACTAAGGTTTTAAATATGTATTGTACCAGAATCAGAAAAAAAAGAAAAAAAGAAAAAAGGCAGAAAGAAAAGAAAGGAAAAAAAGAAAGAAAAGAAAATATGTATGTCTTATATGTAGAATTTGTATTGGCATGTATGATGCTGCCCATCCCCACAATATCAGTACTGTTGTAGATGCAGTAGTCTATGTGTAATTTGTAGATAGAAGTGTAAGTCTATAAACATGTACAGTGTTAATAGTAATAATTATGGAGTTCAATTTCAATGAATTGCTTGATGCAATGAATCTACGATGTACTATGGATTCTATTGTAAATAGGATGGTTAATTAATTAATTATTATTCAGTAATCAAAGTAATCCTCATAGGCTCCCAAATAATTCATAGGACAATGATGCGATGTCCTCAAATTTTATTCCATCAATATTTGAGAACTTATTAGCTGCTAGTAACTACAGAAGAAAACAACATAGAGGGTGCGCTCGGTAAGAAAAATATTCTCAGTTCATACCTTACTTGATAACAAGCAACCTTCACTTGAAAACAGCTTGACCTAGAATAAGTATTGAAGGAACACTTTATCACAATATTTGGACTATGTCGCTGTGGTGAATGCTCAATAAGACAACATGTTGAAGGGCACAGGGAAGGAAACACACATAAACATACTGCTTCTTAGAAGAAAATCCATTCTTACCCAGTTTGTTGTCCTATGACAATATCCTAATAAATATAACCAAAGTAAGATTATAGCTGTGAAATGACAAATAGTTAAGTGAATAGAAGTGCAAACCAGAGAGTTACATCTTACTTTCCCTGCAGTTAAAAACAATTTCAGGGATTAATTGCAATAGAGTACTAACCTGAAGCTTAACCTGAATCAGAATCAGAATCAGAATCAGAATTAGGTTTATTGCCAAGTAGGTTTTCACATACAAGGAATTTGCTGTGG
>JAOUQW010000009.1:16669981-16684600 GCA_028565825.1 Olivaichthys viedmensis | reverse complement strand
CTTTTTAATATGTACATTTGAATACTGTGGAAAAGGTTCATGAAACTGAATTTGCAGTAACACCAATAATACGATTTGTATTCCAAATGGCGGTCAGTCTAATGTAGATTTTCCACAGATTTCCAAGCGGTATTTTAGACCATAGTTTTGAGTTGGGGATGTTACTGTGACACAGTAACTCTGTTACTGGCTTTTATTATTTATAGTGGTGGCTTTACAGTGGAAATAGGCTTCAATGGGCCCCTTATCAATAAATGCTTTACATTTTTGTATGTTTGTCAGCCTAACTTAACACTGCATGCAGTTCATGTCCTGTATCATTACTTTGAGCTGCTTTGAACTTAGTGCCCCCTTCTTTTCTCTAGTACATTTGTGTAAATAGGCCTAATTACCCCAAATTCCATCCCTTCTGTTTAGGTGCTGCTGGAGTTCTAGTAGGACATCCTTTTGATACTGTAAAGGTGAGTAACTTGGTATAAACACTATGGTCCTCTTGCATCAGTTTAATTTTAAGCAAGTTCTATGTGGGAACTTGCTTGATTTTTGAATGCGATCTTAGTTTGCTTTGTAGCCTGTAGCTAAAAGCATTTGCTTAGTGGTATCTTATAGTTAATTACATTTTTACTAAAGGCACTGTTAATAGTATATGAACTATAGCTTCACTCTGCCTTAAATATATACATGCTCATAACTTATGATAAGCTAACCACAAAATAGTGTTTATTTTTCTAATGCATTTCATGTCAATGTGCATTTTCAAAATAAACATGAGTTTTATTAATCTCTCAAACTTCATATTGCATTGTGCTGCCATCTGATTTTGTGTTACTTGTATATTTCAGAAATTGGTCATGTTACTATAGAGATAGTGCGTAGTAAACTTTCTCTGAGAGGAAATAATGCATGGAATTTTTTTAATACATTGTATTTGCATGTGCAACCAAAGTTAAGCATTTCTCCCTTTTTTAACTCTCCTGTCTTCCTATTAATGTTTTCATATCAAAGCCATAGTTCAGGTTTTCTGCTGTTTGGGGGATATAGTTACATCCAGTAAAAAGTCAAAATATTTGCCTGCTCTAAAACAACGTTATTCCACCGACCAAACAAAGGGGTGGGTGACCAATTAGACACATTCCCAGACTCGTATAGCTTGCATTATTTAAAAGGTGTAGCTACATGCGAAGAATCAAATTTCACTGTACTGTACTGTACTTGTATATGTATATGTGACAATAAAGAAGCTTTCTTCTTTCTACAAAGCCATTTGAAGATTTGGTGCACAATTTAAGCAATTATCAAACTGTCAAATTGCCCAACATGCCTCTGCCTGTTTCCATTTTTCAGAATCATAAAACACTTTATTCACCAATGCATTATGTGATCAGAGCTGCACAGATATGTACCGTAATTCCTCTTGGTTTGATTGGTGCCGTGAACATCTAACGTACAACATGCGTGTCACAAAACACTGAACAGTGCTACAAATGAACATACAAAGACGGATCAGACTTACGAAGTGTATAGACAATAACACTGACGTACATATAAGATGCATAGTATGAGCTTAAATCATACTGGGTACATTCTTATGAGGTAATGTGCAAATAACATGTAAGTGTGCGTTCAGTGCAGGACATCAGTAATATATAGATATGATGATGTGTCTAATAAATATGGTATTAATAAATAAATGATAGATGATAAACTGCACGGCTTGAGTGAGTATGAGTCCAGAGTACAGCGCATGGAGTACTGGGATGGGGTAGGGGGGAATCATTGGTCTTGGTTAATAAGGTTGACGGCACACGGGAAGAAGCTGTTGTGGTGACGAGCTCTCTTGGTGCATATGGTTTTGTAACGCCTGCCTGAAGGTAGCTTCCGAAATAAGTGGTTGCCCGGATGAGTAGGGTCATTAGCAATTTTCTGGCCATGTGTCCTTGCTCTGGCGGTGAACAGTTCATTGATTGGGGGGGGGGGAGCTGGCGTCCGATGATCTTCTCAGCAGTACGGTTTACTCGTTGTAGTAGTTTCTTGGACTGAGAAGAGGACCACTACGGTGGTGTCATCTGCAAACTTGATGAGTTTGACCGAGGGGTGGACAGAGATGCAGTGTATAATGAGTATAGTAAAGGAGAGAGTACGCACCCTTGTGGTAAACCAGTGCTGATTGATGATGGCTCTTCCACACTGTTAGTGAACACACATTATCTCTTTAGTTTGAAAGACTTCTGTTTTACTAATGTTTACTTCGTCAGATTTCTGTAGCAACCATGCTTTGTCTTTTTACAGGTCAGGCTCCAAGTGCAGAGTGTGGACAAGCCTCTGTACAGGGGAACCTTTCACTGTTTCCAATCCATCATACGACAAGAATCAGTCAGTACCTTAACTGTGTGATGGTTTTCTTTCTTTGTATTGACTTGCTTAATTTTGGTATTTATTTTAATGGCATTATTTAAATTCAGTGAAAGCAATTTGATTGTAAATTAATGGACCAGCCAAAGAATGTACTTGAACCCAGTAGTAATTGTTAGAACCCAGCTAGTTTAATGTCTACAAAGATGTCTGGCATAATTTTACAGTTGCTGGAAGAAACTTCGTGAATAGTTGTTATTTAAAATAATAGATGATTACATTAAATCTAGTTTAGTATTACAATATGTCAGAACAATACTTTTGCCTTGACATGAAGAATGTAATCTGAGTGCCATTTATTTCCCTACAGATTTCTGGCCTTTACAAAGGCATTGGTTCTCCTATGATGGGCCTGACCTTCATTAACGCCATTGTCTTTGGTGTGCAAGGAAACACCATGCGTCTGCTGGGAAAAGACACTCCCACAAACCAATTCCTAGCAGGAGCAGCTGCTGGAGCCATCCAGTGCGTTATTTGCTGCCCAATGGAACTGGCCAAGACGCGGTTGCAGATACAAGGTAGCGGAGAGAAGAAGTCATCCACTCACAAAGTGTACAAAAACTCACTGGACTGCCTGGCCCGCATATACCATCGTGAGGGCCTGTTGGGCATCAACAGGGGCATGGTGACCACCCTGATCCGAGAGACCCCTGCCTTCGGCGTGTACTTCCTGGTCTACGACGTGCTTACACGCTCATTGGGCTGTGAGCCGAATGACTCTTACATGATCCCTAAACTGCTGTTTGCTGGTGGCATGTCGGGCATCGCCTCGTGGCTTTCTACATACCCTGTGGATGTGATTAAGTCTCGGCTGCAGGCAGATGGTGTAGGAGGAAAGTTCCAGTACAGCAGCATCATGGACTGCACGCGTAAGAGCTTGGAGCGAGAGGGCTGGCGTGTGTTCACACGAGGCCTCACCTCCACTCTGCTCCGTGCTTTTCCCGTCAACGCAGCTACTTTTGCTACCGTAACACTCTTCCTCATGCACGTGCGGCGAGACGAAGAGCCCAAAGATTGCGAAGCCGGGCCCCAGAGTCATGCTGCGTTACAACAGGAAGCGTAGCTGGCCACTGTTTTCAGTGTGTACGCTGGTGCTAAAGCGCAGTGTACACAGCTGCCCTCTGTTGATGGTATATCCCACCAATTCTGAAAATGTGTATAAATAATTAGTGCAGTGTACAACTGCATTTGCGCATATATATATATATATATTTTATGGTGATTCTTAACAAAGGGATATTCATTATATGTACATATTAAAATGTTTTTTCTGCTTTATAAGAATACCAATTGGTAGAAATCTGACTTTTAATACCACTGTCTGGAACACGGTGCCTCTTCTTTTTTACGCTGCAGAAGTACGAGTACTGATGCTGACGCTAATATTGCCTACAGTGACAAAGGCATCATCAACTACTGTAGCAAAAGAAATCCACCACAAACCACCACATCCAGTTACTGAATACATTACTGTAAATGGTAATACATGAAAATTTTAAAACTACCTCGTTAAGTAAAGCAGTTCATAATCCAGATGTGAAGTACAGATAAAGTGCACTTTTAAGGTACACACTTGTGAAAACTAACAGGAAAACTTTTTTTTTCTCTTTTTTCTCTCCTTTTCTTGGCATAAAACTGCTTATAAATTCTGTCACTTTCACAAAGCAACATTCTATGTACGGAACGAAGAGTTAATTGCTCTGGCATAACCAGCTATATGGTGGTAGTTTTGATAGAAGTTTCCTTAAATTATTAATCCAATGCTTATGCTACTTTTATAATCATTGATGATGATTATTACAAAAATCTATGGAAGATTAGTTAGAAATATGCATCAACCTATGCTGGCTTCCTAGATTTCTTGTAGCTCATCTTATACTAAGGTATTTAAATTGTGGAAGAGAACTCGGCATGAACCAAGTTCTGTGATTTTATGCATGTGAAAGAGAAGGATTTGTAAAATTAAGAATCCTTGTCTGATCCTGGCAGCAAATTGCACAGACTGTCTTTTACCATTCAAAATGGATGCAGTTTTTTTGTATAGTCTATACTATTCTCTCTTTAGATAACCATGGTCACTGTGGTATCAGCACATCTAATTGTGTTAGAAGAAAATCTTGTCTGGTCTAACTGAAGCATGCTGTTTGCCTCAGTTCTGTTGTACAAAATGATTTTATTTTTTACATTGTATGTGCATAACAGCTTACCTATTGCTTTTTAAAGGATGTATGAACAGGAGGGATTTGTAAGAATGAAGATTGTTAGAGGCAGACAGAAATTCTATCGACAATGTTTGTACTTGTATGGAAACCCATGACAATCATGGCTGCTAATGGTGGGTTATCAGCGAAATTGTTGTACTGCACTTTTGTGAAGGTCAAAGTCTACTGTAATATGTAAAACCTTTCATTAGATGATTACTTATATACTGGATGTGACAATAAATAGCATTCTATTCTATGTGCACATTACATATTCCATTGAATATTGAGCTTTGAAAAGTAAGAATCAATCAATTTTATGTTATCAGAGAAATGTTATAAAAATTATTTATAAGGAGTCAAATCGGTTGAAGTAGTTTGTACAAGGTAATGTATTTACTGCTATTAAAGAAGACGGATTCAGTCTGATTGCCTCCTCTTTTTCCCCCCAAAGAAACAGGTGGCTCACAGGATTAATATTGTAACTGGCCCAATTCATGTTTTGGTCATCGAAAATTAAGAGCAGTCTGAAAATAAATAATTATTGGCTGTGTTTATGTACATTTTCTCTTGCATGTTTCTCGTGCATTTTATTGACCTGATCTGAAGTGTTTTCTTTACTGAGCATTATTAATTAAGAGAGAAACTGACCCAGAAAGACTGGGTTTCCCTTCAGGAGGGAAATAAGTTATGTTTTATAAAGTAGAGATGATTCATCAAGAAACTAGACCAAAACAAAACTGAAACTGAAGTGGTGCAATGGTGTGTTTACTTTTACGGAACTACTAAAGTACATCAGCAGCATTTTTTACATGTTTTGAAAATTAAGATTTTGTTTATTTAATTTAATGAAAAATGTAATAAAAATCAATAATTAATTGCTTGAACATCATAATCAGAACTATTAATATTTATTCATAAAGTACTTGCAATTTCCCAAAATCATAAATTCAAAACATATTAAATTGTCTTAAATATAACATTCAAATCAGTTTTAATAATCTAATGAATAATTTTAAATGAGTCTAGAACATGAGTCTAGAACAATGAGTCTTACTCATCATGTTTTTTTTTACCAGGCACACCGTCTCTAGTTTTTGCACGTAACTTGTTCACCTGGGATTCGGCAATATCTGCACGCTCCTCTGCCTCTTCCAGCTCATGCTGTAGTTTTCGTAACTTGGCTAGGTTGGCATTTGCTTGCTCTTCTGCCTCCTCAGCAGAGCGCTTGTAGAATTTCACTTTGAGCTGTAGCTTGTCCACCAAATCCTGGAGTCTTGCCATATTCTTGCGATCTTCTTCGGTCTGATAGGTGAGTTCCTTAATGCGGCGCTCATACTTGCGAACTCCTTTTATAGACTCAGTACCTCGTTTTTGTTCTGCATCCAGTTCATTCTCAAGTTCATGGATGCGAGCTTCCAGTTTCTGAAGCTGTTTCCTTCCTCCCTTCATAGCTATTTGTTCTGCTTCATCTAGCCGGTGCTGCAAGTCTTTTATTGTTTGCTCCATGTTTTTTTTCATTCTCTCAAGATGAGCACTGGTGTCTTGCTCTTTCTTCAACTCCTCAGCCATCATAGCCGCATCAGTTATTGCTTTTTTTGCTTTCTCCTCAGCATTGCGGTTCTCTTGTACCACCTCTTCCATCTCATTTTGTAGCTGTAGCAAATCAGCCTCATGCTTCTTCTTTTGGTTGATAAGGCTAGTGTTTTGAGAATGCAGTAGCTGCATCCTCTCTGTTGCATCTGTAAGTTCTTGCTCAGCTAGTTTACGCCCTCTCTCCGTTTGTTCCAACATTGCCCTTAGTTCTTCAAGCTCTGCTTGAAGGAGGTTATTTCTGCGTTCTAACAAGGCGATGTTCTCTTTGAGATCCTCATTAGTATGAGCAGAATCATCCAATTGAAGCTGGGTGTCCTTCATATATGACTGGATCATCTTCAGTTGTTTCTGTGCATCAGCTGCCTGTCTGTTGGCCTGACTTAGTTGGATTTCCATCTCATTAAGGTCTCCCTCCATCTTTTTCTTGACTCTTAATGCTTCATTACGGCTTCTTGTTTCTGCCTCAAGAGAGCTCTGTAGGGTTTCCACCATTCGTTGGTAGTTTCTCTTTGCCTGCTCCATCTCCTCATCCTTTTCTGCCAACTTTCTTTCAATGTCAGCCTTCACCTGATTGAACTCAAGTTGGGCCCGCAGGATCTTGCCTTCCTCATGCTCTACAGAGGCCTCAGCTTCCTCCAATGCAGACTGCAGCTCTGCTTTCTCTTGTTCCAGTTGTTTCCTAAGTTTCTCCAGCTCATGAACACTCTTACCACCTTCACCAAGCTGATCTGTCAGGTCTGATATTTCTTCTTGCAGATTTTTGTTCTCCCTTTTGATAGTCTCAAGTTGATCAAGAGATTCTTCATAAGCATTTTTAAGTTTGAAGAGCTCAGTACTCAGATTCCGTGCTTCCTTCTGTGAAGCCTCCAACTCACACTGTGACTCTTCATACTTCTGCTTCCACTCTGCCATGACCTTATCAAAAGCTCGTTGTTTCTTGTCCAGAGCAGCAGATGCGGCATTTGAGCGTTCAAGATCAAGCATAAGATCTTCAATCTCATTTTGCAGACGATGCTTAGTTTTTTCAAGAGAGGAACACTTTGCATTAACTGCTTCTACTGCCTCCTCTGCCTCTTGTAGCCTTTGGACAAGTTTTTTCTTGGCCTCTTCTAGTTCCTCTGTTCTTTGAATACCATCCGTCTCATACTTAGCCCTCCATGTTGCAACTTCAGTATTTGCCTTGGACAGTGCCCGCTGAAGCTCTGCTTTAGCCTCCTGCTCCTCTTCAAGCTGCTCTCTCAGCAAATCACAGTCATGACGGGAAGATTGCACTGCATGAGCAAGTGCATTTCTTGCTTTGACTTCTTCTTCCAGCTGCCTTCTCAGGTCCTCTATTTGTTGGGTGTAGGAAGTCTTTCCTCTTGTGAGTTGAGAGATCAGGCATTCTTTTTCCTCCAGCTGCCGTCCAAGTTCCCCATTTTCAGTTAGCAACTTGGCTCTTTGAGTTGAGAAGTCATTAAGAGCCCTCTGAGCCTCTTCAGCCTTGGACCTATGCTCATTCATCTGATCCTCCAAGGAACGGCACATCTTTTCAAGATTCACCTTGGCTTTCACAATACTCTCCATGTTTGAGGCCAAGTCATCCATCTCCAACTTCAACTCTGTCTTTTCTTTCTCTAACTTCTGTTTGACCCGTTGCAAATTGTCAATTTGTTCCCCAAGTTCAGCCACACTATCAGCATGCTTTTTTCTCAGAGTTGCAGAAGTGGCTTCGTGCTGTAGGGTAGATTCCTCAAGATCCCTGCGTAACTTCTGAAACTCAGATTCCCTTTTCTTGTTGAGTTCCACTTGAACAGATGTGGCTCCACCTGCCTCCTCGAGCCGTTCGCTAATGTCTTCTAACTCTCTAGAGAGATCAGATCGCTGTTTCTCCACCTTTGCTCGGGCTGCACGTTCAGCATCCAACTCTTCCTCTAGTTCCTCTATACGAGCTTGGTTTTCTTTGAATTTTTTTTGTAGTTGTACTGCAGCTATTTGCTCATTCTCAATCTTTCCATTCAGCTGATTTATTTCAAAATCTTTTTTCTTCAGTTTCTCCTCTTGCTGCTGTTTATCATTCTCTAAATCCATTACATTTTCTTGAATCAATTTTAGGTCTCCTTCCAGCTTTCTTTTGGCACGTTCCAGATCCATCCTAACCTTTTTTTCTTGTTCTAGGGACCCTTCAAGGTCATCCACCTGCTGCTCAAGCTTAGCTTTAGCTTTTGTCATTGTGTTTGCTTTATCTTCTTCACTCTGAAGGTCATCCAGTGTCTGCTGCTGTGCCTCCTGTAAAGCTTTTTTCTCTTTTGTGAGCTTCATTATAATCTCATCTTGGGAGGCCATTTCCTCAGTGAGGTTCTTTACTTTATTCTCAGTAGCATGCTTCTCTTTCTCAACCTTGGCAAGCGTTAGCTCAAGGTCATCTATGTCTTTCTTAAGCTCAGAACATTCATCCTCCAGCTTACGCTTTTTGGCTGTGAGTTCTGCATTTATCTCCTCTTCATCTTCAATCCGCTCAGTCAGCTCTTTTACTTTAGCTTCCATTTGGATCTTGCTCTTTATCAACTGTTCACAGCGCTCCTCAGCATCTGTCAGTGTATCTTGCTCTGACTGCACCTGGAGAAGTAATTCATTCTTCTCTTGAAGAAGTGTGACCATTTTCTCCTCTAGCTCTTTCCTTCTGCTTTCAGATTTATCCAAAGCCTCTTTTATTTTATTGAATTCATCTTTCATGTTTGCCATCTCTTTCTCAGCTTCAGCACTCTTGAGAAGAGGCTTTATTTTAAAGAACATTTTCATCCAAGGCCAGTTTTTCACACTTAAGAAGGAGCGAAGGTTCCACTGAATGACCATTAATGCATCTCTGCGTTCTACTAACTTTTGATATTCTGCCCTCATAAGCAAAGCCCGAGCATTAGCTTGTATCCTGGTAATGATGCGGGAAAGTTGCTCATCTCTCATTTCTTCCAGTAAACCCAGCAGACCAGCTTTGAAAAATACTTTTGTGTGGCCAAACTTGTACTGTGTATGGTCAACGTCAAGTGATCCCAGTAGCTTCTCAGCACTCTTTTTGTTTTCAATAAACTGGCCTTCTGGGATAGCAGATGCATTCAGAATTCTGTACCTCTGTTTGAAATCACCATAGAGTACCCTATTTGGAAAACCTTTCCTGCAAATTCGGATACCCTCCAGTACACCATTACAGCGAAGCTGGTGCATCACAAGGCAGTTGTCCATAACTCCAGGAGTCTTGTTGTCATTGGGAATTAAACAGCGAACAAAATGCGGATGAGTAGTTTTGAGATTTGTCATCAATTTGTTAAGATTTTCTCTGTGCAAGGCAGACACAGTCTGAAAAGATGACCCCTTTTTTTTGCCTCCTTTACCACCTGATTTTTCAGCTGCATCTGTTCCTGCATAACTTGAGAAGAGATGGCTTAGAAGCTTGAGAGATGATTTTTGATATAGCCCAACTACTGTTTCATTTAGTGGATCTTTGTTCTTCACAAGCCAGCCTGCAATATTGTAATCAACAGTGCCAGCATAGTGAACCAATGCAAAGTGTGCCTCTGCCTTGCCTTTGATAGCACGTGGCTTCTGGAACATGCTTGACTTGCCCAAATGGTTATCATAGAGCTTTGCTTTGAAGGTCTGGTTGCTTGCCTTTGGAAACATGCACTCTTCCTCGAGAATAGACATGATCCCAAGAGGCTTCTCAATCAGATCAATACAGGCTTGCAAGTCCATCCCAAAGTCAATGAATTCCCAGTCTATTCCTTCCTTTTTGTACTCCTCTTGCTCCAAGACAAACATGTGGTGATTAAAAAACTGTTGCAGTTTTTCATTTGTAAAATTAATGCAGAGCTGCTCAAATGTGTTAAAATCAAAGATTTCAAATCCAGCAATATCTAGTACACCAATAAAATATTGGCGATGCTGCTTTGTGTCTAAGGACTGGTTGATTCTTACAACCATCCAATTAAACATCTTTTCATACACTGACTTTGCCAGTGCACCAATTGAGTAGTATACTTGATCCACACCTTGGCCTTTTGTGACATATTCATTGCCTACCTTAACCCTTGGATGACAGAGTCCTTTTAGGAGATCAGCAGAGTTCAGCCCCATTAGGTAGGCTGATTTGTCAGCAACTTCTGTACCATCTGGTTCTGCCTGTTCTTCACGCTGTTTCTGCTTGAATTTCATGTTACCATAATGCATGATAGCACCAATCAGTTTGTAGACTCCCATCTTCTCCTCTGGGGTAAAGCCAAGCACATCAAAAGCATTGTCAGTAGCCATCAACTCCTCGCTATCATTGATGGATGCAACAGTTACTTCTCCTTGGGAGATGTAAGAGTAATCATAGGGATTATTTGTAATTAACATCATATCCAGCAACTCAGGCTTTGCATTGGACAATATCTGGAAAAAGATGTGGTAGTTCCTTTCTGACTTTAGCTGAAAGGTCACTCGTGATTTTTCCAGCAGGTATGTTTCAATGTCAGCTGAAGAAAGTTTACCACTTGTTCCAAAATGAATGCGGATGAACTTTCCAAAGCGAGAGGAGTTGTCATTCCTCACTGTTTTGGCATTTCCAAAAGCCTCTAGTGCAGGGTTAGCCTGGATGATTTGATCTTCCAGTGTTCCCTTGTTAGAGTCCTTCTTACCACCACTTCCTCCACCAGCAGCTGCAATACTTGCAAAATACTGGATTACTCTCTTGGTGTTAACAGTCTTCCCAGCACCAGATTCTCCAGTGATGAGGATGGACTGGTTTTCCCTGTCAGTTAGCATATATTGATAAGCATTATCTGAGATGGAGAAGATATGAGGAGGAGCTTCTGATCTCTTCTTTCCTCGGTAAGCAGCAACTACCTCTGCATCATATACAGGCAGCCATTTGTAAGGGTTGACTGTTACACAGAACAGTCCAGAGTAGGTATAAATCATCCATGCTGCATAACGCTCTTTGAGGTTAAACAGCACTGCAGGCTCATGTAAGAAAGTGAACATTGCCATATCTTCAATTTTATCAAATTTAGGCGGGTTCTGGGGATGGACATCTGTCTCTTTGACAGTTACGGTCCTTCCATCCTCTGTCTTGACAGTCGCCTTCCCTTCCTCCTTGCTGATAATTTGACCCTTGACATATTCCACTTTTTCATCCACTACAAAGCATTTGGTCTTGATGTCAAAGGGTCTAGTTTGAGCTTCAAGTCGTTCTTTGTCTGACTTTCTCAGGAAAGGAGCTGCTTTTCCAAATTCTGCCATGATAGCATCACCCATCGTGATCTCTTGAATTCCACAGATGCAGTAAGAATTGATGGACAGTATTCAGAGCTTTGGTTGGGATCAGGAACTGTTGTAGACTGGTTCTGCACTCTCTTTATAAATGATGACCAAGTTCCAAATATGGATATGTCTGCAGGCATCTTGGACAAGAAGGGCATTTTTATCAAGGCTTTAAGTGGTGGGGGCAGGAAAAGGACCCTTAGGCGATACTATCCTTATTAGGACAGCTCTCACCTCTTCCATTGTCTCCTCTGGTACTCCACTGGTCACCTCTGATAAATATTTCAAACATTTCCATTTTAAGTTACTACTAATATACATTTTAATTACCAAACCACAGGCAGTTTATTTGTACAGCATTTTAAACAATTTGAATAACAAGGTAGTTATATTACAATTAATCAATTGTTTTATTCTCTGTAGTTTGATTATTTATTATAGCCCACCTACATATATCAGTCCAGTATATTATCAAAAAAAGTAATAGTGGAATTTATACAGTTTTAGTTTGCCATTTAGATAGCAATAGCAATAGCAATAACCTAATAAGGAAAGAAATTTAGAATTTTAGTCTAGCTTGAGTAGAAGTTTTGGGTAGCATTTTTCTTGACATGCCAGTACACCACTTTCTTTATCAAAGGTTCTTCTGATAGATGCCACTGACACCTCTTGTAGCTCTCATGGTACAGACTGTCTCACATCATCCCTGTTTAACACCACCCCCAAAATAGTACTGATATACTGATGTATAAATATCAGGCCATCCTTCTGATGCTCCTTAATCTATTGTTCCTCTGGTGTGAAAATCAATGCTGTATACATAAGCTATTTCTGTACATATGTCATACTGTATGTATAAGCAGAGAGTGCTGAGTTTGTGTGTTGTTTTACTGGTAAAGATTGAATGTAGCAAATGTATGAGCAAGCATTCATGTAATAATGTAGAACAGCTTTTCACAGGTTATCATGTGGCTTTATGATAGCAAGATGACAAATGGGATCATATACTTAAATTGTAGTGTATACTACTATAAATGTAATATTGTTTTTGTTAAAATGTTCTATAATTTCTTATTTTTGTACCTAAATTTAAAGTTAAAAATAAGTAAAAAAAATATCAGATGATGAGTAGGATTTTATAGGACATGCCATGTTCTTTCTTGCCTTTCTCTTTTATTCATGCAGAACCATGACACAGTAAAATACTGAGATTCATCTTTTGATTAATAACACTCACATATTGCCTCTTGAAATCCACAAATGACCTTCTGAAAAGCTACTTTTAAATACCCAAGCCATTTTTCTTACTCAAGTCCATATGCTTTAATAGTATACTATATTTAAGAGTCATGACTCTAAATTAACACTTTAAACAAGAACCGGTCATATACTAGTTCAGGATAAACACATTCCTACATGGAATCAACACTTTTTTTATCTGCTGAAAAAGCATAAAAATACATTTAATATTATTTCAACTGGACTTTCCTGAAATTTCAGTTTACATTATATTTAACAAAAACAACCAGACATTAACAATGGCATCAGGTTGTTAGCTCTGACGTCAGAACCAAGTCTGAGTGCTTTACGAGAAAATGCTTTAAATAGATCTCAAGGAGCAGAATAACTTACCTACCCAACTAGGACATCACTTGAGCGAGATGACAAATTTTGATGAGGCACTAAAGCATTAAACACAAATTAAAGCAATGTTAAAATTAAAATCAAATGTTAAAAAAAACCCTCAAATTTCACAATCATCACAAAGTCATTTCATGTATTTTGCTAGGTAATGGACAATTTTGAGTTGTACTCAGTATCGTGGATTTGAACTTTATTTTGTATTATTTTTTATTTATTTAATTGTAGAAAGCCTGTACAATAATAAAATGTCCCCACAAGAATTTCATTTCCAACTTCCAAAAATGTCAATGACTCTATTGAGCAGTTAGTTATGTGGATGAAATAAAAACTATAAAAATGTAACATAATATGGCCTTTTTCAAAATATTAACTGTGGAGGTCAGGCCACTGACATGCATAAGCAATTCACATTCACAAAAGGCATGTTTAGAGTTCAACAGACAGTCTATGGGGCTCATAAATGTAAATCCCCAGTTTGTGTATTAGTGTTGATCAGCAGCGAGACATGCGTTTCCGGTACTGCTCCACAAGAGGCACCAGGCAGCGGTGGGAGCCACTTTGCAGCAGGAAAGGGTGCTTGAGCAGATCAGTGGCACTAGCTCTTTCCAGAGTGTCCTTTGTTAACATGGAGTCCAAAAAGTCCCTCAGCACTGGTGAGATCTGTTGAAGAAGGGAAAAGGTACATAATGAATTCTATTGATTGCACTAAAATAACAGCTTATATTCGTGTGAACTAAAGTGTGAAGCTGTCTTCTGTATTATATGCATGCTTGAGTAAGCATTTGTGTACAAGTGAAAATATTGCTCAATGCTAAAAGGGAATGTATTGTGTCTACTGACATTATTTTAGGATGTACCTTTTGTACCGTAGAGATTTTAATTTCAACCATAAAGAGGCTATTCTCTGGTTTCATATTGTTTATGTACATAATACTGAGTATTGTCTAACAAGGTAAATGAAGGAAAAATATTGTAAAATGTTGTACATCACAGAGGTAAAACTCCAGTAACGAAAAGGAAATAAACAGTGCCGTGTTTTCACTGCTCCACCTCACCTGACTCAAGGGTTGTTAAGCTGATTAGGTAACACTTTACTGTAGGGCAGGTTTCAGAAGGTTACATAAGCCCTTCATGACAACTGACATAAATATTTATAAACTCTTATTCCAATAGGTGTCAGCTGTCATAAAGGCTGCTTTTGTCAACTTTGATGTCAAGTGACAAATTTTTGGTGACATTAAGTTGTGTCATGACACTTTCTGGGGTGAAATGGCATAGTATGTTATGACAACTGACTTTGTAGCTCAGAGTATTTTTTGGTGTCAGAGTGACAATGCTGATGATGTGACGTGAGGCTGGATGCAAAATTGGTCAAAAGTGAGGACTTCAAAAAGATGCTCTGTAGTATCTCGTGCACTTTGTGGTAACACTGACATGAAAACCTGCTGTGTAACAGATATACAGTGAAGGCTTTGACACTGACAGTAAT
>JAOUQW010000009.1:16590084-16608902 GCA_028565825.1 Olivaichthys viedmensis | reverse complement strand
TGGGTTCCGAAGTTCATAAAGTGTAAATGAGTTTTCATAGAAACTAAGTAGCAACAACTAGCCATGCTAACAGCAATGTCTTTAATGTCATGGCCATTGCTAAAAAAAAAAATTTTTTAATTCTAAGTACAGCTTTGGTAAATGATCTTGAACACGTGCCAAAAAAATATCAGATGTATATCTTTAATTTGAAGGGTTGAAGCTCAAGACTGTATCTGAAGCCCATAGATGAGTGTTTTTAAAATATATTTTTTATATATAGGCTACTGTATGTTTCGTTCTCCAAAAAAGAGCCTATATTGTGTAGTTTTGGTAGTAGTAGTAGTATAGGCTAGAGCCTTGTAAGTCCAACAAGGAACTTAACCCAGTACCCAGTGTAAAATGGTAACATGTTATACTTCTAATGAGAACTTTGGTTGCTGCATTCTGGACTAATATCAGCCCTGTAATATTGCTGTTGTTGTTGCACTATGGATGGGATGGGATAGGAGGTGCTCACAAAATTATCAGCCAGATCTTCTTTTTGTTAATGTGTTGTAGACTGTTATCGATAAAATAATCTCCTGCAGTCATACTTTAGGAGTGATGGCTAATAATTGATGATTTAGGGTCTGTAATTTCTGTTTTATGGCTGTTTTAATAAATTTACATGTACCTCATCTCAATTATTTGCATGCGACAGCACCATAATTATTCTACATAGCACCATAATTATTCTACATAATTATGCCAAGCTGTTTACTTCACTCTGGTGTATCTTAGTATAAGTTAATAGATTATGTAGTTTCAAGATGTCTTTTTTTCTCAATGGAACAATGGAATAACATAGCAGTACAAAGTGTTGGGTATGAAATTATACACTTTAGGAGTGTGAATATGTGCATTGTGCACTAAACTATCCATTCATTTTTGCCCATATCTGTCTGATGAAGTATTTGTAGAAACTGGCTGCTTTTGCAGTCAGTGTCCTTACATTTACATCAGCAGTGTGTTTGTCAGGTAATAAAAATCTATATAGCAGAATAAGCTGCAAATTGATGACACCCTCTAGTAAAGAATCTTAGTTGATTAAATCATATTTACATGATAAACAACACTTTGTCCTTTGGTAAGAGATTGATTTTTTTATTTCCGTAAGCCTGCCTTGGTAGCTGGATTGTTTGAGTAATGTTTCAGGTACTTAAGGTGTTGTGTGTATACAGTTTCAAAAAGGAGTTCAACCATTGATTAAACAAGCAAAAACTTTGCAAAGTACTAGTAAATATGCTGAATGCTCAGTCTAGAGTGTTATGTATGGATGGATTGTATAAGAGTAGATTGTGTAAGAGAGGATAACTGTTCTGTTACATATGTGTAACGTTCCTGTTATCCTCTATTACACTGATGTCAACTGTACTGTGTGTGACCTGCTGCTTCACTGGGCTGCTCCAACAGATCCAACATCTGAGCAGAGACATGCAAACATGCCCCCTAGTGGAAATATCCAGAAGTTGTATAAACCGACCAATCTGTGGGCCAGATCCCAATTCCAAAAAATGAGGGCCCTGGTTCCTGTGTGTGATTTGTGAGATTTTCCACATGGCCTAGCGTTTGCTAATCTTATCTCACAGGTCAGTTAACTAAAGTACAACAAAACGGTTGTTCACCATTCCAATGTGCATTTTCTGAATTAAAACGTTTTAATTAAAGTAATGGAATAATGGAAGTGACAAAGGAAAGGTATACAATTTAGCTGTATTAGGATTAGGCTATAGTCTCTATTGCAAGTAATATCTGGAACAGAGCCTAAATAAATCAGGGCTTCTGAGCACACACAGCCCTGAACACATTGTTAAGAATACACTGAGAAAACAGTCTCATCACAGTTCATCTCTCTCTTTATAATAATAATAATAATAATAAGAAGAAGAAGAAATAGAGGGAAAGGGCGAAAAATAAGAGATTGAATAAAGACATTTTAAAGTTTGTAAAACTGTAAAAGACAGAAAAAGCAAAGAACAAAAATATAAACTACAATAATAATAATAATAATAATAATAATAGTTCAAACTTTTTTGTGTAGGATTGTCTTTTTGTTTCAGCGTAAGCACATGTGGATCATTGAAAAGTGTGTTATAAGTCAAATGTATTATTATTATTGATAGATAAACCAATAAGGTTTGTGGATATTGTGAAAGTGTGTATGTATGCATGTCTCTCTCTCTTATTATATATATATATATATATATATAAAAAACTAGCTAGGGACCATTACCCCCAGGCTGCTTTCCTCCAAGAATACTATGCTGCCCTCTGCTGAACTACCAAACAGGTCATGGCTTCCACAATCCAGGTTTCTGGTTTTACGAGTTCATTGTTTCGTTTATAGAAATAATCATTTGACCTGTAATTAGCTCAAATTCTCATAACGCCCAATACACTGGAAAAGCATCACAGCTGAACTGATTTAGTCTGTTTTAGGCTACGTCGATAAGAGAACTGACAAAATCACACGTTATATATGACTCGTTTAAAGACTATTTGAGACTATTTATAAGAAACCACATTTTCTCTTGTTGACTCAGAAATGCTCTTTCCATGGCCCCTTTTCCGACGAAGAGCGTGCATGGACTAAACCACGCCTTTGCCAAGGGATGTTATATCAAATGACATGACGCTGTGGGCTAATTACCGTTTACGTTTTAAGGTATAGAATATATTTCAGCATTCTGATAATACAAAGAACAAGCGCTTTTATTGAAGAAAACGTGATCAACGGAAGGAAACTCAACCAAAATAATCAAACGTCTTTCAACGTTTCCCCCTTACAAATGGTTTTGGGCGCGCCCGCAGACAGGCGCAGGCAGGTCCGCGGTGTCGGATCTCCTGGTCGGCCGAAATGATGAGGAGGAGGTTTCAAGTGTTCGCCCGATGAGCGACGGACTCCGTTCATTCATGGGCAGGGTTTTGACCAAAATGACCGTTGTGCTATACAATAATACATTCGAAAAGCCACCTGCGACAATGGATACTTTTGGAAAATAGCCTACTTTAAAAAAAAAAAAAAAAGTCTTATAGTTATAGGGAGGTTTCAATGTTTCTTTTCGTTACTGCTGAACGTTTAGCGAGGACCGCTCCTCTCCAACACCAGCGCACGGGCCGAGCCTTCCTTGGTTAAAATAAGCGCGCTCGTTCGCTTCTTTCCGCGTCTTCACGGTGAGTTCAAGTTCACGCTGAAAGCCAGCACAGGCTGGGTCTTCACACGTTTACGTCGGACCACCTGTTGGTTGAACATACGCGTTATTGCGCCGGGTGTCGGGATAACGCACACTTGTGGCAGGATGGTAAATGTGAGTGAAGGGGCGCCGTTGTGCTTATTCTCACCTCTAACTGTTCACCAGGGCGATGGGTGATGGTAGGTGTGGCTCGAGCGTGTTGATCGTTTTAAATGTCCACAGCTTACACAGCGATTTCTGAGGCCAGTTTGGTGATTATAGTTAGAATATAAAGCCTGTTTCTGCACCCGTAACACTTGCGGATAAAACAGGGCGCCTGTGCAAGTTGAGTAATGGAGCAGGTGTGAAGAACCCAGTCTGTGCTCCACTTTCAGTGCTTTCAATAAATGTTGGTCAGGGACTGAGTCACGACATCCTTCAGTTCTCTGTGGCAAGCGGGGTTTGGAAAGATTCTAGCACTCACTGGTTAGTGAATAGGTTTGTTGTCACTCTTGTGACTAAGTGCTGAGGTCAGCTCAGGAGTCATAGCTCCCACAACAGGAGCGAGGACTTGGTGCCAGAGTTTCCAGTTTGGGCGCTTTAGAGCCGTGCAGAAAATGAGTAGCTCCGGAAAGTGTTGACCTCCTGACGATACGTTCAACGACGAGCTTTCCTGTGGAGAGAGAAACTACTCTGAATGATCCGATGAGCGAGCACATGAGCTGTTTGTTTTAGGCTCATCTTATGGTCCAGTGGAGCAGGAGAAAGCCATCGGATTTGTGTTCCGCTGATCTTTTGACACCCGTCTGGATGGATTTCGGTTACCCTGCTTTCGAGCACAGGGACTTAATGAGGCTCACACAAACGCATAGAGGTTAATGGGGTTAATGTTTTATGCATGGTAGGCCAGAGCTGATTCCCTACTATACAACCACCTGAAGAATTGTACCAAGGATGCTGATGTGTTCAAACCCACACGTGTTGGTGTGTCCCTTTGATTCCAGAGTTTGTGTTTCTGCATGGAAATTCCATATTGAGCTGAAAATAAGGTAAGAAATACATTTATAAGCTGCACGGGAGATCCTGTGGTCTGTTTGTTAGTTCAGAGCTCTGTCTGTTAAAGGAGAGTCTTGACTTAGTCCTGACAATAGTCCTGTTGGGAATTGCATGTCGTGGGATAGTGCAAACTTGTGGTAGCGTACAAAAGAACCTTCCAGTTAGCCAGGACAGCATGGGTGAGATCTAGGCAGTGGGAATGTGTGCTGCTGTGAGGGAAGACAGAGCGACAAAGACAAAGAGAGCGCCAATGTTACATAAACATCTTCACTCAGTGTACATTGAAGGTCGGACTAGCAGCAGTGTTTGACTAACACTAAACCAATTGTGGAAAATTGTTGATTTAATATTTTGAATATTTAGTCATATTTATAGTTTGACCTATTATCCCCCATGGCCAAAGTAGAAAGACCAGAGAGAAACCGAGATTTGGATCCCAAGGATTAGTATAATGAAAATAGTAATTTGACAAAAATCTCAAACATGCATTAACAATAACAAAATTCAGTCATTTCTAAATAAAGAAACACAAATCCTGAAAGAGTCAAATCTTTCAAGCGTCTATGTAATTGTAAAGTATGACATGCAATTTCTTTAGTTGGGAAGTGCTAGTTAAGGTTATGTGCTAGTTGACCGGAGACACTTGTTTAAATCCCAAGAATCCCAGAGAGCCACTCTTAAACCTTAACTGCTCAGGTCTATGTTTGAACTGGATTCTATCTCACTTGTAAAAAATTTTTTTATTCCATTTGATTTTGCAGCCTGTAGCTTTCCAAGCGTGTCACTTCAATTACTCATACAGGCACAACAGCTGTGAAAACACCTGCAAAAACTGATGCCTTAAGACAAGGCAATGCAGAATCCTGGGAACTACTCACAATTAGAATTTTAACGAGGCCGTACAGTATCCAGAGTAAAAAGTCAGTGTTTTAACTAACCAGACTTTCTCTGCAATAGTGATTACATTTACAATAGTGATTAGATACTTTGTAGTAGTGATTAGATTATCCACAAACTACTATTCTTTAAAGAATACTTTTCACACCACTGCTCCAATAATGTATTATTTTCGACTTCCTACTTCAGCTTGTTGAAGGTTTCATTCTGGCATCTCTTCATACAAAATACACTGGCCTTAATTTCAGCTCTGTATTTGCACCACCCCCATGTTGTTAGCTGAACTAAAATAGGGCCTGTGGGACCCTTCTTCTTACATGCAGTATGTTTTTTTCCATGCCACTGCATTTTGCGCCTGCATTTTTGTTCTGCAGACTGGAAAGTTCTGGGTTTATTGTGGCTTGGCAAGCATCTAAAGGAAAGTGGGAGTGAGTAAAACTAAACTACAGCCGTGGTTATGTCTGCAACTCTCATGGAGCAGAGCGGCAGTGACATGTGACTCAAGTTTAGGGAGTAAACTGAGTGAAACCACTTCCTGTTGAAGAAGTGGACACTGGAAAAAAAAAAGGAATAGAGTCTGTGTAAAACCTCTCACCTAATAATGACGCCATCTTTTGATCTTGTAGCACAATACAAATGTCAATTCATTAAAGCATAAGGAATGAAGACAAGCTCACTGGCTTTAACAATTTCTGCAGTTAACAATATGTTTTAAAACCATACAACTTGTAATAATAATTTAGCATGCTGATTGCTCTGAATTCATCTTCTGCCTCTACTCGTGAGCTTATTTCCTGCCAGCAAAAATTGGGCCTTGTTTGTTGCTGTCACAACACATTATTTACTGACTGCATTATTTACTGACCATGGCCAGGGCAGACATGCATCAAGATTAATTCAAATTCAATTCTAGAAAATTGTAAATAAGCAAAACAGTAAGGTTAAAAGGGAAAACTGGGAAGGCAAAAATGAGCACACAAGAGCACAGGACAATTTCTCTTTCAGTCTCTCTTTTATAGTCTAAGTGGTTAGTGTGGCTGAATTACATAGCCTATCAGCCTATCATCAAATTTTGCCTAGCCTAGCAACTTCACTTATAATATGGTCTCCATAGAATGTGTTTCATGTATGCTCTTTGAACACCTCTCTCCTAGGAAACTGGTTGTACCTCTTTGTCATGAGTGGGACAAAATGAAATCCAGCAAAAATCACACAGATTTTCTTGCTGGCAGAGCTGGACCTTCAGAGATGTTCTTGTTAGACTATAAAAAGGGCTGATGGTCTCAGATCACACTTTTCCAACAGTTCTCTAATGTGGCACATTCTCACTGATGCTGAAATATCCAAGAGTTCAGCATCACCATAAAATGACAATGGTGTTATCATTAAAACTTTTCCTCTGTCTTTCAGTAGTGTTTTCACCCAGGACAAGCTTACCATACATAGTCTTATGTGGAACATGGTAGACTAGCATGAGAATCTATTGGGTGAAGATGAAATATAAGCATTAAGTAGAGAATTTAATTTTGCACAAGCTGAGCTTCAGAGAAGAATCATGTGCTAAAGGCATCTGAAATTAAAGACCTATAATTGTAGTATCTGTATAGGATTTAGGATGGGGACATGGTGAATGTGGAGAATGCAGTGGCTGTGACTGTGACTTGGTGTCTTCTGACACACGCACGCACACACACACACACACGCAGAAAGAGTTTTGCCTATGAATGTAGAATTGTACATCGATGCTGTAACACACTCTCCGGCAGTCCTGCATTAACCTCCATCATATAATATGGCTGGTAACTCTAACTGTCTTGGTGGTTTCCTAGGTTGTCTAGTGCCAGTTGTGACCTTTTGAAATTGTCTCACAGATGGCCATAACACCTCAGCCCCCTCCCAATCAATAAATTTTCACCTTAATAGGACATTAAATGGTATCCATGGATACTAGACTCCTTTTTTTCCTCATCTCACTAGGTGTAATATGTTTTTCTATCAGGCCATATCTTCACCTCTTCACTATACCAAAAATAAATATGTCTGATAATGTCTACTCATTTACTTATTATTTAATACTTATTATTGATTTTGTTATCATTGTGTAGGGCCAGTGTGAGACACCCAGACACAGGAGCGATCCAGCAGAGGAGTCCTGGCATAGGAGTGCATCACCACCATGGGTAAACAGAATAGCAAGCTGCGTCCTGAGGTTCTGAATGACCTGCGGGAAAACACAGAGTTCACAGACCATGAGCTACAGGAGTGGTACCGCGGCTTCCTTAAAGATTGCCCTACAGGCCACTTAACCGTGGAGGAGTTCAAGAAAATCTATGCCAACTTCTTTCCATATGGCGATGCCTCTAAATTTGCAGAGCACGTTTTTCGTACGTTTGACACCAACGGTGACGCCACAATTGACTTTCGGGAGTTCATCATCGCACTAAGTGTGACATCACGCGGAGGTCTGGAGCAGAAGCTACGCTGGGCCTTCAGTATGTACGACCTGGATGGAAACGGATACATCAGCCGAGCTGAGATGCTGGAGATAGTGCAGGTGAGAGAAGAGCACGAGCTGTGAGGAGGCTGTGATTATCTTTCTGTGGAAATTTATCTTTGTTGCGATGATTTTGCCATTTATGCTCACCACCAAGCACATTAACACAGGACCTAAAATTCCCTGTAGGTCATGAAAAGATCGTCCAGATCAAATCTAGGGCAGTATTGAAAAATAAAATGCAAAATATTACTCCACACGGTTTCTGGAAAACATTTCCCAAATCTGCTTTCTTTCTTCCTCACGTTTTGTTTCATTTTCGTATTTGCAGTTCTGTTTTTTCACTGTCGGTCCTTGTTTGCTAGAGCAGTTTGTTCCATATCAGTATTGGCTCAGTTGAATGTTTGGTGATATAGCTCGCCTGAATAAACAGCCCTCGTCAAGCAAGTGTTCCACAGGCCATATGGTCGTGCCAAAAATGGCAATTAAGTACAAAGGCAAAGTGCACTGCTAGCAAAAAAATAACGTCAACTCATAATCAGAGATTAATTAATGGAAAGAACTGATTAAAATAGCAATGAGTGGCAATTACAGTGAATGAGTTAATTAATTTATGCATAACTAGCAGATGTGTTTTTCCCATAACCACAGGCAATTTACAAAATGGTGTCATCGGTGATGAAGATGCCGGAGGACGAGTCTACCCCAGAGAAACGCACTGATAAGATCTTCAGACAAATGGACACAGACAATGATGGTGAACTGTCCTAAACTGAGTTGTATTTTTATTATATAACTATTACAATGTTACTGAGATGATGAAGTAACCTTTAAGGTAACAGAACTGGATTATTGAAAGGCCTGTATTTAGTTTTCACCCTTATTGAAAGGCCTGTATTTTGTTTTCACCTTTTCACATTCACCCTTCAGTAAGCATTAAGTATCCCAGCAGCCTACAGCTGGGATTCAGATTAGAGTTCCAGCAGCCCTCAAGGACACAGCTGGCTGTGTTCTCATTGGGAGGGGAAAATGAGTAATGAGTCAGAGTACATTTTTTTCCTTTGAAATATTACATAACCACTGTGACATCTGTAAGTCCTCCAGCTAGGTAATAAGGCAAGGCTTCATTCTCGTCTTATCATACTGAGGTAGTTGACCATGCTGTGTGAGCATGGTCAAAAACAAATATAAAATTATTTAAAAACAATTTTAAGACCAATGAAGACTACTATTATAAGTATGGTGGTCACTATAATGGTCTTTATCAGTTTCAGCTACTGCTTGATTGGCATAATTAATACAAATTCAACAAAACATATTGTGGAACAACATTCACATATAATTTGCCTATATGCCCAAGTCATTATGGAAACATCTCCATACCAGCTATGAGATCACTAACCTTTGTCTTTTTGATATTGCAGGTAGGCTTTCCCTGGAGGAGTTCATCAAAGGTGCCAAGAGTGATCCATCCATCGTGCGACTGCTCCAGTCTGATCAGAGCACCTCTCGCCAGCTCTGAAAGCAGCAGCACCTGCAGAAAACCACGCCACATATTCACACTCAAAAACAAGAGGATCAGTTGGTTGCTGTCCAAGGCATTAGCTGCATTTGAGTAACAAATCTGCTTTCTGTATGTGATCTGTTAGTCACAAAATCTGCAGACTCTGTTACCCAAATGCACTCATGGTTTTAGTCTGATCTAGTACCATTTGTTGGAAGTACTAGTACCAGATAACAGTCCTAAACATCAGAGAGAATGAGGCATAGCACGTGGGACCTTGAAATGTCAGTTAATTACTGCAGAACCCTAAAAGGGAGTTTCTGCTCACCTTGAGGTAAAAGCATTGGTCAGTTGTGATGCAGTTTAGCAGTCTTTAGAGGGATTGTTTTGGATATACCACAGCCATGAGAAAAAGGCACCTGTGTTTTCTTGTATTTTAAATCTAATATGCAAACACAGAGATAAGTAGCACGTAGGAACAGTAGTAATAAGTAAAAGCTGAGTCCAAAAATTCTGATGACATAAAAGTTTGGTTCTGGAAATGTAACTACATCCATTTATGGAAGTGGTAAATTAAATCTTTCATTGTTTAGTCTAGTATTGAACTTGTTTAAAACTTAAATTTTAGTCTTTGAGCTATTGCTCTTTGCCAGCTTACGTAGTTTTATAATTTAGATATTTGCCAATGTACTATGCTTCATCAAAAGTGAATTGCCAAAACTAGCGTTTATGCTGAATGTATTAGATTCCGTGGTACATTATAGTGATTTTATAACATAGTAATGTGTGTAGTCGGCAAAAATTGTGGTAATTGAAATTACACAGAGAAAAGCTTAATCGCCGTATTTCAGTGCAGTCAGCAACAGATACATGCATTAGCAACTTTCCAGTTGCTGCATTTATGTATTGAGAAGTCATTAATAAGCCATTATTTAAGACAGTCTAGTGCATAGACTTGAACAGAAATACAGAAAGATACAAAAAGTAAAACTTGTAGGATGGTTTGTACATCCATAATAAAACCCAGTAATTTTATTTGTTCCTTTTTTATTTTCATAACAAAAACATCAAAACACACTTGTGTAAAGAAAAGCTACACAGTTCCCACATTACTCCCTGTCCAGCACAAATACAGAAAAAAAGCTAATTTAATGACTCGCATCTTTCTCAGAAATATTTTTAAAAACAAATAAGCAAAAAATCTGTCACATTAAAGAAGAGCCTGAAAATTAATAGGAAAAAAAAAAATCCTCAAAACTTGAATTAAAGATTCTTCACATGGGGGGGAAACAGCAGGTTAAATCAAGGACAAAGGATATAAAGCATTCATGACCATATCCAGTAACCTGGAGTAGTTTCCACTCCTCAACAAACTTCCTAAAGACTGCCAAAGTCCCATGTCAGCTACTTGGTAAAACTTTCCTGTTTTAGTCATTGTTTACTCAGGAAAGTAAAACTGCAGGGCTTGGAAAATTATTCTGGGTGGGATTTTATTGGAACAGAGCAAATATATTTATTTTTTTGAAGCCATGTATTGTGGGCACAACTGGACAGAGAAAAGTGAAATGACAATCCTGTTCACCCTCCTCATCAGTATATCAAACGAAAAGCAGGCCTGTAAGACAAAGCTAAAGCAACCATGATTTTAATCCCGATCCTGCCTCATTTCAAACTATTGTAGAGAAGATAAAAGTGACCAGAGTCTTCGTTTCAAGAGTGTTCAGTAACTTAATGTCCCAGTCTTCCCCTCATCCATGGGAGAGGAGAGGTGGCTCGTGGACTTAAACTGGACCAGCCTTGCACAGCCTATGAACTCATAATTCATCCTTATCCAGATCATCCAGATCCACATCACTCAAGTCAATGTCATCCTCCACAGGAAGCTGAGGGAGAGGAAAAGACAGGACAGTGTCTTGTAAGGACAGGTTTGACATTTCAAAAAGGACAAGAAAGGTCTCTCCAAATGGATGTTAATAACCTTATAGACCGCTTGATTTGCACTTTATATTAAACTACAAACAATAAAAAATGTAAAAGTAAAATAAACAAAACTTTAAAATAAGAAATAAAAACCAAAACCATTAAAACAATTACAAAATTACAGATATAAATAAGAGATAAAAGCGCTCTGCTAAAACAAAGGAACAAGTTTATAATCCACACTTAGAGAAAGTGTTTCTGAATGTACTATTTTTGGTAGCCTATCAGTATGTTTTTATATAAGAAAGAAAGCTTTCCCATTACTCATTTAAAATTTTACTGTACTATAGGAAAGATCAAGTACGGCTCTTGAAGAGTGCTTTAACTAGAAACATTTTAACTTACAACTCCATCCTTCCCGTCCCAGGCTTCTACAGTGTGGATCTTTGGCAAAGCCCCACCTGCTACTGTGGCAGTAGAGCCACGCCCAACAGAGAGATCCCTACGGTGGGAGAGGAAGAAAACAGATAAAAAGACAATATCCTACTGGCTGCAATAACACTTTATAAAAAAGACCTGGTCAGATGTTGGAGCAGAATTTGTAATAATAATAATAATAATAATAAATACCTTAAGAACTCGTGGATTCCTGCATCGCTGAATGAACCCTTCAGAAGAGCAAATTTCATCTTGCGAGTATTAATAGCTGCCATGGCTGGGTAACCAAAGCCACCAATTCCCAAAGCGGTCTCGAGATCCATCTGAGCTCCGGCTTCAGTCCACAACCAGCTACAGAAGGAGGGAGGGTAATTTAATTTAACACAATTTGTATAGTGCTTTTAACAACAGATATTGTCACGAAGCTGTTTTACAGAAATCTGGGTCTAGACCCCTAATGAGCAAGATAAAGGCAACAATGGCAAAGAAAAACTCCCCAAGACAGCACAAGAAAAACCCCTGGAGAGGAATCAGACTCAGAAGGGTGACACTGGTTAGTGGGATTTTGGTACAAAGCTCATGGTGATATAACAATAATTGGATCTCAGACAGGAAGAGATCCATGCATATATAAACAACAGCTGTTTTCATGTTGAAGCCAAGCTGCTAGTTAAAGACAAGGTCCAGCACATTAACACTAGCAGCTTATCTTATGTTCTTTTTTCCCCCCTCCCAATTTTAGCCATTGCCAATTCCCACTCACTAGCTAGTTCTCTCCTATCGTATGACAGCCACCAACCAGGGAGGGCGAAGGCTAACACACGCTTCCTCTGAGACACATGAAGCTAGCCACCGCATCTTTTCGAACTGCTGCTCATGCAACATCACAGAGCAGTCCCGCGCGCTCGGAGGGAAGCGCCAACTGCCCTCTTCTGTATGCATGAGCTCACAGACGATTGGCTGGTGCCGCTTTGATCGACAGAAGAGAAAGTGTAATGCCATCCCTCCCACCCAGAGAGCAGGGCCAATTATGCTCTCTTGGACTCCTGGCCGCGGATGGTTGTGGCATCGTCGGGGCTCGAAGTAGCGATCTCCAGATGATAGAGGCTCCCGAGAGTAAAGTGTTCGCCCTATCTTATGTTCTTTAATTCAACCATCCACTGTCTAATTTATAAACTATGTATATGGAAATATGCAACACCCACTGACCCCCACATCTTTTTCTTGTATTTCTCTGCCATCTTCATCATGACATCCAGATAAGCATTTCTGCCTGCTGCGCCTACAAACACCAGAAGAAACAGAGCTAGTTTAAAGTTTGGATAAATATTTTTAAAAATGACAACTTTTTTGTTAAGTTTTTTTCCATCTTGCTCCAGATAAATACATACGTGCATCAATGCTTTTAATCATTAAATGCGTGCTTTCAGCCTAAATATCTTGCATGAAAACAAATTCATACCGGTGTCTAGAATATGAGGCAAAACAGCAATAACACAGAGCTGATGGTCCTCACAAATCTTCTTTAAAGTGTCCTCGTTCACGATCTAGAAAGGACATTACATTAATGTAAAACCACTTTAAACATACAAAATATAAACATAAGCAACGGTTCTTGAAAGCAGAGTTAGATGAGACGCTAGCTTAAGAAAATGAGGAAAAACTGAATAAACAGACCTCCAGTAGTTCTGGAGGAGGGGCGTTGTCTGAGTAAAGGTCTATGGCGCTGGCAACGAGGTCTGAGCGGGTGCGTCCACCCTGGTAGTCCTGTGGATCCTCTCCTTTACGGAAGATCTTAATAGTAGGGAATCCTCTGATCTACAATTGATGAAAACTTAGACTGTCAACAATCAAGGCATAGCAAAACTCTGAGTTTTAAATTCTCAAAACCAACACATCAGTACTTGTTATATGAAAGAAACGTTTGATTTTTGTAGTAAAGAAAACCGATACGAAGGTGATCGACGCATGATGCTGGGATCGACTCACTCCATAGCGGCTTGCCAGACCCTGGTGAACAGTGGCGTCTACGGCTCCCAGCTTCACTCTACCATTGGTCTTCTCTTTGACCTGAGTAGCCGCAGCGGTCCATTCAGGCTCGAGACTGAAATGATCAAATTAAAGATTAACCACCAAGGTCATGACTAAAAGTATAATGCCTTTATTTTGTAATAATAAATGTACATGAATTGCACTATTAATTTATATTAAATAAATGTGACATTAGGGGGCCTTAATGGTGTCATTTAGGCAGCTTTATGGAAATTTATGCAAATTATACAAACTTACTTTTTACAGTGTCCACACCATGGTGCAAAGAATTCCACCATCCACACATCATTGCTGTCTAAAACCATGCGGTCAAAGTTATCATCAGTCAGCTCCTCCACATCTTTCTTATTGCCACTAGAGCTGCCACTAGAGCTGCCACCAGAGCTCTGAAATCAGCAGAAACAATACAGAATAAATAATACAGGACAATGAAAGAGAAAAACAGACAATACTGGGATTCGATGAATGTGCACTTCAGTACCTGTCTGCTATAGTCAGAACCTCCAGACTTTCCACTCAGCCTGTCTTTCACTAGGGAGCGCGCTGCATTCAGAGCTGCCTCAACAATGGCCTGACTGCTGCGTCCACCTACAGACAAAACATGCCGCAGAGAGAGTTAAAAATTCATTGTGCTCTGCAATCTCAAGTACTCACATGCACAGGTCTGGTCGGTAGGTACAAGTTTGACCATGGCTAATCATAGAAAGGTAAAGGTTTCTTTTTATGGTTTTGTATTCGGGCTGCACGTTTCGTAATGAAATGGGAATCATGATTTTTTTTTAGCTTAGAATTGAGATCATGATTCTCACTCACCATTCTTTGACACACCAATTGTGTAAGGAACAATGTTCATATTTATTAAATCATTACATTGCACCAGCTCCATTACTGTAGCATACTGTGGTAGCTACATTTTCCTAGCAGATGTTTGTGAATGACATTACTGATTTACTGCCACATTTGTACTGAAATAGCCTAAATCCTGAGCAAAAATAAATGCTATTAGATATAAAACCTTAATCATATAAGGATCCCAAAAGCACAGTGTGTCCTCCCAAAGTAAAAAGGTAACAAGCAAATATTAACGGCTGGTTAAATAATTAGTCATGGCAATGTTTTTGTTGCGGTTCTTCTGCAAACTAATAAGCCACTTCGGTCTTGATAAACGCACTCTATGCATAGTGAGTCACTGGCAAGTTCTGAGCGAAGACGGTGCGTGCAGACACGACTCACTCGGCCCATTCAAATTATTTTATACATTCAGTCGTTGTTTGTGTAGTAGTTGGGAATTTAATATTCAGTACATAATATTAAGCATTTGTTTACAAAGTTCCTTCTCACTACAAGCGGGCGTTTGAGTCATTTTAAAATTCACTCAGCTTTTTCTTCTGTAGACTCATTGCACTTGAGGTGCATGAGGTCATTTGGTACAACGTCTATGGTCATTGGTCACAGCACCAGACCCTTATTTGCTCTGTTTTATGCGATGGTTGCCCGAGTGCACATGCTGCAGAATCAACACTGTTCTTGAATCAAATTGCATTGAGAAATGAATTCAGATTGCGAATTTAATACGATTTTTTTTTGCACCCCTAAATTGTATACAACCTAATTTTTTTTATTTGGTTGTCTGTTGTTTCTACTGTAGTAATATGTCTTCTAATAAAAAAATGTTATGACCAACAGGGGAAGGCTAAGAGAGCAGGGAAATGGAAGCACAGATGTTACAGGCTTCACCTTGTCTCCTTGACTTTAAGGTTTCAAAATACTGATTCAAATATTTTCTAAAAATAAGAAAACTTGGGTTTTGTATACAACATGGATACAAAACAGAAACACAAAAGTGACCTCTGTACCTTGGTAATCCTCAGGCTTGTGCTTGTTAGCGCCAAAGACCTTGATGGTGGGGAAGCCACGGACTCCATACTGGCCTCCCAGTGACTTGTGTTGGTCTGCGTCAACAGCACCCACTTTAACAACGCCCTGTTGGTTTACAGCAAAGCGTTTAAGAAAAATGATTAATCCACCATCATGAAAAATATGGCAAATGAGAAATCATGTTGTAATTATGTTTTCCAGGACAGACCCAAATGGCAAACAACCAACATCACCCAGGCTTTCAGTTTGTTTTAGGCTTTCAGTTTGTTTTATGGCTAATTTGCAGTACAATGACACATGCAATGCATTCACACAATATTAAGATCATGGTTGATCCTGTAGTTCACCATCTGCCACCAAATTGTCTCAACTATTCCACATTAAAAATACTGGACTCAAACTATTATTTTTATTTGCTAGCTTAGTCTTACAATAAAAGTATAGACAATCAAAAAGACAAAGAAAAAGACAATAAAAAGTAACAAACAGTGCTAGAACATTTATACATAGGGGTACATTTAAAGTTTACCTTCAAAGCTGTGGCAGCTTTCTTCCAGTCGGGGACCAAGTTCTGGCAGTGTCCACACCTGTTGAAACAAACCAGAATGTTATTATGCAAATACACACTATTAAAACAAATTCACATTGTGATCTATAACTAGCTGATATACATAATTAGGCACCCATAAATGGAGAGATTGTATAACAATATAAGCACTGTGCTTCTTAACTCACCAGGGGGCGTAAAACTCCACCAGCCACAGACTGTCACTCTGCAGAACCTCCCTGTTGAAGTTTGAAGGATTGAGCTCGATCACATCGTCACTGGCAGAGTAGAATCCATGGACAGAGAGGAAAGTCAAGGAACACGCCAACACACCTGAAAGACAAACAGCAAGAATACTCAGCTATGAAACTATGATAACATGCAACCTCTGTCAATGTGCCTTGGATTGGACAAGACCACCTTCTAAATAAATAAAAGAATATGCAAGCTCAGGAAAAGGGAAGCCTTAAGGCAGTTCAAGAGAAACATTTACTTAAGTATTTATGACCCCGGTTACACCTGGTCGTTTCATGCGCCTAGCATCGGGATTGTATTCCGATAAGCCTTTAACCACATGCATTAACACTTGCGGTCAAATGTGTTTTCAGTTAGTCAGATTGAAATCTGATTACTGCATCATGCATAATATGCAAACCAAACACGTGTGTGCAATGTAATGTCTTAGTTTTGGTTGTCAAATGTGGCTTGGAGATGCCTTTACACGTGTACACTCTTACACACAGCCTCTCCGCCCTCCAGAATTTGCACCTGCCTTTTATGCGAAGAATCCCTTTGTGGATATAATCCTGATACTCAAAACACACAAAACAACCAAGTGTAAACAGGGTTAGTATGCGGAAGAAGGAAAAAAATGGGATCAGAAAGCATATCAAGAACTCAGGGGGTTGCTAAACAAGTAAACAAATAGCAGTATACAGAACCCCATTTCTGTATTAGAAGTTACACACTAGTCAACAATGTACCCAATTGAATACTGTCAGTAAAATGAAAACGACAGTGACACTTACTTACAAAAGCCATTCAAGTAACTTGGATTAATATGATAAAGAAGCATGTCGGATCTTTAGAAATGAGGTGTTGGGTCAAGGACTGGTACAACTCTGAACATGAATGAAGAAGCACTCCATGGATACTTCCAGAGTTTCACACAGAGGCATCATTACCTCGTTAGTTACACATTCAATGGATTTCAGCTGAGGGGTTTTTTTTCTCCATAAAACTGGGGGCCAGAGTGAATCTTTCTGCTTGCAGAAGACTCAAAAACAAGAGCGGTTATATTAAATAAATAATATATATCTCGATGACGTCAACCAACGAACTAGTCCGCTAACTAGCCAGACAGCTTTCACGAACTGCATTTCTTTCCGCCATCATTCGGATACTGTTACCCGGCAGGCTAACAACACGTGCATTTTTCTTTTCTTTTTTTTTACGAGGTTAGCGACCGCTTACCCAAGAAAGCTCGCATTGTTGTTTCCAGGTCGCAGCTAACAGCACTGACACGTTCAAGTCCGTTGAGAATAGTGTATACACTGCATTAAACACCTCTAAACGCGCGACCTACACAACCGCCGGCCACAGCCACCAGCAGAACCTTGCCGTGGCCCGCGCTGATTGGCGCTCCGCAGACCATGGGCACGCACAGCCAATCAAATGCCGCCGTGTAGTTGTCAAAGGCGGAGATGTACGGCGGCGCAAAGGGGACCAATCGGCACCAACTATACCGTTCGCGTCACACCTCTCTTTTGAGATACGTATCAGAATCAGTATCAGAATCAGAATCAGAACCAGAATCAGGTTTATTGCCAAGTAAGTTTTCACATACAAGGAATTTGCTTTGGTGTGTTGGTGCATAGCAATAAACATGGAATGGAAATAAAATAAAAACATGTATATTTCACGTGTATATGTGTAGATGTTTGGGAAGACCAGAAGAAAAAAAGAATAGACTTGACAATTCTTGTTCTCTGCCTGCCTGGTGGTGTAGTTTTTTATTCAGTACGTCAACACTTTGGAACTTTTAAAGGGAATATTTGGCCCCCGAGAGGTAACGAGTGCATTTCAAACACACTTCTTTCGGGTGTGTAGCAGCAGCGGGGGGCTGCTGCTACACACACACAGATACACACACACACACACCAGCTTCATCATCAATCCCATGCCCTCCAGAACAGGAGAAGAAGAACGACAAGAAGATGTTAAAGAAGACGACGAAGAGCTGAAAGCGAGCGAATGTGTCGCTTCTCTGTTTGTTCACACTCACTGGGAGGAAAACAAGCAGCAAGTAATTTTTTTCTTCTGTTTTCCTGTAAACACAAAAGAGGAAATGTGAAGGCCTTGCAGTATCACTCGGTGTGTGTGTGTGTGTGTGTGTGTTTGATTTCGCACCTGAATTGGCAGTGCCGTCCTGGTTCAAAGGCAGAAGTGAGAATAAAGCGACGGTGCACAGCTTTATCTTTCGTGAAGAAAGTAAAGCGCTTGATTTGTGACACCTTACTGTCCCTTGTTAGTTTATAACGCCTCTTTTGAAGGCCAATAATTTTATTCCCTTAATAATAAATTGCTTGACACGGAAGTGCTAGAAAAAAAAAAATTTATCAGAAAAAAAGAAAAAGGCACGGAAGCACCTACACCTTTCCCCTTTTTTCGAGAAATCCAAATTCAATGAATATGCAAATATATGGTAAAGGGGTGTTTCATGGCCTGCTTTTGCATAAAGACCCTTAATTCTGTAAAGCGAAAATGCTTTTAAAAATAATGAAATTAAAAGTTCCTGAATATAAAAAAATACTATAAGAAGCAGTAAACAGTAAAAAA
>JAOUQW010000009.1:16545992-16583166 GCA_028565825.1 Olivaichthys viedmensis | reverse complement strand
GGCAGGTCTAGCTTTGACAGCATAACTAAAAGGGAGAGCCAGAAGGTAACATAGGCATGAGGGCACCCTGAGACATCCACGGCCACTCCACCGTTGGCCATATTAACGTGTTTAAAACACTACTTACATTTTTATCGCTTCGTTGGTTGATTGTATTTTTCTGATGGCCTCCAGATAAATCCGTTGGAAGTTTGTTTTTATCCGCTGCCTGCTTGGTTGTATTGGTTTGCTGTCTCAATTTTTTTTCTCGAGCAAACGGATTCGAAAAACAGGAGCTACTTCTAGCTACACTAGCTTCCCATCAGCAAGAAAACTGAGTTGGGGTCAACTTCTGGCACAACAGGAAGTCCCTGGGGAGAGAAAGGATGTGATCCTTTAAATATCTGGGGGTCTACCTGAACAGCATCCTGGACTGGACAAATAACTGTGGAATTTCGAAGTGTGCAGTAGGCTGCTGTGTATGTTCTACCAGTCCACTCTGATAAGTGTATTATTTTATGCTGTAGTCTGTGGTCTCATGGGTTATCCCTGAACAAGCTGGTCAAGAAAAACATATCTGTAACAGCCGTGTCTTTTGATTCTATAGGAGTATAATAGTAAAATTTATGTCAAAATGCCCAATATATCTTATTATCTAAAACGGATAACTCCTCTTGAATAGCTGATTCCAATACTTTGATGTTTGTTTCAAATTTGTTAACTAAAATCACATTTTTCTATTTAGAATATAGACTCTCTCAGCACTTCCGTGAAAAACTGATTTGAGGAGCGGGATGTTTGAGCTCAGATAGTGATTTCACTAAATAAGCTCTGATTAGAGTATGACGAAATACCCGGAAACTTTTAGACACAGAACCTGTGTGCTAAGCTAGCCAGCTAGCTAACTTTGCTAATGTTAGTGAGAAGCAAAATAGTTTTGATTGTGTGGTATAACTTGACAGGTTTGGCTACTATTAAATCATTTACTGAGAATATGACTATGCAAATCAAGACTCAGATACTGAAATTCCATTCATGTCTACCTGTGACAAATGCAACTTAGTTTATGAGCAGTTATCTAGCTGGCTAGCTATTTGGGATGGCAGGGGGACATGGGGTCGTTTCTAATTTGCATATTCTGGCTTTTTTAATGAGCGTAAAGGTGTAGAGATGTTCTTAGGCTATTTTTAGTAGTTTCTTGGGTATATATCTGTTTATCTATCTGCCTGACTGTCTACCTTTAGAGTATTACTATAATCATTCGTTCTACTGTTTTTCAACAAAAATATTTGCATGTACCCAAGACAATGTATACCGGAAGTGTACGTGTATGTAACAAGAAGATTATTCAGAGAATGTGACACAGTGTCCCTCTGGATCTGATGAGTAATGTCTGGCAATTTCTCTCTCTCTCCTCTTCTCCCTTCCCACTACCAGCTATGCATTATCAGTCACCCTAGGGTTATTTACAAAGAAATTAGTCTATTGGTTACAAGGACATGACTTTGCCAAGAAGGAGATAACAAAGGAGGAAATCAAGCAGTGGCCTCCTCTGAAAAGATGCCTCTCTTTTATTCTTCTTTCTTTCTTGCACCCCTCGTCCAAGGCCAGGGCCCGCTCTGAATGGCCCTCTTTCTGGCTAGGTGCCTGGCACGCCTGGCAATAGTACATTTATCCTCCCTAATTAGGTTAGAAATTATTAATGGAGGACTGTGGAGCAGACCAAAGGGTCATTTGGAGTTTAATTCTATTCTCAGATAACTTCATTTTGCCTGATGCGTTTGTTATTGCCAGAGTGCTAGATGTTTATAGGAAACAATATCCTCAATAACACATTCAGACATCCTATGTAAAGGGTCAGCTTGGCCTATTAAACAGTGGCTTCCGAGGAGTCACATGCCATGGCTGATTCAGAAGGTGGGCTTTTCCTCAACAGGAGGCTTTGATAGAGACATATAAATATACAGTATAATATTCATTAAAGGAGTGAGTAAGTGCATTTGTGTGTGTATTTGCATTATGGACAACTGCTGTAATCAGAGTATATACTGAGATATAAAGTGTGAGAGACAGAGAAGCAATGGCAGTCCTACACAGTAGTGTGTCCAATGAATTGTGGGCATGTATAGTATAAAACTATGGTGGAACAAGATGCAGGATCATTAGGGCTTGTTCAGATAACTTTTCACTGGCTCTGATTTGCAACTCTGTCTGTTGTCTACAGTTACACACCTGTCTCTGGACAAAGGGACTCACCTTTTCAGCAGAATAGTCGTCTTTCCGCCTGTGGCTCTGATAGCTCAATCTGCTGACTGCTGCCAGCCATCTAATGAAGGGCTCCCTGGAGGTCACCATTCCTCTGAGCCACACACAAACACAGACCCACACACACTCAGAAACACACTTGATCTGCTTCGTTTCGGTGGATGAAGCGTGTTAACCAGGGCTGACCATGCTGCAGTCACACCTGATCCATGTACAATAGCTACCAGCTGTCTGCTTTTTATTACTAGATTTTATCTACTCTTCAGAGCAAGTCCAAAGTATACTCAGATGTTCGAGCATTTCGATTAGAACAGAGCACAGACAGCTCACTTGGGCTCATGTGTCTTAAAAGCCTAACTCTTGTCCAGTAAAATAGTACCATGGCCTCACTTTGCCCCAGATTAAATGTCTTAACAGTGTTACCATTTGTTTTTGATCATCTAGTGACTGAAATAAGAATTTGGGGCATAGCTTGAACACATTAGCATGGTATTTACCTCTTTTGAGATATTTTATTTTAATTAAATTAACTGAAATAGTACTGCAAGCCGTTCTAAGGTAATATTTGTATTTATGTGGAAATGAGAGGACCGTCATGAAGTTTACATATCCATATGAGCAGAAAATTAATACAAATATTTGTTAGTTTGTGTTGCATGTTTTTTTTTTTTTTGGTTTGTGCCATAAAAATCTTTGCTTATGCTGTTATACATTTTATTTCTGGCGTAGCAGGCCAGCCTAGAAGTGGGATTTCCCCCACTGACTCACTGGCAGACTGACTGATCCTCATTGAAATATGCATACATGGGAGACATCTGTCCACTAGTTGGCGTTATACACTTAAAGCATGGACCAGTAGTCCACCGATAAACTCGTAGAAGGGGAGTAGCAAGAAACTACTGCTACAGCGTTATTTTCTTCCACCTGTGTGCAGACAAATTACACCTCTCAATTATTTCCGCCAACTGTACTACGATTCCCAAACTAAAAGCTAATTTGCCAGATTGTGGAAAATGGAGATATGGTTGGGGAAAAAAAAGCATCTCTAATGCTTCTTAAGTTCCATTGTTTTGCTATGGTTGCTATGATGATGTGAATGTCCGATCGGCAGTAAAAAACTAGGCTTGCCTAGTCTTGTTTAAGCTAATAATTTGAGAATACTTGAGACAATAGCACAGGTGTTTCTTTGGAAAGAACAAACAAACCAGACTTATTCTGGTGCAGTTTGAATGCTAACAAGGTGCTGAGTGACATATTACAGGCCATAACATGGAATATTTAATGTCTTAAAAAAACATCATAGACAATGATTTTATGGGCCAAACAGGCTAAAAAATCCTTAAAACAGTTAAATAGAAACTCTTTTAAATGTTTTCAAATCATATGGGGTGCCAACTTCACAGAGCTCACAGAGGCCTACGTGTCAGAGGGCTACAGGTTGAGTGTTTAGTTGACCACTGGCATTATGTCCTTAGGCAAGGTGCTTATTGCTTAGTTTCTCAAGGGCTGCTTCAGCATGACACGAGAGGAGCTCTCTCACCGCATAAATAACGATTAGAATTTTAGTAATGAATATTTAATTAAAAAACACCCCATTCACATAACAAACATGCATGGACATTTCAGGAACATTACTTGTGCAAAAAAAACAAAAAATAAATAAATAAATACAAACGGAAAAGAAAGCTAAAGGCCTAAAAAGAGGTTATCAGGTTGTGGTGTCTAGCTCTAACGAGGCCATGTAGCTCTGATGACCCAGTTGCCCGGGATGGATATATCTGGCTAGCGGGTAGCTGCAGCTCCACAGCCCTCTAATTACATGCATCTTTCATGCAGTGATATGAAGATAGTCACCACTTGCCCCCTCTACTGCCCCAACTGCTCCAAATGATTAGGACAAACTGGATTATATGGTATTACAAAGAGATGTGCAAAAGTATATATATATGTGTGTGTGTTGCGTTGCATGTATTTTGGGAGGCTCATAATTTCAGCTGAAAGTCTGTTCAGGTTGTAAACATTGCTTCTTAAGGTGGCCGTTTACATTACACTCCCCTGTTCCTCCTAATGGGCTTTGTGAATTGAACATTGTCCACAGGGACTCACAGCCTGGTACATTATGTGCCTCTCTAATGGCATCAGACCAAGTGGCTTTCTTGTGGCATCACCTGCATTTCCATAGTAGCCTTGGGGAAGCAGTCGTTCTGGATTTGGCAAGCTGCTCCATACCCCAGAGATAAGAGTTCCAAAAACTCTGTGTTAACCAGTCCAATTACAGAGAAAGCACACAGAACCTCAAATATTTCAAAATGCTGTGCTTTCTGATTCTAAGAAAGTTGTTTTTGGGTTGGAAGCAAATCTGCAAAACTAACAAAGGCGAATGAGGACAATTTTTGCATACAACAAGGTTTTGATAATGAAATACCCTGCAGTATTGTTCATATTTTAACAATAACTCACAGAATAAAATCCAATCTCAGCACATGTGCCATAAGCACACAATAACACCCACCCCTCACACCTGCACTCACACACACACACACACACACATAAACACTGTCAGCACCATGGCCATGATGGATCCCCCTCATTTTCTGAGCTAGGATCCGATAAAGCCAGCATCCGTATCCGAGTCGACACTCTGGGACCCGGCGTTCTCTGATTACACCTCAGTGTCCCAGAGCAGATGTAGCTGTGGAAGCCCCTCCCGGCCAAGGCTTTATAAAACGCCTGCTTTCTCAACCACTACTTAGCTGCAGCCTTCAGCCTCGGGCACCATCACATCCTCGTCCAAGCATATGGAGAAATATGGGTAATAGAGATTTAGTGTCAGGTCCGTGCCCACTGGAGAGAATAAGGAAGCCGCAACATATTGCTTTGGGTAAATGAGGGGGAACGAGGGGGAAAGCGAGGCAGCCCACCACCGTGCTACCCTCCTTGAGACATCTGATCACCCAGCAGAGAAAAGCGTGGGTGTATTAAAGAAATATTTCACCCTGAATTGCTAATATGGCTAGTAATGGCTTACCAGATAGCATGATGCTGATGAGACCCCTGATAACTTTTAGTATTTCATTATTAGCCTTTTTTTTGGGTGAGATTGTGGGACTTTTCTAAGCAATACTATTTTACAAATGCAAATTGGTAGAAGTTCACAGAAAATAAATTTTATGTTATGTATAGTTACATAAAGTTGAGGTTAAGACTACGGGTGCTTAAGTGGTCATATTATTGCATACAACCTCATTCTTGGGAAAATCCTACAGTCCTGCCCCATCTTGTTAAGTTCTTAGAATAGAATAGGTTGAATAGCAGAGACCTATCTTCACGGAGATACAACGTCTTGTCTTTCTTTCACTTTCTGTGTACATAACTCATTCACTCTGCTAGCAGGTCCTTCAGGTCGGGCCTATCATATAAATGGCCCATATGACAGCATACTGACAGAAAAGGAAGCGGCTTAGCCAGATCCTACACAGCATCAAAGGGGTGCTCTAAAACCATATATTGTCCCTCTGTCTCACGTGATGTGTCCATGCTGCCCTTGTCCATCAACGTGGCTTGTTTAGATCAGCCACAAGCGCCAGTGCTCATTACTGACAGAAAATATGGAGCGTGGTATACTCCCTGTAGGATATTATATAGTTGACATGCCTCAGTTACTGTAAAGCACAGTGCAGACATCAAACGCACGTGATCGTAGGTAGTTGCAACAAATTCAATGAATACTTCTGTAATTGCTCACTTCTGCAATTTGGTGGATAATTGGTGCAACTTTTCTTTCCCACCTCCTCCAAGGGAGCAAGCTGCTTTTGCGTTTGCGCAACCTCTGCGGCTTTGGCTCGGCTTAGCCCAAGTTATTCGCCTTCACCACCAATGAGGCTGATCACGAAGTGGCTGTTTTAGTTAGAAAAGTTTTCCTTCATGCTGAAATGGTACCCTCCCTGCGGGGTCCTCTTTGAACCCTCAACTCTCTCAAGGCCCACAGAATCAACGCAGGACGCGAAATGCGAACCAGACTCTGAATTTGGGGATTTCATTTGCTGAAGGTTATTATGGCAGCTGGCCCACTTCCTGCAAAGCGTCATTAACATTCATGCATGCAAATGAGGGGCTGATGGGAGGTGTTGTTGCCACAGTTATAGATGGTTGATATCTCTCCTCCTTTCCTACACTGAACTAACTGAGTGAGTTCATTTATAGCTTGATGTACAATGTACATAATAATGTACATAATAATATGATGTACAGTGGATTATGTCTATAGTGGGCTCAGTTTGCTGTTGGGAGCCCATAGAAAGTGTCCTTTCCCATGGGCCTCAGTTTGGCTTATCCCATATTAGTAGTTTATCTTCTGATATGCTTTGCTCCATCTACACTGAGATAAAGTAGGCAAGCCTGTACACACACACACACACACACACACACACACACACACTTACAAATCCAAATTGCTCTCTCTATCTCTATTTCTCTTTCTCTTTCTCTTGCACACATCCCTTTTGCTCGTCCCACCACAACAATCCGTCTTTTGTCGGGGATGATTGATGACATGTTGGAATTTCATTCATGGACTTCTGTGTTTTGGAGTTGCTGGGGAGACCAGGTATAAACAGACCATGGTGGGGTATTGAGTTTCACCCTAGAGTGCAGCAGAGAGAAACAACAGCAAGGGCCCTTCGAAAGGTTAAACAAACAGTTATCCGTGTTATATCAGCAGATAATGGGGGAATTATCTTTCACAAAATGTTTATTGTTCAACCAGCACGATCGATCAGAGCTCGCTGTGTATTTGCAGATTCCTCACGAGGGACCTTCTCTCTGATAAAACACTTCCTCCCATTTAAGACAAAAGAAACGGTTCAAAGACTCAAAAATGTCTCTCATTAAAGCACAGTCTTATAAATTACACCACCTATTGATTCGAGATCATGAAGAATCCTAAAACTATAAGGAAAATGATGCAAAGTGGCATTTGAGTATTAAGTCAAACATCTCTTTTTGGGCCATGGCTGTGAGCTTAGAGGCTCCATTTGAAGGCAGATTTGGGCTCAGATAAAAGCCGCTTGGCTCCATGATTTATTAATGCTCAGATATTAATACCTCAGAGCTTTTGGAGTAAGTCTTGTTGACTCCCTGACTTAGGTCAGGGGTATTGAGAGGATTTCCTCAAAGCAGAAACATCCTGGCCATCCATACACCCCACCACACGCACGCACACACACACACACACACACACACACACACAAACACAAACACAGACACGCGCATACACACAGATCCACACTGGATCTTTGGGCGCCAAGGGCTTCTGGGGGATTTCTGTGGGATGGCCCTTTATGTCAGTGTGCAGCTTGGACGTTTAGAGAATTTGTGGCATTGCTTTTATTTTGGTGCATCTTGTTTGTATCTCTTTATGTTACATAGTCTGCTGTCACACAAGCGTATCATTTCTGACAATGGCAATATATTCAGATAAAACTGCCACTGGGACATTTTCACACCCATGTATGTCAAAGACATACGCATTCTCTCTCTCACACACACACACACACGCACACACACACGTACACTCAAAGTGTGAGTGGATACTTTGCGTTTCCCAGCATGGAGTTTCATCACCTCAGGTAAATGACTTCTTGTTTTAATAGAAGGATAAAATAGCTGCCTGGTAAAGTGCACCATTAAGAAATATGGCTGCTCAAAAATAACAAAGATCTGATGCAATATTTATGCCACTCCAATTCCCTGCTAATGCTGTTTTGCCTTTATGTGCAAAGCATACATGCAATTAGATTACCGTCGGCCTGAATCACTAAGCTCCCACTAAGGCCTGTTCATATCTGCTCCAAAACCATAGCCAGTGTCCAACAGCTTATTGTCTCTTTTCAGATACAAATTAACTCATTAACAGCTTGGCCTAGTTTTTGTTTTTTCATTGCATATACCAGGATTTTGTAGAAATGTAGAAATGTTGATGGCAAAAGGCAAAAATTAAGAGCACCTTAATACTATGAGCCTCTACCTTTAACCGTAACACAGCACACATATGGCATTTGAGCTCCATTAGTAATACCAAAGCTCTCAAGTGCACAAGTGAAGTGTGTGTCCTCCAGTGAGTAAAGTGTTTCACCCCCCCCCCCCTCTCTCTCAGCCCACTGCATTCTGCCATTAGTCAGGAGATTAATCTATGAAAATGCTGCAGCTCCATGCTTTACCCCTCTCCTACTGCATGAATTATTTACAGTTGCATGGGAGCTCCATTATGCACACTGCCCACCACTTTAGACCCTCCTAAACACACACACACACACACACACACACTTACTTACACACACACTTGCCAAATAACCACACACACATTTACACCATTTGCGCCTGCATGTGCACACTCACATTCCCACATTTCACAGTATATGAGTATATGACTTATTTTACATAGTCATTTTAGTTTCACATTAAATTAACATACATGCCAAATTACAAGTCATTTTTGCAGGCTTGCCTATCAAACAGAATGCTGAAAAATAAAACCTGTCAACTTATAGCGAACAGATATGCTGGAGTTTTATAGGCCATGTTGAGTTATCAAGCAGAGTAGAAAAGTTGCATCAATTAGGATCTATATTATACTGCAGAAACTGTTCTGTTTGCAATCTCATACATCACTGCTCTGGCTGTGAATGCAGGATGGCTCACATGTCCCGTTTGCCTGCAGAAGGAAATAAGAAGAGACACACTAGATGTCACTATTGTAACTTGATGAAGAGCTTGTGTTACACACAGACCAAGGGAGGGAACTGAACAGCAACCTTCTATAATGATACTCATACTGTTTGGGGATACACAATCTTTATGATCTCTGTGTGTTTCTTTGTAAATATTATTCCAGTCTACAGTGCTCTCTATTGGGATTCATATGTTTAACAGCTAAACTAATACTCATAACTAGAGTTATAGATACTTAAACACAATGCTTACACACCACAGTCCATACATACATTTGTGGAATAAATATATCTAATCTGCTGTAGATTGTATTACCATCAGTTCCCCAAACCAGGAGTTAATCGAAAACACATTTCCAGTCTGGCACCTAGCAGAAACCCAAAGCACCATAATAAAAAACTACAAACAGGAATATCAGGGTTTCACTAGTATCTGGCAAGTCCTTAGAAAAGTGTGGTGATTTCCTTTCATGACATTGCCAACTTCTTTTTTCGACGTAGAAATCTATCTGTTAAAAGTGGTGAGATGCTCTTGAGTCATTCATAAATCCCTGTTTTGAAGTTGCTCTTACTGTAAAATGTTCATTCTAACTTTTCCAGAGGACATACATTGATGTATTTAAACTTATAAGATTAAGCCACTTTCTCGAACAGAGCCGGTTTATTATTGTGGAAGAACATGATAATTTAAGCTCTACATACATTCTGTGTCTGAGTCCCTCTCAGAATGTGTTGGCATGTTTAGTGTGTGTGTGTTTGAGAGTGTGAACATGGGTGGGTGTACATACCCCTTGGTAAGGTTACCACTGGCAGATTTTTAATCTACATATAAGATGGGGCCTTGCGTGCCTTGTGTCTACTCAGCAGTGTGGTAGAATGTGATTTGGAGCGCTGGGCTGCCTCGTATTGATTGGACATGTCGTGGTGGGGTGTAGGAAGACGACACACTGGTGACTTTGTTGTAAATGCAGCGTGCTGAATGGTAAGTGTCAGGCCTAGTGTGATGGCCAATCATCAATCATGAACTGTCAGACTCCCGTACTCTCTCTCTCTTGTTCCCTCTCTCTGTCGATCTCCCCCACACCTCCTTTTTTCACCTCAATGATCAGTCTTTGTTTAAATCACACAGGAAGACTCCTGCTAGACTGCACAAACAAGCCCCAAGTTGTTTGCAGGTGCTATCCTTCACAGCTGTCAATTAAAAGGGCCTGTCATTTCCTTAACAGCCACAGCCTTTGTTAAACGTGATTCATAAGCTTAAGCATAACAATAGTATATGTACATGAGACATATATAGAAGAGCTGCATTTTGTATTTAATAATCTTGTGCGTGTGCAGGTGTAAATGTTCATAATTATACACTGCCATGTGGGTGACTGAAACCACTGACATGTCTGTAAATCTCCTGCTTGGTATATTTGACAGTTGAGATGATCATGTCAGGAGGTAAATTTACTTTTTGAAGGCATGGTAAATAAAGGAAGACAGGTTTAACAGAAAAGGATTTGTAACAGATACATTTGAGATAAAAGAAAAGGCACTCAAGTATTCCAGTCAAAATCATGAGGCTTATTTAATTTGGGATATTATACTGAATTCCAGCTAAATACAAAACTGTGTGCACCCTCTTTATCCCCTTTGCCATCTGTTGAACATGAGGAAGATGAGTATATTCACCATTAATATGTTTCTGTATGGGGCAATAAAGTGTCAATTTAATAATGTCCCATAAAACATTTAACTGTCTTTGAATTATACCTTTGCTACTTGTTAGGAAATGACATGTTATAAATCAGACATCCCACTTTGAACATTAACTGGAAGTAGATGCACTTGCCTGTATCACTAGAATAATAAATTTCAGGTCCCTGTTTTATTCTCTCTTTCTGATTTTCTCAGATTTCCTGGAATGTGAGGCAGCAGAGTTGATTGGCATTGGAACTAGAGCTGCAAGATATGGCCAAAATACTAAATTGTGATTATATTCCTACCTACTGTGGTATGTCTTGTAATGTAAATAAAGTATACTGGTGAACCCTTGCATTATTCTAACCAAAATGATTTATGTTTATATGATCATGTGAATGTCATGATATATCAGAAACATTCATCTGCAGCGCCTGAGATTGATCAGGACACAGCTCACAGCACACAATAAAACATTATTTGCATAATACAGACTTCTAGACTCAGAATCAGTATTTGCCAAAGCCAATAGTATTGTGATAACGATTCACAAATAATATACTGTGCAGCCCTAGCTGGACCCAATAATTTATAACCCTCATTAGAGTGATGAAAGCACGCTGTTAGTCTGAGACGCAGCAGTTAGTCACGCTCTCACTGCAATACTCGCATTTTCTTTTTTTTGCCTTACAGAAAAAAATATCACTTACACATTTAAAAAACATTAGATGTGTAACATGACCCTGTGGAGTGCAAAGCGCCTGTACATTCAAGATGTTAACCATAAACAGTGAGCTCTTATAGCTTTCAAACCCTCCTCTACAAATGAGCCTCATATTCGAAAAGCAGCTGTCAAGAGGGAAAGAAAAACCATCAAGTGATTAAAAAAAAAAAAGTTTCTAATTGAGCTAGCATACATTTGCATTTTGAAGCTCCTTTGTTTGTTTGATGCTGCATTATTTTGCATGTGCCGACAGCTTGTGTAATTTAACTGGGGACTCCCAGTTTGCCTGTAAGGCCGTGATCCAGGTTGGACCATATTTTTTTTCTCTCTCTCTCTCTGTTCTTTTTTTTTTTCAGCTGTGCAGAGTTGTGGTCTCCTCAGCCCAGAGCTGAGCCAATCTCCTCTCCTCTCCTCTTCTCTTCTCTCCTCTCCACTTCACTTCACTGCCAAGTTCATCTCCATATACGAGCTGATCTACTCCTCTCCCCTGCCAAGATTAATTAGTCATATCCAGGTAAGGAAACTTCTGACAAAGTGCCAAGAGCAATAAACATTGATCATAGTCCCAGACTTTTTACTGGTTCACTTGATGAAGGGGAAGGGGAGGGGGGCGTAGGCAGGCTTGTGTCTCAGAGAGACAGAGAGAGACAAAATATGCAGTTGCATGCATACCTGTGTTAATGTGAGTTTGTGTCATGTGTCATGTGTCAGCACTGTGTGTTTATATCAAGGTTAAATGCCTTGTTTTAATTCTTGTTTTTCTTTACTTTGCAGTCAGAAAGCACTACATAATCCCATCACGTCTTTCAAACCCAATGAACCCTTACAAAAATAGTAAAGTATACTTTATTCTTTTATAAGTGAATTAAGTATATATATATCATAGTATACTAAAGTTTACTACTTTATATACTATATACTATGTACTAGTTCTATACTTGCTTCAGACAAAATTGGGACAAAAAGAATACTTGTAAGTAAACTTATTACATGTTTTATGTATTATATGTTGTATATTTTTTAAGTTTACTCTGAAGAATACTTTAAAGATACCATTAGTACACTAGCCATTTGCTTACTTTATTTGACTTGAAAGTATGCTTTCAGAAAAAAAACCCAATCTAAAACATAGCTTGTTCTCCCCCTAAAATTTTTTGTTTTGACTTTGGTTCACTGGTTAGTTTCAAAGGTCAAATCAAGGCATCTTTATTTATAAAGCACATTTAAGACAACAAACGTCAGCTGAAGTGTTGCACAATAAAATTAAAATAATATGAATTTGCGTAAAAATGTATTCTGAACATATTGTACACTGGATTAAGACTTGCATAAACCTAATAAATAATTTAATGTTGACCTTATATAAGTACTTGGCACCTAGTGTACTTCTCTTCAAGTCTACTTAAACATGCATATCAAAAGTAAACTTAAGTATACTTGACACTTGGTGTACGTCTTTCCAAGTGTACATTGGTATACTTGTAGTAAACTTTTATAAGTGAAATAAAGCTACATACACTGAAAACAAATATAAAACTGTTTTTTTGTTATTATAAAGAAAAACAAGATCAGAACACTGTGAACAGTATAGGCTGATTTACTTGGTGCAGAAGTGTGTGTGTGTGTGTGTGTGTGTGTGTGTGTGTGTGTGTGTGTGTGTGACTCACAAAGAACTGACTCAAGCCGACCTTTCAGTATGACGATAAAACAGCCGATCAATAGTGTTAACTTGAAGCCTTGACATCACACACACGCGCACACACACGCGCACACACACGCGCGCACACACACACACACACACACACACATTGAAAGAGTGTCCTAATTTAATGTTTACTTTCTAAAGCTGGTGTGTGTGTGTGTCCTCTGTGTGTGTCTCGGAGACAATAACGGTCTTATATGGAAAGTTTAAACATGCCCATATATGGACTTCCTCTATGTGACATATTAGCATGTATAGGTTTCACTTCCAGTATATGACACATACACAGTAACCTATTTAAAATTCAGACATATTTTCACAACATATATCAACATATGCATGGAAATGTTGATAGTTCATATGTTCAATAGTTGAGTTTTGAATTTAAAAAAAAAAGGCCAATAAAAAAAGTTTAGACACATTGTTAATATGGGCGTGGTCATTTTCAGCTCTATTAAAATATATTATAAATGTACATATATGGTCATATCAGATTTCTGTATGGGGTCTGTGATGTGAAGTGTGTGTGTGTATGGGTTTGTGTTTTGGGGTATCTAAATCACAGAAATGTGTGTGTGTCGTGTCAATGGAACTGCTTTACATAAGTATAAGTGTGTGTGTGTTCTATGATGTGTGTGTGTGTGTTGTATTCATTGTGTATTGATGTGTATGTGTCATAATGCCGTGTGTGTGTGTTTGTAAACCAAGTTTATTCTGTTTTGTGTGTGTTACATCGTGTGTGTGTGTGTGTGTGTGTGTGTTAATGGAAATAACTGCTTTAGTATTACTGTGTGTTAGATGTTCTTGTGATGTGTATGTGTGTAACCAAGTTTGGGATGTGATGTGTACAGTAAATGTTGTCTGGGATACGGTGTGTGTGTGTGTTGAATGTGAGGGTGTGAAACGCTCTGATTAAAACAGACACTTCGTCCTTGGACTCCTGCTGTGCAAACTCGACTCTCCTATTTGTGTGTTTTTACACAGCTGTATCTGTCATCACTTTTTAATCGTGTGTGTGCGCAGAACATGGCGCTCTACTGCTTGTGTAACACACAGCATTCTGGATTAGAACACTATTTTCACAAATGGATATTTGTGTGTATTTGCGCAATAGCGAGTATAGCAAACAGCTGTATTTGACTCCGCCCATGCCCGATAGCTCCACCCCTTTTGAGAGCAGTTTCTCTGTTGAGTGAAAACTCGCCTTAGATCGACAGTGACAGAAATAAAATGCCTCAATCACCTTTTCTTTTTACACATCCACTAAAAACCCCTCATCAGATCATCCACAGTTTCAGTATCAGCAGTGAAAAAAGAAAAGGTGATTGAGGCATTTTATTTCTATCACTGTCGATCTAAGGCGAGTTTTCACTCAACAGAGAAACTGCTCTCAAAAGGGGTGTTTACCCATATCCCACATCCTTTCAGCGAACAACACATAGACCATAGTGATGATTTTATATGATTTTAAAGTCACTTTAAGGATTTATATTGTCCCTTAAAGGATGTGGGATATGGGTAAACATCTATGATATTATACCATTCACTAGTTTCTAAGATTTGTTGGAAGTGTGTGTGTGTGTGTGTGTAGTAAATGTCTTACTTTGGTTTTTCCAGTGGTTCTGGCTCATTCCTTCCAAGGCCAACAGGATTTTTCTCTGCATCCTCTGCGGCCAGTAGATGGAGCTCTGCTTCCACTTTACCCTGTGAGGAGAATTATTATTGACTGGAACAGTTCAATGGAATAGGTGGAGATGATATTAGCCACTAATAGCGACTTTCTATATATTCTAGTAATATAGATTTTAAGGGAATTTATAATGTGACACTGATGTCTCACCGTGAGCTCTGGCTCATCATTCTCATTTCGCGCCATAAAAGGCCACCAGCCCTTTACCCTTTTCTGTTTAAAGATTGAGAGGGTTGGCAGCTCCTGCTCATTAATAATCATGTCAAGGGAGCACAGTTTTGCTGATTTTGCTCCTCGGGGAAACCGGTTCAAATCCAGCTCAACTGCACCTGAAAGAAACAGTGTAACTTTACATGCTTTTACTTTACCACCTACAAATTCTTACACTCACAACACCTTTCACACTACATGGGTTCACACAATGTTTTTAGAATAATACACACTGAATTTCCACCAAAGTAACCCTGACAAAATAAAGGCGATCCTTAAAAAGTCCCTGTTAATTATTATTTTTTGATAATGGGATTCCTCATACCTAAGAAGTCATCCGCAGAGAAGTGGTCAGCATCCCACACTTGCAGGGTGAGGCGAGCAGGGATCTTGTACTCCGTCTCATCCCACGAGAACAAGGATTCTTTCTTGGAGACCACAATTTTCTCCTCGGCCATGAGATAGTCAAAAGGATAAACTAAGCGCCAGTTGAAGTTTCCTTCTCCAGTCAGAGAGTGGTAGTGCACGTCTGTGTCCTGTTTATCTTCTGCTTGGCCTTTCAGCCAGCTGGGCACAGAAGCCATTATGACTAGTTACTTAGACATTCTGATTCAAGATACAAAATGATGATTCACATATAAGGCAAATCATAAAGCACTTATGAATTGCTCTTATTAAAAACTCAAGAATCAGTTGAAGATCTTGTGCAGGCATTTAACCAGTTTACTTACTGCAAATAATACATTTGCTTTCCTATTAGAAATAAATACTAATGTTAATAAGGTCTTGCAATTTATGCTTGTACATAAGGTAACCTAATTCATTTAAACAGATGCTACTCTTCCAACATGGCTAAAAGATGAGTTAACAGAGTTGCTAAAATATAACATATTAACAAAGGAACAAATATACAAACAGAATCTAAAAGTACTAAAATATGATTAATTAATTTTTTACTTATTACATAAACCATGAAATACAGAAATACTGTCTAGACGTTTCATAAAAAATTAATTATTATAAAAGGTATAAATGTCGGTTTATGTCCTATTTATGTTAGTAGAAATATTTTGCTTTAATCTAATTTGGTGTTAGAAAATCACATCAAATGCCATGCAATACGTGCTTTGAACTATGAGGTGCTCTTAATGTTTATTTACAGTTCAAGATACATAACTGAAAACTAAGTTACGCCTAATAGCATACACTTACTTTTTAGTTGTTTCAGTTATGGTAGTACAGTTAAACAGCGGTACTACTAGTAGTTACAATGTACCAAACTGTAAATATTGTGTATTAGTAACACCTCCATAGAAATAAATTGACAGAAAAAAGCTACCATGTTGTCCTCTTGATTAAATGTTGTTACCCTCTCATTCTTACAGATACTGTAAATCCAATGATCACACTGATAATAATGATTCACAAAATTAAAACAGCACATCTAAGTCAAATGCTTTATCTTTCTTTCATGATGATCTTTCATGGTAGTCACTGAGCATCTATTCTTTGAGAAATGGTATAACCTTAAAGAAATGTCTGTGGCTTTGTTACAGGATATCTGAAAATCCTTGAACCATTTATAATAGTTGCAAATTGAAAAGGGCGAGTCAGTAGGATTAACCTGTGTATCTGAAGATTTGTCACAGATCCACACAATACATAGTACTGTAGTAGTACATTGTATTGCATTGTATAAGGGAAGAGCTAATAGACATAAACTTTTCTTACAAATATTCTGGTATTGTTACGCAAGCAGCAGTGCCTTAAATGCAGGAGATGCGACATTTACTGGAGGAGGCCTTATATGGGAGTTCACTGTTAAAGTAAGTACATTCCAAATAATGTCAATACTATGGCTTTACAGTCTGTGGGTAGAGCATATTATATAAAATGCTTATGGTGTTGCTTGAGATAAATACAATTTATACAGTTGTTGCCATGCAAACTTTCATGCACTGTGAAGGGGAGATTTGCAACTCCCAAGGCATTTTGGGCACTGCTGTTTAGTTTTAATGACAGATCAGGACCATAACATTTAATTCAATATCCACAGAGTAAAATGAACATGTAAGTAACTATTAAATAGTCAGACTAAGCTTCAGACTTGTAATATTTTTGAATATTTCATTATCAAACATATAAATAATATTTTAATATTTGTTTAAATGCGATGGTCCTATAAGGTTGAGGTGTGTAATTTTCAGTAAGATGAAAAGGGCAAGTGAGGCGTTGGCTAACGTTCGTGCTTTTTAGTAAGATATCGGCTATGAGCGAGCAGCGGGCAGAACAGTCAAGCCATGCGTTGGAATCGTCTTTACCCCCTGACATAGATGTCAGACATCTTCTCTCCTGTCATGAAAGCATCGTCTTGTAGAACTACGTCATCAGTGTTCCAAATAATAACACAAAGCTCAAAGCTAGACAGCACAGCAATAACGCAGGGGTCGGGGGGCAAGACCAAACAAAACATATAGACAGAAAAATAAATTAACAAGACCAACCACACATCCGTCACACACCTGCCCATACCTACCCCCTGACAAAAATGTCACTGGATTTTTCCCCTGTGATGTAATCATCGTCTTCCAGAATTACCTCGTCAGTATTCCATATTATCACCCTGAGCTCATATCTGGTGAAGTGGTGGAAGGAGGGGAAAGAAGGGGAGGACATGTGGTCACCTAACTACATTATAAAACTTTTAAACAATACAATGGCTTCGAGAGGCTCAGAGAGAGAGAGAGAGAGAGAGAGAGAGAGAGAGAGAGAGAGAGAGAGAGAGAGAGAAGAAGGACAGAGGAAGATCTTGTGGAAGAGAATAAAAAGGAAAGAAAAGAGAGCCATGTTCTCTGTGAACACTTGTTAGTATTTTTGAAGATGTATTGGTAGAAACATATCAGAGAAAAATAAAGAAAACATTTTTAACATTGTAATAAGTTAGCACAGCAAGAGATAACAATATCCAAAGTGGAATGGCAGGAAAGAGGGATGACTGCTTAAGTGTGGTTATTAATTATTGTTATCACTTTCACTGTCAGACATAACTAATACTAAGTAAAGAAGCCAACTCCAAAAAGAGTTAACGCACACACTTTTTTGGTTTACGTGGTGATATGTCTATGGCTGGTCCTGGTGCAGGTGCATCCACTGGGAACATGTCCACCCACAACTCAATCCGCCCCTGTGAGGTTTATAAAGGCCACAGCAGAATAGAATGGATTACTTGTGACACATATATAAACACTTACAGAAACTAATATTGGCTTTACTTTGCATGATTTAGTTACACTTTAATTGTTGAGTTTCTGATTAACAATGAAATTCTAATACATGCGATACCTCTGGCTCCTGAAAAAAGTAGCACACTGATTTGGCCTTTAGTACTAAAATGTGAAATTTTCACATAGCATTGCAAACCAGGATTCTTCTGGTTGCATAAAAAGAGTGATGTTACTGCACCTGCTCTATGCCTGGTTTCTCTGGGTTGAGGAGAGGCCTGGTCTCTACGTGTTCTGGGATGAGTTTGCAGCCTGCTTTAGGAATCTCCTCCCAGTGCTTCAGCGCAGTAAGGGCCAAATGTTCTTCTGTTGGCTTCTTCAGACCTGCAGACAGACACACATACACATACTGTACATCACTGTGTGTGTGTTGCATCACTGTCCTTTTCAGAAACAACCCCTCACAGATATTAGACTTCAAAATGAAACAGATTAAATTGGCAGCTGCATTTGCAAAATTCTCTTAAATGTCTACCATTTTCATCCTCGATTTCTGTTGGTCCCAGGAAGATACGATTCGCAACCTTGACCTTTCCACCTGGGCCATATTGTGGCGGGTCCAGCTTGCCGTCCTTACACAACTTAGCGAGTATCTGAGAGGGCTTCTGAGCATCTCGCCACATATTGTAGCCATAGCTGTGTGCATAAAACAAATCCAAACATTCCACCTGAATTTGTAATATCCAATGCTGAAAGCTTACAATGCAGGAAAAGTGGTTTGTGGGCTATAGATCATGCATTGTGTAACTGACAGTAAAATGCTTACAGAGAGTAGGTGGATGCGAGGCCACAAGTGGCTCTGTATTTGCTGTAGAAGCGGTTCTCCAGATCGATCTTGGTCTCTCCGATCAGGTCATCAGTGCCAACTAAATCCCAGTCAAATATCGACACCGTCAGCATCGACTCCATTGGAAATGTGACCTCGATGTCAAAGGACCTTAAAAAAAGTATATCCTTAGTTTGTGTAATAGAGAATGTTAAGACATAAAGTGATCTACAATAGTCACTAATTTATGTTTAAAAAAAATCACCAGCTCAATATTACACTTAAAAGAAAGGGTTCCTCAGGGGTTATTTGGATGGTTAACAGTTTTAGCTTTCTATACGGGCTCTATTTGGAACCTTTTCTAAAAGGGAAACCTTTTGTTGAATGGTTCTATGTCGAACTTTTAAGGGTTCCCTCAGAAAGACAAATCAAAGAAGCATTTAGAGTGCTCTGTTGCTGTTTTTCACGTTAGAGTTACAGGGACTCTTTGAATTATGTTTGCATCACTCTATTGTGCTATAGTGCTAATTTCCTATATTGGGATAAATGAAGGACATCTAAAACTACTGCTACAAATCTACTATTATAATTAATAATTTCATGACTATCTATACATCTGCAACTGCCCTTTCCTTGTTATTTAAAGTGCTATCTATTTGGAAGATGGAGTTCAACACTTTCACACTTACTTCCCATAAACAGGGTTGAGTTGCTTAGAGATGTAATTGTCCTTGTCCCTGATCTCTGTCTTTCCTAGCTTGATAATAATGTAGGGGTCAGCTTTCCCATTTATGTCGGCAGGGTGAAGGTCTGTTGCCTAGAAGAAAAAAAATCAGATTCTGTTTTTTCAGCTCACAAGTGACAATAGTGTGGAAATGAGAGTGAAGGAAAGGCATTAGGTAAATGTTAGTTTAAGGCTCAGGAACATAGCATGAGAAGTCACTTACCCTAACAACATAAATCCTCACGAGGACATTAATGAGATCATTGTGTGGTATATTCTGAAACATGCCCATATTGGGATCAAAGCCTGGCTCTTTGGTGATCTCCTCTGAAAGGGGCAGCTTGTACATGCACAGTGAGCCCTAAAGGGAAGGTCACAGAAAGGGAAAGAGGTCAGCAATACACAACAAACGGTGCACTTCACCAGAATCAGAATATCTAGTTAGCACAGCTTTTAACATCTGATGATACTTTGAATCGGCCCATAATCCGATCATCGTCCACCGCATTGTTGTCATCGTCATCTCCAGCCTTTCCTTTGTACAGGTTGAAAGTGTGAAGCCAGTCCTCAAAGTCATCAAATTCAGTCTCCAGCTCCTTATTGAACACCTGAGTATAAACAAAATAAAAAATTCATTTGGAACTGGGGTGTATTTAAAACAGTATATTTTAGTCAATATAAAGTAAAAAAATAATACTTTATTCAAGCAATAACTGTGGTATGAAAAGATACTGACTATAAGCTCATCCACTTTGGGTTTGGCAGCTTTTTTCTCCATTGCTTCACTGGCCTGATTCTTCTTCTTGTCCTTTGAGCTTTTGGATTTGTTCTTTTCCTTGGTCTTGGTGCCTTTCACATGAGAGTCATCAGCTCTGATTTCTGAGGTTAGCGGTGAGGAATGAGAGGAGCAGATGGGAGTGGAAGAGTTGGATGGACAGCAGGAGATGTCAATGACCATCTAACAGGGTGACTACATTTCCAAGCCATGAGAGTTAAAATGTGAAAATACAATTGTTAAAAATCTGCATTTTGAATGCTATGCTACAATCGAATGCAAATGTTTGGTAAAAGGTTAGACGTACTTGACTAAAGTTTGCCTAGAGTTAACTTTCATGGCAAGAAATAAGGATATGAACACAGGGATACACCTTGATACTTTGATAATGTGATGACTACAAAAAAACATGGACTGGGTATAGGATGGGTAAAAGTAATGGTGTGGAGTATGATGCCTTAAACATTGCCTTGATGCACTTTGGTACAATTTACAGTGCTACGTGCATGCTAACCCAGATATGTTTTTGTGTTTACCAGCTACTTCTGCAGCAATCTCCAAATCCTCTCGCTCTTCTGCCTCGGCCAAGGCTGCTTCCTGGGCACGCAGATGCTGCATTCAGGAAAAGAGATTTAATCAAAAACAGTCCCTTTTTTAGCCTGGTGGGAAGGACCCATGGTGTTTGAGATATGAGGGCATACTGATAAAGAAGATAAAGAGTCTCTCACCTCCATCATTGTCTCTATTGACTCAAAGTATTTTGACCACCAGTCCAATATGCTTTCATCTTGCTCCTCTTCCTCTGGGTCCTCTCCCTTCTTTTTCTTCTTCTTCTTTTTCTCTTTCTCCTTTTCATCCTCGTTCTATTAGAGAAAAAAAGACTCTGCTGCTACCCTTGAAACTCTTAATACTCATTGTCAGTTGAAGTACACTGACTGTAACAGTAAAATTGTTTTGAACTTCTGAACTAATCTAATGCATACAATGTCTTTCAATAGAAGATGCTATTGATGGGAAATTTATGGGGAAGAAAAGGTTAACATGTTGTTACCCATTACACACAAAGCTTTTAAATCTACTTACATATTGCGACTTACCGAATCAATTTTAACAACAGCATCAGAGGTCTACAGGGAAGTGGCCACATAAAACAAACATCAAATCACAAATTCTAAATGAACAAACAATTACACACCAACATGAGGATGAAATTAACCGATAGGGTTACAAATACTGACTTGCACATGCAAACATACTCATGCAGTACACAGCATTATACATCATGTTACAGTTACTGTATGTTGATTTTAAAGCACACATAGATAGACTCACCGCATCCAGTTTGACCACAGTGTCCATCTTCTTTACGTTGGAATCAGGGTTCATGTTGACCACGATGTCACCTGAGGAGTGAGAGAAGGGGCAGGAGCAGGGGTGGGAACGAGACGTCCCGTTGGTAAGAGCCATGTAGCCATTAGCCAGTCTAGCTGCAGTAGGCAGGGTCGTGTGTACATGAGCAGTCAGTGGCCAAATGCCAGCAGAGAGGACAGGACAGTGCCAGCAGTGCAGTTCAGAAAGAAGACAAAGTAGAGAAAAAAGTGAAGATTGATAATTAGATGGAAAAAGGAAAAAGAATCAGACTTCTTTTTGAAGCCAGTTCAGACTTGCATGCACTGTAGAAGCAAGCAACCCAGATAATAATTTTAGGTTAGCAAAATGTTTTCTAAATGTTACGGTTCTAGAAACGTTTTATTCTAAGAACGTTCAATCTGTCCGTTCAATCTTTTTTGGATGTCTTGAGTACGTTTTTACATATATACAAAACGTTCCTACAACATGGCTGCAACGTTTTTAGTTGTAGGAACATTAATATTAATGTTTCCATGATGCTGTTTTTTGTCTAACTGGGAAAGTTGTATAAGCAATGTTCCAATAACACCGTGAAGCAAACCATTATTACAGTATATGTTTTTAGGACATTGCGTGTTTCAGCCTAACCTTCTTAGAAACTGTCAAATTTACTGAACGTTCTCTGTTAGCTGGGAAGTCATGTTTCAGGTGCATTAGCATCTCTCTGACTGTTTATGCCTCTTGGAGCAGTCCACTGTAGGTAGTTTGGTGAAGTAGTGAATAAGAAAGTTCTGAAGAGCAAGACAGTTTTATAGAGAAACTCAAGTTTTGGGGGAAAGTTAAAAGCATTACCAAATGTCCTTAGTCACATTTTAGGCTAATACCTGTATTGGCCCAGTTGTTAGTTTTCTTGTCCGGAGGTATGTAGATGAACTTGCGAAGGCTTGAGACAGCGTGTGAGCCCACCAAGGTGTAACGGCCAAAAGCTCTGCAATCCACCACCCGGATATTCAGAGGAGGATGGAGCAACTCATTCTCTGGTAGCTCCTGCAATACAAAATTTGGTGACACCAAATTACTAACCTAAGAAGTATGTCAAAGTAACAACCATCCCAGCTAACAGAGAGCATTATTAGAAGGTTTAGTAATGTATTTTTTACATTACTATGTTACAGGTTCTAAGAAGGGTAGGCTGTAACGCTACAAAAATAACGTTCCTGGAATGTTTGGGAATACGTGATGTAATGGTTTGCTTCACAATGTTCTCACACAACATTGATAGTTAGACATAGTAACTAGTATAATGGAAACACATCAGTAGGAATTTTGGGCCCCCTGACAGGTTAATGAACAATTTTCGTTCTCATGACAGATTGAACATTCTAGGAACCAAAAGGGTTGTTGGTGGATATACATTAAGAAGACCTTACCACTTCAAACCACTTCACCAAAGTGCTGAAGTTTGGATTTTTCTTGTAGCTCTGAATAAGGGCTGATTGGACGCCTTTGCCAGCACACTCAATATCCACACGAGGTTTGTCCACCTGTGTCAGGTTAATCCTTTTTATGTCCCTCAGGCCCCAGAACAGAATCTACAGTGTGACGGAGAGGCTCAGTCTGACACAATCTCTAAAAAAGAGTTAACCCAAACTTACTCTGCACTAAATAGCAAAATAAATCACAGCATAGGTAGTCTGCTTTTTAGTAATGTGTAGCATTGCTTATTGGGAGTTTTTCACCTCTATACGGTATCTGCTGAGGACAGGCCGTATGCCCAGAGGCACCGGTAGGATGGGGCCATGGTCGCCGTCAGTCGGCCCATCAAGGGGAGGGAGATCTTTTACTCCTGCTGGTCCGATCTGTGTGTAGGAAATAATAACGCAACTACATTTTAAGTTTTTAATCTCCTCAAAAATACCATAATGTATTCATAGTATTATCATGTTAATATCATTTTCTCATAAAAAAAAGTCTTCCATTCAACACAACAGCGAGAAGCCAGAGCAAATCAACGATGTGGATGGAGCCTATTACAAAGGAATGGAAAACAAACTGCACTGAGAGATGGTTTAGAGAAACATGAACTGTTTTCTAAGAGATGCACCTTGATTTGAGGGACAGCAAAGTCATGAAAAGCAATAAGAGCCCTCCTCATCATCATAAGGGATCTGCCAGGGGGGCAGCGAATGTTCTTTTCGCAAAGGTCGAAAGACTTTCCTCTTCCGACAGTATCTAGGTTAAAACCTTATTTTCTCTGCACTTACCTTTCATTGATTATGTATTACTTCTTGTTTTTTAAATTTGTTGATGATGTATGCACTTAGGTTTGAAATGGTCCTGTTCGTCACTGATTGTCTCTTATATTTTTATGCAGTTAGGGGTGCAATTGTAGTCTTTAGTACCTTGACCACTCTAGCACTTGAACAAACTAGCATTTGCCTCATGTCCTCCAGATTATGAATTCTTGCAGATTCACTGGGTGCTTGGCATCGCTGCGTCTTCGATTGTTTGCACGTTTTGTAATTCGTTCTAGATAAGAGCATCTGCTAAGTTACATGACTAAATGTAAATGTAACTGTGTGAGTGTGTACGGTATATGAGCTGGAGTATGATGACAGCTGATGTTTTGAAAAGCCATGCATTATTATGAGTATTTGAACAACCACCTTGGGCCTTGGATGTTATTGATCAAATATATCAAAAGTCATTTGCAATAAGGAGATCAGACGCTGGCTTGTGTGTCCATACCTGCAGCAGCTCAAAGGCAGCCAGCAGCTCTCCTGCAGTGGAGTTTCCTCTTAAGATCTGATAGTATTCCAACTGGGGCGGGAAGCGTGGGGGGCCATAATGCTCATCAACCATCTTGGTTAAGGGCTTGGCAAAAGTTCGGCCAATGAACTCAGCTTTCCCCTGCACACATACACACAATTACCGCTAATGAAAAGCCATTCATAAACACTAGAGGTCAGTGTTGGCACATACCCACAGATGTGATTTTAGAGACTCTGAGCGTTATTCACTCATATTCATGTGCTACAACCACTTAAGGGTTTATAGATTAGAGATATCAAACATTCTGCTGCAATAAGAAGTGTATTTCAAAAAATCACTTTGTGTGTCTGAATTTTGTTACACTTACAAAATTAAACAACTCTGATTGACGTTATCTAATGTACATAAACTGTAATTAAACTTTAAATAGATTAAAGGTGCTTTAATAACAGTTTCAGATAATAGAATTTTGTGACACATTATCAAGAGGTACTTTTATGCATAGGCCGAAGGCAGATAAGCACTCAAACGCCTTGCTGTGCTTTTAATTGCAATGTTGCTCTTAACTCCCACACTCACTACAGCACCAACACCATAACTGTACTTAAAATAACATGAACATCACTAATTTCTCTAATTGCAGAGAGCAGGAAATTGCAAGAAAATCTTATATGCCTTGTGAAGCTTTGCTAATGGAGTAAACCCAGATTGCCCTGGATAATATAAGCACAACAGCAAACTATTACATAAAAGTGTCATCCAACAAAGAAGCAGGGCCAGAGTTAAACAGGAACAAACATTGACTCAGAACAATGCCACACATTTCAAGAAACTCTTATTGCAGCTAAACAAGGGTGCATTATCAGTCCATTACAGACTTTAAAAAATGCAAAGTATTCTGCATTAGAGTTCCATTTAAATAGAGTAATTACACACATACATAAAATTGAAATCTTACCACAGAGTCCTGGTCATAAATTTCTATGACAATGATTGGAGGGTCATCACGAAGTTCGCTGGCTTCACCATAAAGCTCAACGTTATCAAACACCAGCAGCTGGTCCCATGTTGGACAAAGAGTCTCACTGAGAACCTGAAACAACCCAACAGACATTACATTAACTCAGAAACACACATACTTTATAATTCAGATATAAATCCAGACACCTCACTGCATTAGAAAATACAAAAGTAAAGAACATAGTATACATCAGCAGACTTCCTTAAAAACTGAAAAGAATAGGAAAAGAATCACACACAAACGCACCTCTGTGACCTGGCTGTATGTGGAAAAGAAGACCCTGGCAAAAGGATCAGACAGGCCACTATCGTCAGCAGCAAACAGACTACGAGCCTGATACATGTGAACCCTCAGCTGGAAGACCTGCATACCTAAAAGGAGAGGCGGAGAAGTTATAAACAATAAAACAATAAAAGCCTGTTTTAGGTATGTGCAACTGACATACTAATTGCTACTATGGTGTGTTTAATTATCAAATTTAATTATTAATTTAATCAAACCCTGGTGCATTTACCCTCTTGGTACGGTTCGTTTAGGCAGGTTGGAACAATCACACTTGAGTGCAGACCAAAACAACCGGTCCGCTAAAGTCAGCACCAGAGTTAGATTTTTTGTGACATTGTATCTTTTTCATTTGATTCAGTTGGTTTCACATTGCAATGATTTTCAAGCACACCAAATTGCTTGCACACACGGGGTTGTTGCTTGATTGGTCAGGAATTTAATGGTGTGTGCTTTGATATTGGTTCTCATAGAGCTTGTTTTACCTCTGTTGGTCATGCAAGTGCAATTTTATTAGAGGAAATACAGAATAATATAACTGTAAACTACCAGTTCATAACATGCCAGTATAAGTCATGGTGTAAGGTCAATAAACCAATTTATCTGACAATATATGCATTTCACAAAATTACTGATGTTTTAAAATAGTTATTTATATAATTATTTAATCATTAATTAAGCACAGGTTCTGTGTTCTCCATGCTCAGTTGATTTCCGTGATTTCTATGAGTGCTTGCAAAAGGTTTGTTTACCTTTTCCGTTGCCGTATTTCTGACCAATAAAAGAGTTTTATGAGTACCATTTCAGCACCGCCCCCATTAGCAAATGTTTTCTGTTTTCTGGTTCGTTTCATTATGTGCAGTGTGAAACGGAACCAAAAGAATCAATTTCATTCTGATTTGGACTTCGCAAACAGACTAATAGGTGAGAAAACTCACAGAGTACACAGAGTAGACTTGAGAAAAGAGAGCAGACAGAATGCACACTTACTGTTATAGACGAGACTGATGGGAGGCACAGACTGTAGGCCTGTGCTTTTAGTTACTTTATTCTCCTCAAAGCCACTGGGCAGGCCACTCAGGAAGTCCTTCCTCTGTTTGTTCAGACCAAGCCACAGGTACAACTCCATCTTAGCTTGAACTGTCCAGCCGACCGGGCCAAAGCTTTTTTTTCCAGGTAACTGCATATAATCATCAAAACAGGATCATTATCAACAAGATAAAGCTTCTACTAACAACATCATAAAGTAATTTTTTTTTAAACTTTATGTAAATGTTTGCAAAATACTTCCAGCTCCTTTTAGAATAAGGATGTTAGAGAAAATTAAGTAGGATAGAATACAAAGAAAGAAAAATATACTGTATACCGTAGGGAATGAAAAGAGGGACTTACCCGCAGAAAGACAGCTTTGACTTTCCCACAGTCTTTACCCATCTCCTCATCTACAATTGAGTAAAGAATGTCTTTGGAAGGAATGCGTGCGTATGCTATACGCTTATTGTTACTTATCATCCATATGAACACATCTGGAGTACTGTGCTGGGGCTGAATGGAAAAAAAAACAGGTAAAAACAAATATTCTCTCAATATAGCAATGTGATATAACGCTGAAATGATGGAAGTTGTAGTTCATCAAACCTCATCGGCCAGGAAGCGGAGCCTCTGCATGAAGTTCAGAGTCAGTTTGAGCTTGTCTCGCACAGTGTTCTTCTTCACTTGTGAGCGAATGGTCTTGGCCTGCTGGGCAATGCTTTCCTACCAACAACACAGAAAAGTACATTTATTTAGCTTAAAAGGGTTGAGCGTATATTAATTCTTCACAGTAGGTGTGTCTTTGGCGTAAATAAAACAGTATACCATTTCTCTCAGACAGGACTTCAGCCTTTCCCGATCTAGTTTGGTTATGCCGGCCTGATTCTGATCTTTGTTGGCCAGGGTGACAAACCGACTGTCAGAATAAAGAATTAGAGAAGATAAGAGGTTTGTTACTAAAACTAAACTAAAAACAAAGTATGTTGTATGCAACTTATGCAGCTGTTATTAATCAAATCTATTTTCAAAAACTGGGTTGTTAAAAAATGCTCCTTATTTGTGATAGGCCCTTTTAAGCAGCTATATCAATATTACAATGAGGTTTTGGACACACACACACACACACACACACACACACATACTTGCAGCCATTGCTCAGCTCCTCCAGAACGCCCCTCAGTCTGCGTTCAGGATAAGCCTTCTCTGTCTTTATAATCTCCTGGACATCATTCATACCCTCTTCCTGTCAAATACACAATTTTCTAGGGTGAGAAAATACACCTATTCACTACTTAACATAATTGTTTTTTTTGTTTGTTTTTTTCCACATTTTACAAAATGTGCGTAAAATCATCTAACCAGTTTATCTGCAATCTTATCCATGATATTTGAGTTGTAGAGGCGTCTTCTGTGATCTTGCCACCAACTCTTAATGTAGATGCAGGGCTTCTTTTCAAGATATGGCAAGTGAAAGTAATTGCTGAAAAAGTACCAATGCATAGTGTTCAATGTTCAGAAAGTTCAGAAATCGCTGCACTGGTAAATAATTAAACAAATCAATTAAACTGAATAACTTAGATTAAAAACAAGAAAAGAAGAAATAAAATGAAAGGTAAAAAAATTTAAACACTGTGGACTAAAACATGTGTTTCATTTCAATTTAAAGATTAAAAAAAACCTGGGGTGCCTGTACTTCATGGCCATTTTCAGATTCACAAACCCTTACATCAGTCTGTCTGACATTTTGCTCACAATTGAATCAAAAGCAAATAAAATTGCTATTTGAGTGTTAGAAAGGCGCTATATAAATGGAACTTATTATTATTATTATTATTATTATTATTATTATTTCAATGGAGCCACACTAGAACTTTTATTTAAATATAACCCTTAAAAGACTGTGTCCACACACAGCACACACTCACATGTCCTGCAATTACATGGGCACAATAACATTCTTTTTGTGCAAATCTTTCCTTGACCTTTTATCTTTAACCCCAGAGCTGTGAACTCCGTACTCTTGACACTGACCTGTCAGTGATTACAGGTTTCATTGGAGGGGTCGAGGACACCGACACCAGCTCAGCATCCTCCTCAGCCTCTTCGTCGCTGGAGTTATGGATCAGCTCGGACTCCTCATCTTCACCCCCCCCTCTGCCCTTTCTCTTTGCTTTTACTGGCTTGCTCACGCCATCAATCTGGTTACCATAGTTGCCTAGGAAAAGAGGATAATTGGAAAGGTTATTTAGTGTTCTGCAGTGGAAAAATGTTTAAGCACTCATGTGATGTATGTTTCAGCAACAAGAAATAAACAAAGTGAGTAATTATCTTTAGGATAATATCAATTACCCACCAATAGTGACTTCAAAGTTGATCGGTTTGTCTCCAATCTTCCTGTCAATCATAGTGGCCTCTAAGAAGGATCCAAAGAGGAAGAACTCCTCCACTTTCCCTGTTGAAATCTGAAAGGAGAACACAAAGACAGTAGACTCTTAAAAATCACCCTTTATGGATCTTAGTTGAGTAGTTTCTGTTTGCAACTGTTTTTGCCACTTTTATGCTTTTAAAATGTCTCCTCACAGTATGTAGAACTCTGCCAGACAAAACAATAACAATGTAACGTCCCTCAATGTATTTTTAATCCAGAACCCCAAACTGATGTTAGACCTTGGATTCCATGCTCAATTTTGCTCTAATTCTAAACCAGACATGGAGAGACAGAAAGGTGAGAGGGACACCTCAGGAGCAGCTTTCATCATCCTCTCAAACTGCCAGTCATTACAGCCATTGTCTGTCTGGCTGACTGTCTGTGGCTCAAGCAAGTCATTTTATTTCATGGTTGTATTCTCATTGTTTGTCAGAACTAAGTGTACAATTACATTTTATAATGAAATAACAGATACTTAATTGCCCTCAGCTTCACACTATAATAAGTAAAAGTAAAAGTGTTTGTGTATTATTTGTTTATTGTCAGTACTCTGGGGTATATGCTGTAACACTCCGATCAATAAGTATGTTTTCACACTGTCAACCCATTAAACATTGAAATTTTCAGTATTAGCATCAGGCATCTCTGCACAAACCAGCCTCAGGAGACAACCAATTCTTGCCTCTCGGAAAAAGATAGCTATTCGAGGTTTCATAAGCACAAATGCAGAAGCACAGCACACCAGTACAGAATTGTAAACCTGAGAATACAATACTAGTGATTTGCCTTTCCCTACCATTCACACATAGGGATAATTTAGAGTAGCCAGTCCACCTACTTTTTAGGGAGGTGGGAGGAAACCGAAGTGTCCAGAGAAAACCCACATGGATACGGAGAGAACATGCAAAACCCTGGAGCTGTGAGGCACCAACGCTACCGGTTGCACCACCCCTTATTATTCATCTTAAAGCATATTATTCAGTAACTACAGTGAAGCTAAGAGAAAAAAACATGTAGTTCCGAGAGTAAGGAATGTGAGTCTGGACCTGTCCTGGGAGTTCAAGGGGTTAATATCTGCTAAAATACATTCTTCAGCATTGAGGTCTAATTATTAATTAGCCAGGATTGTACTGCAACAATTAAAAAATATATATATACGGTTTATTTAAGTTGACAGGTAAATTGCTTCTAATGTGGGTGCATCTTCAACATCTACATATATCATTACTTTATAATAGCAATTTATTAATTTAATTTTTTATTATTTTATTTAAAATATATCTGGACATGGCACAGTCCGTAAGAACAAATCACAATCATTTATTTGTACAGAGTTTGTATATTGTTAAATATTTTTCCCTTTTCTTTTCAAAAATCTTGAAAATATTCACAATGTCACGCTCAGAAGCTTACATGATGAGTTGAAACTAATATGTTAAAATAAACATACAGTACAGTAGCATTTTGATCTCTTTCTTTTTTACTTCCTTTTTTTTTCTTCTAGATGAAATGTTCTGAAAATGAAATGTTTTTTTTTTGATGGAACGACTGATTTTCTAAATGTTTACTTTCACGCCAGTCACTCCAATCATTCCAGAATATCATAAGTTCTAAAAGCTTAATTCTCTCCAAGTAACCTTACTAAGTGTGAAGTGACTTGGTGCTATATTTAATTTTATGTGAATGGGTGCTGTGGTTGCAGTTTGTTGAAATAGGATCAACCAACATTTTTGCGCATGGCTTTCCTGGGTGGAGGGGAATAAATATTGGATTCAGTCGTGGTTTCACTGCTGTCTGTCGGTAGCTTTGGGTCCAGTACAGTAGTGCAACCTGGAACCAGTTTGCACTCTGCATGCAGATATCATTACAGAGCGTCTACCTGTTCTCTACAGTCCGTTAAAAGCACGAAACTTAACCAAAAAATAATTTGAAATGGAACTTGCTGCTGAACAAGTACATTCTTACTTGTGAGCAGTGAAAGATTTGTCAAAAGTGTCTAAAGCTGCCACTGTTTTTCCCCCTAGCATAGAACATACTGTTCATAAAAACCACAACTAAAATGTGACTTCTCTCTTCAGTTCCCTCCATCTGTCATCTTGCCATTGTGCTCCATCAGGAGCAAAGACATGTGGGTCTGTTGGTAAGGAGTGGCAGCTGTGAGAAGGTTGGAGCGCGTGTGCGTGTGCGTGTGCGTGTCTTAAGAACAGCATTTGTTCCCCGCAGCGCTAGCTAGGCTCAGGCAGTAGTGGAAAGAGCGAGAAAGAGAAAGATGCTGTGCAGTAGAGAGTGCGCTCTGGCTTCATTAGGATCTGTCCGTGGAGGCGCAGGCAGAAGCGGCCTATGATGGATTGGACTCATCCTGACTGCACGCAGGCTGAGGGGATCAATAAGCAGCTGGAGAGGCAGCTACTCGCTCCTGTCCTCCTCTCTCTAGGTTAATGCTGCTCACTGGACAGACATGAACACGCCTCCACCCAGGACCAGCCAGGTGTTAGATATAATGCTGGGATCTGTGCATGCAAGTGTCTGGTCGATGAAAATGTCAGGGTCTGCTTGGGTGTGTGATGTTAATGAAAATGGTTAATCATGTGTTTGTACTGTATATGCGAGAGGCATGTATACCAGCGTGTTATTATTGGGGATGTGTGAATGCATGTGTGAATCTGTGTGTTTTTCGATGAGGTCGGCGATGTATAAATACTCACAGGTGGAGCTGGTTCTCTCTCAGGAGACTGGCGTGCACTAACTTTATATTTAAATCTCTCAACAGAAGGCAGAGTGATGCATTTAATAACCTTTACCTTGATCTCAGGGGCTTTGCCAAGATAAATGCTTCTTTCAGTGTTTTCTCTAATCTTTTTTCTATTTATATGAGCTGGATATACATAAATGCAACAACCTCATCGCTCTCATTTCTCCTACTGAACACAGACGGAGCAGCAAGGTTATGTTTTACATACAAGAAGCATCACTAGCTTGATATAAGTCAGTAATTGCCCGTCTGTGTGTGTGTGTTGGGGAATGTGTAACTTATAAAGACGACGGTTATAAATGGTTACAGCTGTGAAACTAGTGGACGCAGTGATTAAGGACTGGGTGGGGAGAATCTGGCTTTGAGCCTTTTCTACCCTTAAAGACTAAAAGTGAGCCCAGGTGATTCTGTGAGAACATGTTATGGGTTGTACGTGCTTTTGCTGAAGTGTCGAGCTTTTCAGCAGTACAGAATGCCAAAGCCGCTTGAGGCGTAAAGATCGAGTCAGATTAACACTTTAGTCGGCTCGCATCTCCTGCGGCCCGCATTGGCCTCAGTCACACCGGTGAGCCCATCTCAACAGTACTTATCCTCTGATATTACCCTGGTTATTTGCTTATGGAAATTTCCCTGCATTAATATTTATACCTGTTTTAATCCTCTGCATGCGTGTGTAGTAGAAAATACAGCACCTATAAGGTCAATTATGTAATTTGGCCTTATTTATCCTGCTTTAAAAGTCAGAAGAGAGCCCACTACATATCTCTCTCGCACTGTTCATTAACTTGCTCCATCACTTAGCTTTTAGAGGCTGTCAATCAGGCTTAAATATCGTAATGCACTCACTTAAATAAGTGATAGTGGGAAATAGCAGCAATAATGGTGGTTTATCAAGCTTCTGTCTATGCAGAGCACTCTGTTCAAGAGCAAAAGTTTCTAATTGAGTGGGGATGTGTATGGGCGTTTAAGTGCTTGTTGAAATGAGGTGTGTGTGTGAGGGTGAGAGGAAGGTAGTGGGAGACGGAGGGAAAGAAGTTGTCCAAGACAAATATATTTTGGTTATAAAATCAACAGGGAACCCAGAGACCCATACAGTAAGTAGTGTGATTAATAGGTCTATAGAATGATTTCCTTCCTCAGAGGCCTGGAGACCTACCTCTTTATATCAATAGACTATATCTAGGATAACGCTTCCTTGTTTTTCTCTGCACTGGCATTTATTGTTTATGCGCTCAGGTCTGAAATTGTCCTTTTTGTTGGCAACTAGACCACTCTACCCAGCATTCATCTCTCGGGTTTCAGGCTATGATTCCTTACAGATTCTTGAAGTGCTTTGTATCGTTGCGCCCTCAGCTGTTTGCATAGGATAAAAGCATCTGCCAAATGATGTAAGGGAAATGTAATGTAAATGCATTTTGTGTGTATGTGCAGCTTGAAAACACAACCGTACAAAGTGCACATGGTTGATGCGGAGTTGTTTGCACAAGGCGTAGGGTCCTGAGCAGGAGCTGGTTGAAGGACTTGAGTCTATAAATAGAAATGATGGATGGGGGACTCCAGGCCGAGACCCTGCCACAACTCCTACCCCATTTATTCTGCTTAGCACACAGCGACCTATTATCGCTAACGTACTGCATATGCCACAACACTGCTCAAATCCCGAGTGCAGCTGCAGTTATACAGTGAGACAGGAAAATGTTGTTCTGGAGCAGCAGAGCCGCGGCGGATGTTTATGACTTCAGTGTAGCCTGCAGTCACAGCCTTTGTGTGAAACACTGAATTCTCTGTACAAAAGCAGACTTTTATTGAGGGTGATAATTGTCCCCTACACAAGTTTCCTCGGTGCTGCACATGCTTCCTGCTCGCCCTTGAGCTGTTTGGAACCACTAAAGCCTGTTAAAGGGACCTGTACTGGCAATACGGAGTGTGTAGGTTAGACTAGAAATGAGGCTTACAGCAGGGTCACTGACGGGGAGGCTAAGTCTGCGCAGTGTTGTGAGGATGAAGCCGAAAAAGTGGTCTGAAATTGAGAGGGTGTTGAAAAAACGGGAATTTGCCCCTCTCTCAGGAGCCTGGCTGGTCTAGCCATCATGACTGCAACCTCCTTCAATGCCAGACTGTGTTACCTGCCTGTTCTACTGTAGCCTTCCTGATCCCTAATTCAGCGGCAGCCTTCCTGGACTAAAGCCCTGGCTTTCAGCCCTTTGCCCCATTCATGTCTCTCAGCACTCACTGACAGCCCTCCATTCATCTGTCCAAAGATGGAGGACAAGAGACATCTAGTGCTCAGATACTGTGACTGCAGCCAGCAACGAAAAAAATATATATATATTCCTCTCTTTATAAAAATGTAATCCAAACACAATAAACAAAGCTATAGTATTTGTGTGTGTGTGTGTGTGTGTGTGTGTGTGTGTGTGTGAGAGAGAGAGATTGTATAGAATATCCACACAGATGAAAGTAGGTCATGCAGTGAGGCAAAACTGCTTTCAGATTAAAATAACTCACGAAGCTCCTGCGGTTCTGCAACATCTCAGCCACGTCTCTGCATGTCTACAGAGTGTTCTCCTCGTTCTCCTCATGACAGTTCTAGCTGTGTGCTTCAGGATCTGCTTTGCATCAAGACCTCTCCTAAATTTAGGCCTGACTGTAGCAAAAACACGCCATTCGACCTTCTCTGTGTTTTCGACAGGTGTGACAGCATGTTATTGTTCCTGTGATAAACGACATCACCGTGTGCTTCACTAGTCAAGTATCTCTGAAGCTTTCTCAGTTATTCCGGTCTCGTCATGACAACCGACGATTGGACTTGTGTTTTGATCATGACGCCGTTTCGATGCTCATCAGAGGTTCTTCATCGGTTCTACTGCATTCTGGGAAAATCCCCTCTATTTACACTCGGTGTGATTCACATCTGTGCCATCATATATGTTATCACACGTGTGAATTACAGGTTCATGATGTGAGTCACACTGTGTGTAAACGGCGAGGATTTTCCCAGCATGCAGTAGAACCGATGAAGAACCTCGGACGAGCATCGAAACACTGCAGGAGCGTGAGTGATCTATCTCAGGGCAGTGATTGTTCTGAGGCCTGTTCTCTGTCTGTCTCCCCTCACTGTGTCTCTCAGGAATGTCAGCAAGTCCACACACACACACACACTTTTCCACCAGAGGAATCATTTGAATTAATTTTAACCAAATGATTTCATTTAATATGTATGTTTAAATAAACACACTCCAGTCGGTTCATAAACTTATTAGTGTAGTTTATCAGATATGATGGGCACCATCAGAGATATTATCAGGAGAGGATCAGGACCACACAAAGTCTCCTCTAACCCTTCCTCAGGCTGTATTAATGCACTTAACTAGCTAACTAGCTTTTCAGTTAAATCACCTTAGCTACCACTTTTTATCGCCTAGTTAATTCGGTTTTCGTGCAACCAATACATGGGCCTGGGCGAGCACGCTGAAGCTTACGCGTGCCCTGTGGGCTACATAATGAATTTATGATTTGTCCTCCCCTGACGAGCTTCACTGACTGACCAACCTCTCTCACCCGTCATTTATAAAAACCTGCGTTTAGCTAACGAGGGTTACTAAAATGTGTTTAATACCATGGCCTGGCAAAACACACCGCTTCCACCGCAGTTTTGTTTTTTACACCAGGGCCGAGTCAGAAACGTGGTGAAATGTGCTCACAGGTTTGGTGTGAAATTGTGTTTTATAAGCAGGTGATACAGTTTTGAAAGCTACAATAATGTTAACATCATATTTATGCAACAAAGCTAAACAATAAAAAACCCAGCTTCATTCTCAGCCTCCTCTATTCTCGCCATTTCACTGAGTGCTGAAATGACGTCACCGACTGACGTTTCCATAGCAGAACTCGTCCAGGAACTGTGAAGCTCTCCTCTGAAGGTTCCTGAACCTCGGTGGAAACACACGAGCCTAATTAATACCCGAAACATGAGCCTGCCCATAATTCTCTTATTACATTACAGCTCGGACCGTATTCATTAACATATTAATAGACCTCCAGGATGTTATTGTCTCCCTGTCTTTATATCTGTCTGTCTGTCTCCCTGTCTGTGTATCTGTCTGTCTGTCCGTCAGGGCTGATGTGAGTACAGACTCATCCTGCACACCACCTGTGGGAATATTGTGACTATAGAAGCTTATTTTGAGATGCTTGTGTAAACTGTATCATATCAGTACGAGCTCGATATCTAACCAGCTAAGAAGTTAAGTGAAGAAATACCTGCAGTTAATTTAACCTCACACATCCTTGAAACCGGCGAGCAGTCATTCTGAGGACAGGTTTAACGTCGTTTTAGTGTTAGAAAGTCAGTGTAGTTGTGTGTCATCAGTGTAGAAGTGAACATTATGGTTAAAAAAATGACACGTCTTCAGTAGAGGGCCTAAAACAGAACCTTGTGGGACACCATATTGCACTTTTTTGGGCTCTGAAGAATCGGCATTAACTCTAACAAACTGGTAACGGTCTGTTAAATAAGATCTAAATCAGGCAATGGCTCGAAAGTCTGTTTAAACCCACGCTGTTCTCAGCGGTCCACGTAAAAGACCATTTGGATTACCAAGTCGTTCAGCAATTCATTGCCATGTGCGGTTCTTAAATCATTATTTCCTAGTCTTTATGTTCTCATTATGAAGCTCTTCATACCCTGATACAAACACAATAAACCTGTCAGCAGTCATCTTTAACTGAAGATCATATAATTATGCCCTTTTTTTCTAATTGATCAGTCAGTTTCTAACACATCTGACAAAAAACGCAGGAATTGAACAAATGTATAAAATGACACAAGTTGCCATGTTTTTTCCTTTAGAATTTTCATCATCCAATTTTTTTGTCGTCCAATTGCTCAGCCTGCATATAAAAGCCTTTACACCACACTGCTGTTGAGTTGTGGATGGTGATTGGTGGTCAGGTGGTGAATTGTGGATTGTGATTGGTGGTCAGGTGGTGAATTGTGGATGGTGA
>JAOUQW010000009.1:16527480-16545892 GCA_028565825.1 Olivaichthys viedmensis | reverse complement strand
GTTGAAACTAATATGTTAAAATAAACATACAGTACAGTAGCATTTTGATCTCTTTTCTTTCTGTTTTACAAGTGTTCTGGGATTCAAAACCAATTAATTATAAGTATATTAGTTTAAGTCATCATTGCATTGCAAATTAACTGTACAAGGAGATCTTTGTCTTTGTCTAAAATTGTTACAAAATAAAGCAATAAATTAAGCCAGGTCTAAGGTGTATATTAATTCGGTATAATCAAAATTTTGTCTTTTCACAAAATGCTCACAATGTTTGGTGTCTTACCTCTGAAAAATTCATGATGGGCTCCATCTGGACCTCAGCGGAGTTGTTCATTTCTGAAGAGGACGTGTCAAAGATCTCCACGGCAACAGAAATGAGAAGGCGGGCCCTGAAGGACACACCCTCTCCCAGCCCCTCATTTAGGTCCTGGTGCTCGTCCATTAGCGTGTACTGGCGTGTAGAGCCGTACATGTTCACCCAGGCTGGACCCATTGTGGGTAAGAATCCTAAAGAGGGGATAGAGAGGTCAGACATTCTGTTTGTTTATTCTTCTAGGAAGACATCAATTTGTTTGCTAATGTCTTAAAGAGTGTGCTCTAAAAGTACATTTCCTGTACCCATTTCAAAATGCTCATACAGTGGAGACAACATGGTTTTTCTTGTACCTTTGTCTCCGTCATTTGAAATCTTGCGCAAGTCAATGAAATGAGTTCCTATGGCGACGTCGGTGACCTTGTCGGAGTCCCGGATCTGAACTTTCATGCGTTTACACAGGGGTGGGAACATCTCAGTGAAGATGATCTGCTCATTCCAAGTGGGCTCATAGGTACATTTCTGGACTGTGGTTTTCCCCTGTTTACATACAAAACGTTAACACGTTTAACAGAAAAGGCATACTGCACTGAAGCAATCAGCAGCCACAGAGTAATTAGCGGTAATTAGCACAGAGTAGACTAGCAGATAAGCTGCAGGGAGGCTATTAAAGCTGCTGGATGTAAGATTTGCCAATTTCATGCTTTCTGCTAGAACAATGCTATTGTAAACTACTTGTGGAAGAAACAATTTTGTAGTGTGGGTTGTGCTGTGTCCTTCTCTACCACATGGATTAATCTGCCGGATGCTAGTGGCAAGTCAATACACAATTAATGAGTACTCAATACTGCGTCACAAACCGCATACTATGCACAAATTGTTATGCCTAATTAGTAACACCATCATTGGTGTACTGACACATTAGTCCTGCTAATAAAGTTTAAAGCTCTAAATGGTTTAGCTCCAGTGTATCTTCCTGATCTTCTGAAGCAGTACAGCCCATCCCGAGCGCTTTGCTCAGCTGAGGCAGGGCTACTGGTAATCCCGAGCATCACTCGCAGCTCAGCCGGTGGAGGATGTTTTTCTTACATCACCCCTAAACTCTGGAATAGTGTTCCAGAGAACATTGGGAACACTAGCTCTATAGGTGTTTTTAAATCCTGATTAAAATCTTACTTGTTTAATTTAGCCTATTCATAGCTATTGGGTCTTTTATCTTGTTAAATAGACTTTTCATGATTCATAGTACTAACACTATATTTATAGTCAATTTATTAGTGATTGTACATTAGTTCTTTAATGTGCTTGAACATAAACACTTAGTTTTGACTTTCTAATATTTTATATGTAAAGCACTTTGAGATTTTGAACTTAAAATGAAAAGTGCTATATAAATAAATATTATTATTATTGTAGTACACAAAAATTTCCAGAAAAACAGGACATTTTGGACAAAAGTCCTTCATCAGCTGTGCAAGCTGTACAAGTGCCTCTGAAACTGTAGAAGGTGAAACCAGTTGTTATTCGAAATGGTTGATGATGTCATAGTTGTTGTCAAAACATGACATATATTCCATGGGGTTCCAACGTTCTGAGAGTGTAGATGAGTTCTTTTTCCTTATTTTCCCTCACTTCATTGCTCCCATAAAAACAACTAGCAATGCATACGGACATGTCATTAACGTTATGTCCATTGCTGTTGAAGTGTCTCACCACTGGAAAAGAGAAATCCTTCATTCTTATGGTACGAAGGTGCTCGACAAAACAATCAGCCAGTCTTGGTTTCCCTGATGTACAGCTGATTGCATCTCTTGCAGCAGAGACAATGAACAACTCCTGAGGTGATGCAGTGATGAGTGATGAGTGACAAAAACTGATTCTTTAGACCCTGTAATTAGTTGAATGTATACCTTTGTACACATTTCATGCGTAACATTTGTAACATTTGTAAACCAACCTGCTGCCTTTTCTCACTTTTCTCAGAGCTAAAACTGATGCCCCCTCAGTTACTGAGACGATGCTGTGTGAACATTTGAAAATAACCATGAACGAATGGATTCTATGCATTCCAGCATTTAAAACATTCTAGTAAGAACAATAATAACTTGACATGACTTTTAGCACTTGGGACAGAGCATAAATCTGTTTAAAAGTAGATTTCCACAATATATACCCACTGGTATATAGGGTATATTTCCCAGTGTTCATTAAGTGTGGGTAATATATATGTGTTGTAGCAGTGACTGTACTTCTGGGCATCATATTGCAAATTGTTCTATTTATTAATGTATTTATTTCTCAATGGCTGCATCTCTGTATAGTGTTCTTGGTTTGGCATGCATCCACAAATGACTTTCAAACAAAACAATAGTAAATGTGGATTTAACTTTTATTTAAATGTATATTTCTTTTGGGGGGTTTTGCCGGAAAACTTTGGAAGCTGTTTTATGTGAAAGTGTAAATATGTTTGTTTGTTATTTCTCATGAAATAATTGTTTTGAAATCTCTTTGAGAAGTGTATTCATAATTACAGATGTGTTTATTAAAGAAAAGACATTGCATGTTTAATATAAATATATTTATTAATCATGATTGTGATGGGAACGTTGTATGCAAATCTTTTACCTCATGTAAATATATCAGGAGCTCCATATTACAGTAAAAACACAGCACATATGCAGTTTCTATACTGCAGTTTGTCTTTAATCAATAATCAGATTTTTACAGAGGATGGACTAATTAACAAAACAGCCAACATACTTTCATCTCAGATACATACAAAACATGAAATATTGTGCAATTCTCCACTTTAAGTGAAAATCTCGTTCAAATGACCAACTTTTCCTGTACTTTTATATATCGATAAATACTAAAAAAAAAAAAGATTCATATAAATCAGAGGTAAAATAATATGCAGTTAACATTTTTTGCACCCCATAGATTTTTAGGGGGAAAAAAGTCACCCATACATGATTACATACGTACAGTCTTACATTCTTACACCAATACACCGCATATGGTCAGTATGTATGCCTGTATGTAAAATGATACCATGCATTCTTGCATTCATCTTCTATTAGCACTTATTAGTACAATTATAGCTCTGACATGAGTTGGTAGCTTTGGGAAAAGTCTAACCGGGAACTCATACATGCTGAATAAAAGTTAGATTTGTTTTATTTTAATTATTTTCTGATATCAATCAAAATAAACTATTTCTGCTCCTGTCTCAGTAGGGTAGTGATACTAAACAATAAATCTGAATTAAATTTGGACCAGATTATTGCTATTTGCACTGAAACATGCTGAAACCGAGTTGCCATTTAAAAAATTGACAGTACTACAGGACAGGTGTATATTAAATATTGATACACTAATGACTGTAATTCTGCTTTTCTCTCTCCTCTTTTCCCACTTATTGGATACATCATTGACTTGCTTGCTGTGTGCAGTCTTCTCTCTATACCACTTTCAGTTTGGCGCTGCTTTTAGCTTTCCCTGTAGTGAACTTGACTATTCCACTCATGTCCGAACTGGTCTTTTTGAATATGAGACTGCAGATGGTTCCTTTGTTGTCCAGACGAATGTCAGCTCCTGGATGCAGCGTTTCGCCGTTAAGGCTCCACACAGGAGGCTTGATGAGGGGCACAGACACCTCACACTGAAACCTGGCTGGCTCCGGAGCGCTCACTTCCACGTCCTCCAGCTCTTTTACTACCATGATGGACTGTGCTGGGTGTACAAAAAATAAATGATCAATTGATCATTATTATCAGTTTATAATTTTTATTACTTATTTAGCAGAATAGCATATTTTCTTCAGAAAAACACTGAGTACATCTTCCTGTTTTTGTTACTTGTGCCCCACAAGGATGTGACATTATTAGTTCTATCTATTAGTATTAGTTCTTGATATTCAGATTCAGAAAACTTTCTCATTTATCACAACATGATAAAAATTGTCTTTGTTTTAACTAAACAGGTAAAAGTTTGCATCCCCTGTGGTTTTGTGTTAAAAAGAAAAAAGAAAAATGTACCTCTATTTTATAATTTCTTTATGAAAAACAGAATTCCAAGAAGTTAAAAATAAAATGTGGGTGTATTCTGCAACAAGACAGCAAACCAAAACATAAGACAGGCAACAGATAAATAGTTTTAAAAGAACCAAAAGAAAGATGTCAAAGTGTTGTAATGACGTTTTAAGCTTCCAGACCTGATTTGAAGAAAGCAGTTTCTGGCAGTTATAACAGATGCCAAGAAGAATGAGCAAAAATTGGCCAAGCAAGGAAGGAAGGAAGGAAGGAACATTTTTATAAATGTTCTTTTACTTTGTCTTTTATAACAGGTAGCTGATAGGAGTAATTGAAATTAGTGATGTAGAGTGTAGAGTGTCACGCGTTTTTTTGACGGAGAGGCAGGACACAGGTGCATAGCTGTTTAAACATACATTTATTTCACTAAACATAAACACACACCAACTACGCACACTGTAACATGAAACAATCAAGGACAAAACTGGACAGGAACATGGGGATTCGTATACACTCACTAATCAAGGGAGACAGAGTGGAAACAGGTGGATGCACTTGACATAATCAATAGGGTAGGACTAGACACACACAACAACAGTCACATGGCGACCGCCACGCGCGGCACATGTGACATAAAGAGACGTTTTTCAAATTTTTACTAAAAGTGGAACAGTCCCAAGAATTGCTTGGATTTCTCAGCCATGAGAAATCTATTGTAAAAATCTAATTTCTATTACAGATATTATGTTCCGGTCATTTCAACCCAAGAGTTACAAGCTGGATTAAAAGTATTTAAAATGATTGGTCTTTGTAAATATAAAACAAAAAAGTGATATTAGTTCCCGTCACATGACCATGTGAAGCAGTTTTGTGTGTCTGAGTCCATAAATATTGTTTATATTTCTAATAACCTGGGTTATTGGGACATCCATTGCTAATTGGTGAACAGAATATGAGATTTAAGGCTGAAATTCAAAATGGCAGTACTCGCTTACCTTCCACCAGCAGTTTGGCTGTGGACATGTGTTCGCCCACCTCGATGCTATAGGTCCCCTCGTCTTCCACTACCACCTGTTGGATGACCAGTTTATGGTAGCAGCCCTCACTGATGATCTCCATGCGCTCTGAGGACTCCAGCTCTATGTCACCTTTGTACCAGCTGGCCTCAGAGTGAGGGGACGACACAGTGCACTCCAGTATAACACGATGCTTCTCCAGTGCTGTGCGGTCCCTCAACGGACGCACAATGCTCACTGGAAGTTCTGAAAAAAGGCCATTTTGAGATTATTATAAAATAATAAAATCATCTGTTTACCACATATAACCCTCATGTTTCTGTTCAGTACTTAGCCATAGAAGTCCAATTGACCCAGGCCATATGTTTTGATTTTACGATAATACAATAGTAAACATTTCTTTTAAAATACCCAATACATTTAACCTTCATCTAAATCTAACAAAAAAGGAACGGAATATTAAGGATTAGTATTTGGTATTAAATTATTAAAATCTTAAATACAATACCTTGAACCTCAAGATAGGCAACTGATTCAACTTGTTTAGAAACAAATTTGATCTCTCCAGCATCTTCTGATGTAACATTGCATATTAGAAGGAAGTGCTTTGTTCCTATTAACAAAAAGGAAAATACAGGCCATCATAAGCACACTGTACAAGACTTACTACATATTATTAAGTTTAACATACCTATGTACTAAGGTGCTGTAAGAGATGTGTTAAAATCAATGTAAGAGTTTTATACTTGGTACAGGAATAATAGTGTGACGTACTGACCTTCTCGGCGAGTCTTGATGGTGCTGTTTGGCCGGATTCTTTGGCCATTCTTGTACCAGTCTCCGGGCATATCCTCCATGGACACTTCACACATAAACACACCATTCTGGTCCTCTTTAATATACAGATCCTTCAGCTCTGTGACAATTTCCAACTGCCGCTCTGAAAAGCACAACAGTGAAAATATCTACTGTGCAACTACTGTATTGCAACAGTAAGGCAAGATGAGTATTTGTTAAGATATTGGAATGCAACAGTAATATAATATAATATAATATAATACAATACAATACAATACAATATAATACGTCACAGAGTCCTCCTGTTTGTCTTCTGTTTACTTCCTGTTCTTTATTTCCTGCCCTAGCTTTGCCTGTTCCATGCCACTTGTGTTTAGTCTTGTTAACTTGTGAGAAGATATTCTTAATGATCTGTAGTTTACTGTGTGTTTTCAGTAATTAACATTTTTTTGTATCAAAGCTCATACCATAGATTTCGAGTTTGCAAGACGTGCAGAGGTCGCCAATGTCACATGTGTAAAGGCCAGAGTCACTGACACTACTCTGCATAACCTGCAGACAGCGCTTCCGTCCCATCGTGTAGATCCTCAAGCCTTTATCTGACTTAAGCTCCAATCCGTTCTGCCATAAGATATAAATAAGAAAACAGACATAAAACACACATACTGGTGAATGTACAGTTACACTTTGATCAGCACGGTCTTGGATGATTGGCTGTACCTTCAGCCATTTGACATCAACATTTTGTCTGGACAGCTCACACTCCAGTGAGACGGGTGAGCCCTCCTCAAGCCTGATGTCTGACAGCTTCTTTATGATTGATACTGGTGTTTCTGAAAGATGAAGGCAAGATTTATTATGATTTCACATTTTTAAATATTGGAAATGTACAATATTAACAAAATTAACAAAGTATTGTGTGAGAACCTAAATACTGAAGCCTATGTTTCGTGAGAAAAATCAGTCCTCAGACATGACAATTAGAGAACATTGGAAACGTCAGAGTTCTTAAGACAGACTATTACAACCTGAATTCCATTAGGGTTTGGGGCTCAGTAACAGATGTTAGGCACACCCATGCTGTGGGGATTCCTGTGGTAAGATGTAATGCTGTTGTTATGCTGCCATCTATATGTGATTAATCAAGGTGCCATTGGATGACTTAAACTTGAAATAATGTCATTGTACCTATGACCTTATATAAATATGGGTGACTCATGGCGAGATTTAGAAGCTATAACCCAAGGGGTATCTGTTCTCTCATCTAATAGCGTACATGGTCCTGTGCTACTGACCAGAAGGTTGTAAGTTAGACTACCAGATAGCCACAGTTACACCTTTGTCCAAGGCCCTTAACATTCAAATACTGTGCTTGGATTGTAGTCTTCCTAACTTTTAAGTTGCTATGAATAAAAGTGTTTTTAAAAAAAGGTGCCAAATGAATATATATCATCATCATTTCTTGCTTTCCTGAAAAGCCACTGAAACCAGACACTTTTTAAAATGCTAACCTTTAACCAGGAGCCGGGCCGAGGTCCTGAGTCCCTCTGCAGAGAAGGTGATGGTTCCTGTGTCCTCCAAGGTGAGGTTGGTGAGTGTGAGGCTGTGCACACATCCGTTGGTGCTGACTCGTATCGTGTTGTTGGGTTTAACCCTCAATCCGTCCTTCTGCCAAACGCCTTCCACATCCGCATGGGACAGCTCCACCTCCAATGAGGTTGTTTCTCTCTCGAATGTTTCGATATCCATCAGCCCCTTGCTTATGGTGATCTTTCTGGCTTTAGAAGTCAACAAGATTTGTTCAATTGTCAGATCAATAGTTGCTTTTCATATATACATATAATAATTTCAGTACCTATTGCAAACACCTCCTGAAAGGACAAATCAAAGCCCTGTCTGGAGCACTACTATTCAATGCTTGGATCCACTTCAGGTGCCTGAGCAACAGCACAAATAGTAATATGATAATATACTCATACTGTGAAATCTCAAATAGTTATACCATTTACTAAAGTGCAAGCACTTTACCACCACTGATAATGATGTCACAAAAATAAAACATTATTTCCAAGTGCAGCATGTTAAATTATTCTACAATTTATACAACATGGCCTACTTTTAAAGTAAAAATATAGCAGGTGAAAATCAGACATTATCAGACATTACAGATTTTTAATACCTTTCCAACCCTAAGCACAGCAATACAGCAGATGTTTGGTATCTCTCAAAGAGTAGTGTTAAGTATTGTTAAGCCCTGCCCTTTCTGAAAGGACATACCATCATCTTCCAGTTACATGAACAGGGTTAATCCAGTCAGCAGGTTGAGTTTATTTTTGCATGAGATAGTCCTGTTTCAAATGCCAATAGTGGCCAGGAAAGAAAGGAGACTGCAAACCTGCTTTCAGAGGTTAGCCAGAAAACTTTAAGGTACCACTGAGCAGAATTCAGTAAAGTTTGCTTAAGTTCTCCTCAGTGCTGTTTGGTGGTGTGGTGATACACCAGTGTAACAGAATCCGAATGTAAGTCCTAAAATGCCCAAAAGATGCTATGGTACTGGACTGAACAAGATTAGTATCAGTTTCTGTATATTAAATACCTCAGGGAAATCAAAACACCAAGTATTCAGTTCATCAGCTATATAAGTAAAGCTATATCAGCGTCTAAATATGTATGACATTTACTTCACACTGTTGATTTGGTATTGGTTAGAGATCTGACCCATAAAATAATCTAGACTGACCATACAATTAGGTGATGTCAATTAACAATGTGAGGAGCACAGGTTACCCCTTTCAATGGAATATATGATGTCACAACATTTTAGAAATTTAACCCCTTAAACTCCCAGATCATTATTCATCATAAAGCATAAAAAGCAAAACTAATTGTCAAGGTATGTAGTTACAAGAGTACGAAATATAAGTCTGAGTTAAGCAAATGATGTGTGAACAGAATATTCAGACAGTTGTACTTTTTTATTATTACTTTTTACTGCATGCAAACTCTACTGTATGTGTATGGGCTAACCAAGTCTTAATGTTTTTGATAGGCCCTATATATTTAAAAAGCTGATTCCTCAGGGGTAAAAAACAGAAATTGATACTAGAATTAGCATGAGTAAACATAAATAGAGCATAATCTAAAAGTATCTTGTCTCCTTCAATGCATTAAGTACATGCTAATTCTTGTTATATATGTTCAGATTCATACTTACGCTCCACATTGAGTTTGACCTGTGTGCGATCGTGGAGGCTCTCACAGCGGTAGGTGCCACGGTCAGACAGGCTCAGGTTGGTGATCCTCAGGCTCCTCTTGCACCCATTCTGGGTAAGAGTGTGATGTGGGCCGGGCTGAATCACGATGCCCTGCCTCATCCACTGGACCTCCCCTGATTCCACGTTCACCTCCGTGTCCAGCGTGGCCTCGCCAAACTCCTCGGCCATCACCACCTCCATCTTTTTGGTAAACAGTACCTGAGCCTCTGTGGCAGAGAAATTTTCTTTGAATTGACTTTAATTGAACAAAAATATAAAGATTTTTAACCTGTATAATATGACCCATACATTTTTACTATAAGTGGAATTGAAGTATATAGACCACTATTGACAGTGAACACTGCATGAGGGTTAAAAAGGCATTATATAAAAAATATTATGCCAAAACAATTTGGCTTTACATATACTGTACATATTATTAAAAATTCAAGCCATTATAAATCACATTTAGTGGGGGTGCTTGAGAAACCTTGGCTTAATAAATGTAGGTTTAGTATCTGTACCTGATAAACTCTGCTTACATAAGTCCCACACTACTTCCACTCACCCTGCACCTTGAGGCTGGCTTTGGACACAAGTCCCTCAGCCTCTGCCGTGATCTTGCAGGAGTCCAGTAATTGGACGTTGCGAATGATCAGTGTGTGGCACAGGCCATTCTGCTCAATGACAAAACGCTCTATGGGCTTAATAATCTCTCCATCCATGAACCAGACCATCTGTACGTCGTCGGGAGACACCACACACTTAAACGTCGCCTCCTCACCTTCCATCACTGTGGTGTTGTGGAGTTCCGTGAGGAATTCCACCACACGGGGCACTGCAGGAACATGGCAAATTGAAGGTATGTGAGTAAAATAATACTAGAAATAATAATAAAATGTTTGTATTGTTCAGTACACAAATATTTAAAGTATAATATAAAAAATAATATAAATGACAAATAACATAAAAGAACACTATCATCACAAAATATAAAATCAAAATATCATTAATATGAGAAGAAAATCCTAGAGAAATGTTTGTAAATGAAGATGGAATAAAATACACACACACCACACAAACCCAAATGTTGGGGGTAGCACAGAGCAGAACATCAGCAACTTAAGGCATGGGGACCCAATATAGCCTAAATCTAGCTACTAACTAAGATGATTTTCTGTAAAAGAAATGTGTCTATTTAATGCCTATACAAAATGATTCAAAACCGTGGCTGTAGCTCCATCCTCATGCTCCCACACTTCACCTTATAGGCAATTTTATTTGCACCCCCTAGTGTTGGAATAAAAATGTTGAATTTTTCAAATAAATGTGTGGAACTTTTAAAGAAAATTATATTAAAAAACATGTGTGCATTTGTCAAAAGTATAGAATAGAATAGAATGCTACTTTATTGTCACATATACATATACAAGTACAGTGAAATTGATTCTTTGCGTATCCCAGCATGTTGGTAAGCTGGGGTCAGACACGATACAACGCCCCTGGAGCAGGGAGGGTTAAGGGCCTTGCTCAAGGGCCCAACAGTGGCAGCTTGGCAGAGCTGAAGCTTGAACCCATGACCTTCTGATCAGTAGTCCAGTGCCCTAACCACTGAGCCACCACTGCCCCATTGCCCCCTTATGCAAGTATGCATTAATCTAGAACGTTTTTTTTTTTTTTTTTTTTTTTACAGTTTGCATACATGAGCTCACAGACGTCTGCATTTTGGCTAGTGTCGTCTGATTAACACGGGAAAAAGGAATGCTACTGTCTGTCACACCCAGAGAGCAGGGCCAGTTATGCTCTCTTGGGTGGCAATAGCATCAATGAGATTTGAAGATGTGATCTGATGATAGGGCGAACATGGGCCTAAGGTTTATTTCAATTCATCTAGGTAGTGACCATGTGACCTCTGTTTACCGCTTAAAGGGAAAACTAAACATTTTCTAGAATTTTAGATTAGCCTGGCTGCATTACAATCATTCTTGATGTACATTGTCAGTCATTTCTGCATATTAGGTCATTTAATTACACAGTCCGCATTAACTTATGTTGCATGTTGCTTCAGTCTTTATTTGTTTGTAAACTTTTTATTCATTGCTAAATTAAAAATACTAAATTGCATGCACGTTTTTGCTTGGCCCATTTTAATTTTTTTTGCCCCAGAGTGTAATAGTAATATATAATAATACAGTAGAATGTCAAATTAAAAACCACCAAACCACTGCTCCCACTTACTTTCCACCTTGACCCTAGCACTAGTGCGGTCGTCCCTAGACTCGCAGACGTACTCTCCAGCCTCCTCTTTGGTGATACGGTGGATGGTGAGGCTCCGCTCCACTCCATCAGCCCGGATGGTGAAACGACGGCTAGGTGTGATCTCTACACCATCCTTCAGCCACTGCACGTCGGCTTTGGACTTACATACTTCGCAGCAGAGCATGATCATGCCGTCCCTGTGTGCCACAGTGTCAAACAGTGGCTTCACAAACTTAATGCGCATCTCTGGATGGAGCAGAATACACACATAAACGTAAGTGCAAGATCTGGATCTCTGTAAGGTTGTTGCAATGTCTATAGTAAAAGGTGCTTTAACTCCATGTTCAACAATTGCTTAATGCTTAGTCCATTTACTATTTAACTGTTTTAGTTTTAAAAAAAGATCAGAAGAGGTCAGTTTAACCCAAACAGAACATAGCCTGCTTTTCACAAAACTCTGAGCCCTGGTGCTTATATATCATGATGAGTGGCTACTATGGTTACTATGAGTGGTTACTATGGTATTGTTCATGAGGGTTAACAGAGACTACTGTGCACTGTTAAAATGTTTAATTAAGATTTTAAGACACTAAGCTCCCAACCTTTAACCAGCAGGCTCAAGTGCAGCTCGTCCGTGTTGGCATCACACGTGTACTCGCCGCCATCCGATCTTTTCAGCGGCTCTATAGTGAGAGTGCGGCTCAGGCCCTGAGAGGCTGTGTGGAAACGTTCTCCACTCACCGGTGTCCAGTCCTTCAACCAACGCACTGGAGCATTTGGCCTGGACACCATGGCCTTCAGAGTGATGCTCTCTGCCTCATAACCCGTAACCATGATCGTCTCCTCTTTGTTAAGAAACTCTACAGGGGGCTCTGGAGGACGCAAACATCCAAAAATTGCATATGTAATAACGCTAAGAGAAGACCATACTCACACTTTTCCTCTAATATCAAACTATAAATTTCACTGTAAACAACTGCTTTGATTATATAGCTGTTTTCTCTTGTTTTAATTAATGGTCTCTTAATAACAATAGGGAAAAGCAACTTTTCATTAAAATATTTAAAAAAATAAAAAAATTGTTTGTTTGTTTTATTCTATTTTATGTTCTATTTCATTGTTTATATGCAGTAAAATGCTGTGTTATTTTTACAGTAATTTTTTAGCAACTCGAGTGCAAAAATAATGTGCATTTGGTATTTGTTAGATTGTACTCTTTGATTTGTTTTTGATATGTTGTATGTGTGCTTAGGTGATTTCACTCAAGTAAATATTCTGTACATGCTGTAATAAAGAATTTAAAGAAAAATAAAGAATTTCTGATAATGATTAAAGTTAAAATGGTTATATCCTGTACTATCAATCCTTTACAAAAAAAAGGATTTGAGGCAATAGTCTTAATACCTTGGACTTTAATTGTGGTTACCATATGGTCATCAGTGGCATCACATACGTATTTCCCGGAGTCAGCGGGCTGGATATTAGATACAATAAGTTTGTGCAATGTGCCATAGTTCTCAATGTATGTGCGAGAATCAGGAACCAGAGGTTTCCCGTTGTAGAGCCACTGAACGGTTGCGTTCACTCGTGACACCTCACATGCCAGGATCAGGTCGTCCCCTGCTACCATTTCCTGGTAGTCAGGCTGGTCAGAGTTCTCCAGAATCTTCACAGGAGGCTCTGCAGGACAAAAATACACCAGACAATATTAAAGTACTGTGTATGTACATGAATAGCAAGGAAGTACATTTATTTTTAAAAAGTGTATACAAATAAAGCTTTATACCTTCTACAGTGACATGAAATGAAATGCTGTCATCTTTTGCATCAAGTAAATATTCCCCTGAATCCTCTAGCTCAGCACAGAGGATAACTAGGGATCTGAAAGCCCTCTCCTCCTCAAAACAGAAGCGCTCGTTTTCCTCGATAGGGCCACCATCTTTGTACCACCTTACAACCCCGGTTGGCCTGGACAGCTCACATTCCAACACAATGTCATCGGACAATGAAACCTTGTGCTCTGTCTTAATTTCATCTTTTTTCAGGATTTTCTGTGGATCCTCTGATCGAACAAGAAAAGGGTTGAAACAAGAAAAGTTCAAAAATACAAGAGAAATACTCCAGTGATAGAATGAATGGCACTACGCTTACATGAAGACTGGCCATACCAGTAATTTGAACTTGAAAGTCCATTGTGTCATCGATCGCGTTGCAGGTATAGAGGCCAGAGTCTGCAAGCATTGGTGAGTGGATGATTAATTTGCGGACAAGGCCATCCACAGTGATGGTGACGTTGCTACTGTCCTCCACCTTCATACCATTCTTCATCCAGCACACCTCTGCATTGTCACGAGAAACCTCCAGCTCCAGTACTACGGCTTCCCCAGCAAAAGTCTGAATAACACTGTCTGCCTTTTTAGAGCAGGAGAGTTTTACAGGGGGTTCTGTTGAAAAAATATTTTTGGTAACGTAACCCATGTACCAACTCTCATGATCTATATCAACAGATTAAGATTAAGAGTCTGATATGAATGTTTTTTATTGATTTTTAAAGAGGTTTATTAGAGTCCTTCTGCATTCATCATGTAAGTTACAGTACCTTCTATTTTCACCCAGAAGGTCACAGAATCATCTGCAGTTTCGCACACATACTCTGCTGAATCATCTATGGTGGTCTGAGGTATGACCAGCCTGCGGTGAACCCCATCTTCCTCCAGTATAAGATTATTGCTCTCCTCTACCTCCATGCTGTCACAGTACCAACACACTTCAGCCTCTGCCTTGGAGATCTCACAGCTCAGGACAAGCCTTTCTGAACTCAGTATGCATATCTCCATCTCTGACTCGTTTGGGGACAAAATGCGCACTGGAACCTCTGATTAATGAGGAACAGCAGAAACAGTTCATTGAGTAATTATGGTGATCTATCATTTGATCACCATGACATGGAGGATTTTTCACATTTGATTAAAGAAATTAATGCAAGTTTCATAGCTTTGTTCTATTTTTAGACCCAAACAGAAGGGCTAACAACTTCCAATGGAGCTCCTCACTTCAGCAGTGCTCACCTGTGACATTCAGCTGGAAGAAAACAGAATCACCACCTGTGTCACATACATATTCTCCCGAGTCCCTCCTGATGGCACAGACAATGGTCAGCCTCCTGTATGGGCCTTCATTGCTCAGTCGAACATTCTCACTCTCCTGGACTTTTAGGCCATCCTTAAACCAGCACGCTTCTCCGTTCGAACGAGAGAGCTCACAGCTCAGTGTGATCTCCTCCGAGACATAGCGATCTATGTGGACGTCGTCTTTAGGGTCCACGATCATTACTGGCGGTTCTGTTTAAAGTTAAAAATAGGTTTAGACTGTTTTGCATGGAATATATTGAGAACATCCAAACCAATTCTCAAGGTGTAAAATGTAATCCAATTTGAAAGCTCTATCACAAATTGTGACTCCATAGTTACATGAATCACACATTCCAAATATGTAAAATGTATAAATCTAGATTCTGATTAATCCATACCCCTAATGGTGACAGTGAAGGACGTGGTGTTTTCTCCTGCTTGGCATGTGTATGTGCCAGCATCAGCCAGCTCTGCTGATCGGATGATAAACCTGCGCATGGTGCCTTCAGCTTGGATGGTGATATTGTCATTCAGGAAGACCTCAACGCCATCCTTAAACCAGCGGGCAGTGGCATCTGGCCTGGAGAGCTCACAGTGCAGCACCACTGGATCCAGCTCCATGGTGCTTTTCTGTCTCTCCTCCTCTGGGATTTCCTTAAATGACACTGGGGGACCTGAAAACATAATTTAAGTAATTTATAACACCATTGTGTATTTGATAAGACATAGTGTGTAATAATGAATGAAATACTACTCAGTTTTGAACACTGTTGTGAAAAAGTAAACACAGTCCCCACGTGCCCTGAAATATTAAAACATATTCACCCACAGAGGTTTTAGTGAGAGTTTCTAAACCATCCATGCAATTAGACAACAGTTTTATCAGACAATAATTGAGGCAATCAGGGTTTACACCAGTTTGTGAATTGGTGTTTGTATCAGGGATGGAGAAAAAAATGGCAACCAACGAGGAGAGAAAAACAGGTTAGGAAGAATAAATATCAGCAAAGGGTGCTTTAAGTTCTGTAATTTAAAAGCATTCCACATAATACTCAACATGCACAATTAATGATTTAAAAAAAAGACATGTATACACTGAAAAGGATTAAGGAAGAGAATAAAGGTTAAAGGTTTGCAGAAATAGAAGCTGAAAGACCTCCATGTCACCTGTAATGTCCACCTGAAACACAGCGACATCTTCAGCAGACTGACAAGTGTATGTGCCAGAGTGGTAGAAATTGGCCGACTCAATGACCAGCGTCTTAATGTTCCCATTTGTCTGGATGTTTATCCCAATTTGGGGACTTATAGGTTCCCCGTCCTTGAACCAGCAAACTTCTGCATCTGGATCAGATACCTCACAGCGAAGGACTACAGGATCTCCAGCTTCTATGGACCTGTTCCTCTCTGCTTCTGTCAGACACTCAAACGTGGCCCGTGGTGCTATGGAAGTATGTGTAATTTATATGAAGCAAGTTTTGCTGAGAATGTTTTCAGTCAGATCCAGCCAATTCAGTGTTCCCTCAGCCTGACATACACTCTCTAATTCTTGAACAATTTTCTGCATCATTTATGACAACAAATAATGCAACTGCAACTTATATTGCTAGTGATACAGTCTTCAGTTACACCCCACTCTCTACTTATTCATAACAATCAATTAAATTTATACACCTGACAGACTATTTTGACATGACAAACAGCTTTAGGATCACTAAAGAGAATATCACAGATTGAACTGTGGCATTTACCTTCAACATTCACATTAAAGGTGATGACATCATCATTTGTCTGGCAGGTGTACATGCCAGAGTGGAAATATTCTGATGACTGGATAACAATTCTCCTCATGTTGCCGTCAGATTGAATATTTAGCCCTTCCTCTTGGAGAAGCTCCTGTCCGTCTTTAAACCAGCGAACACCAGCTACAGGGTTCAAAACCTCACAGTACAGCACAATGGGGTTTCCAGCCTCAACTGTTTTATTGCTGTCCTCATTTGGCAAAGGGATGAACTTCATCACAGCAGCTGGAAAATGCAACCCACTTTCGTCATTATTCATTATTTTACCAGTGGTTACATTGAAATATGTGATTAACAATGAATTAAGAAATTAATGTATCAGCTGTACAGTATATTGACGCAGTATAGGTCCATATACTGTAGGCAAAGCTCTTTAGATTGTAAAATTATGGTGACAGGCCTAAATTTCAAAGCTCCACACCTTGCACCTGAAGGACTGCTGAGTCACGGACTCCGCTGGCAATGAAGGTGACCTCAGCTCCATTGTACACACTCAACACACGGCAAAAGCACAGGGTGTGGCAGTTTTTCGACTGGCTAATGCTAAAGCGTTCGCTGTTCTGCAACTGAGTGCTGTTCAGGAACCAGGTGCCGATTTGAGCGGTGGAAAGCTCGATGGAGAACACGGCATCTTCCCCTTCAGTCACCACAGTGTTCATCAATGGGGTTTTTATCTTGGGACCTGGTACTATAGATATAAGAATATTGAATAAATTACCATTTTCAGTGACAATATTTCAGGCCAGGGACCTGAAAAATATGAAGAATTCATAGTATGATAACCATACAACCCAATATTATGACTTTTGGTATATACTATATCTGCTTACAATTTCAGATTTTCAAATAGGACTAGCAGCAGTGGAGCAAGTATTAAATTATTTGTTTCAGGAAAAAACCTAGAAATAAAATTTTTCTGACATCATCATTTGCAATAGTCCAGCATAACTTTACCAGTATACCTATTTCAAATTTCCTTATTACGGTATACCATCGACCCTTCACATATTTCTATGCAACCAATAAATGTGTGATAGCCAAATAGCAGTTTTCAGTTTCTTACCCAGATGCACCACTTTGGGGAACTCCATGTGACCACTCTTGCCATATTTGTTTACACAGCAGATACGGAAGCGATAGTCACCCTCACATGGTACACTGTCTCCCAGGATCTCAGCCAAGGTACCAGCCTCTGTGGTAAAGCAGCGCTGCCACTCCTGGGAGCCGACCTCTTGGAATTCCACTTGGTAAACTGACTTGGTGGAGTTCTGAAGGTTTGGAGAAGGTGACCAGGACAGAACAACACCATTCTGGCAGTCTGTATTCATCTGGACCCCAACGGGACAAATGGGTGGACAGTGTCTCATTGCTGATTGAAAAAAAATTAATATATCAGATATCGGGGTCTCAAATAAAGTGTAATGGGAGACAGATTTTCCAGAAAGTAAAATCAGACTGTAATGTAAGTTCGACTTTCCCTATTGAAAGTCAGTATGACATAGTGTAACATTTTCAAGCTCCTGCACAATGGCCTAAATCCTAAAATAGGTGCTGTGGCATAAAGTGTGGGTAGGTTTACACATTTAGAAGACTGGGTGCAGTCTATTCCATGTTCGATTGACTATTTAGGAAGCTAGCTACTGCATTGCCTGCATTGCTAATAACTCATAGCTGGATAAAAACATTACACTCAGCCTGTGTTTTTAATCCTGTGCAGCTAAACATTAGTCAATATCTATAAAGATCTACTTATAAACAAGATATATATATATATATATGTATATGTGTTATAAATGTTTTATACAGTCCTT